>OU343219.1:251865085-251960535 GCA_910596185.1 Chrysanthemum makinoi | reverse complement strand
TATGTTGTCATTTGTTGCCGCAAAGATATGGAGTTTCGTAGTTTCTTCATCAAAGAGATGATTTTGTTTTGATTCTTTGTTGATGATGTTCGAGTACAATCCTCTAGTGCAGTTGTTGCAAGGTTAAAGCGAGTCAGAAACCGAACTTAACCAAGTCAAATTCCGCTTTAGGGAGGGTTGTTGGGAATTTGCGGAAGTATGAATTATGTTGAAATTATATTGAAGGATTGACTACAAGTAGTGTGGAATCACAAGATATAATTCGAGTAGTGAAGTCGTAGATAGTTTCAAGCGAGATAGTATTCGCGTATTCTATAGGTATTTTACCGATATAGTCAATCAAGATAGTTTGTTAGGATATGCATGAGCTATTTTAGTAGTGATATGCATTAATTTATATTATTGTGTATTTAGGGTTCCTCACAGTATAAAATGAACTCATAGCTTTTGTTTTTAATAACGCTTAGAACTCTTGAAAAAGACATTACAGAGAAACACATTAAGAGAGAGGGAAAAAGATCCATAGAGGATCATTTGTTTCTTGAGAAAAACCTTATTCGTAACTTTGATTGTGTTAATTATTATCCATTGTGCATCTATTCAATCATTGTTATTATACCCTAGTTGAGTCTAGATCTTGGATTCTACAGAAGCTGAACCTATTCCCACACTCGAACAGAAAGAAATGTGGACTAAAGCTCTCAAGGTACCGGACACACATGAAGAGATTACCTTACTGAACCGCAGGATGACAATCCTTCAAGATCAAAACCTCCAAGTCCTCAAGCCGTTACCATAAGAAAAGCGGAAGACTCTCAGATTGCTTGTGTACCATGATGGAAGCTCTGAGAGTGATGAAGAGCCATCGAAAATGTTTACAAGAAGACGACAAATTTCTTAGACACCAACACAAAGTCAAGAATTTGCTAAAGACCAAATGGGTGGTCCGAGGATCAAGTGGTGTCGCTTCACTCTGAACCATCTCTCGATGGTTAATCAACCCGATAAGGGAGCTGGTGCCACCACTCTTATGAAACAACAAAAGCTTGTGGAGGATTCTATCGAATATGAGTTTGAGGAACCGGAAACTAAGAAGTCCAAAAAGATAAAGATGTTGATTATGATCGCTTCTTCTAGATAGGTCCCGCACGATCAAAGGAAGAAACCTCTCGAACCTTCAAGGATCCGTGAGTCTCCTCATATCTCTTCATCATCGATTCGTAATCTCACTCTTCACCACCACCATCAAAAGATCAACAAAATCATCATCCAGATCGGTGAAGAAGCCACTCGATCTTGGATTTCTCGACTCATAAAAGAATTGTGGTTGTCAAACAAGTCGAAGAAAGACGTGCTCAACAAGAAGTTGAATTTCTTTCTTGATCACATACAAAGATATATGACGAGAATGAAAAGATGCAAGAAGAAAGGAAGTTTGTTCAGGAATTCATGAAAAATC
Source organism: Chrysanthemum makinoi (assembly GCA_910596185.1). Lineage (NCBI taxonomy): Eukaryota > Viridiplantae > Streptophyta > Magnoliopsida > Asterales > Asteraceae > Chrysanthemum > Chrysanthemum makinoi. The sequence continues at coordinate 251,959,076 of OU343219.1, read as the reverse complement.
ACCGTCAAGAGGAACTGAGCGATATGATGAAGGATACACCAAAAAGTACCTTCTGGAGTAAGTTCCTAAAGTCACAAAGGAGTTGTTCACCAAACAACTTTATCCAAATCTTATGCAGATCGCCAAGCAAACTATTCGATCAACGCCTTTAACCGTCACAATCAATCCAACCGATCCGTAGTTTTCTGATAATGAATTAGGCTGCTTGTCACACAAATGTCCGCGACGACCTGGGACATTTACTTACGATGAAGGAAAAGTTTCAAGCTTCATTGTTGGACTACCAACTTCAAAGCTTGTAGATTCGTCGAAGAAAAGTCTAAACGTCCTAGAAACGATGAAGACAAGGATAAGGATAAAGACTCGCACCTAAACGTCGGAGCAGCCTCGGTGAATCTTCTATGATGCAACCTCCTCCACAACGGCCTCTGTTCAACAAAATCTCTCTCCTCGTTCTTTCTGAAAAACCTCGGGGCGATTCCGAAGTTACCACCCCGACTCGTAAAACCGATGATCACTTTGAGTATACGGGTGGTGACGATGAAGAGGTCCTTGAGCCCCAACAACAACCCACTTCTCCCAAACAAGTTCGAAACCGTGAATCATCATCTAGGCCTTCAAAAGAAAAAGAAGAAGACGCCAGACCGACGTTTTATCATGGCTAGATGACGATAAAACAGAGGAATTTGAATGGTTTGCTATTCTTGTTAACAACACTCCTACCTCGGAAGAAGGTCGATTTGGTAGACGGTTCTACATTGGAGCATGCTAAAATTTTGCAAGAAAAGTTCCATGTGAAGAAAATGACGAAATCTGAGCTGAAGCGAATCTAGAATGAAGCGTTTCCACTTAAAAGACAACTCGAAAGTGCCCTCGAGGTCGAATATCACCTTGAAAACATTGCTCGAGCTATGTCTAACAACATGGATTGGCTCAACCCGGAAGCAAACATTGACTTCACACAAAGGGACAACCCTCCATACTACACCGATTGGACCAAACCTCTACTAACACTTGGCCAACCAAATTTGAACCAAGGATTCCTTTCAGATATTTCTTCAACAAAGACTTGGATTTTCTTTACACGGTGGCGATGATTCAAGAAAATACGCTACATCGTTGACACTTCCATTCCCACCAATGCTGTCTACTCAAACTGCATAGCCATTGAGGAACGTGCCAATCACTTGTTCTCCAACACGGTGGAAGCATACGACCGAGATGCATTGTATGGGATTCATCACGGCCGAACGCCGTCAATCTACTACGAAGTCGTCGTTCAAGTCTCAACATGCGTGTATAGTTCTAAGGATATCGTTGCCATCATACATTGACCTTTTCGCTTAAGCTGGGACTACACATTCCTAAAGAAGATCGTAGTCAAACGACAAGATGAACGGGATTATGCTTTCTCTCGGAGGTCGACTTTGAGAATTTGTCTCTCAATGACATCGAAGACATGTACCTTGCCAAGGTACGGGGTCGCATGAGACAATTCTCAACCTGCAGACAACGCGAATTTATCAAGTCACTTCTCATCTTCATAAGACGCATTGTCATCAAGGAAATTGTAGAAGATCTCCAAATGGCCGTTGAATCTTATCGAGCGTGTCAACTTCACTCCTCCAAAGCTTGATCTTCCCGATATCAACCAGCTATCTCAATATACACTCATCACCAAACCTTTCGGAGTTGTTTACCGTAGTGAACTTCAAAGAAATCGTTTAATGGCAGCTTAACTCCACAAGTTCGGGATCATACTTTGAAGTTGGTTAGGGATGGATTGGCATACGTGTTGAAGGATATACCAGAAAATTGGGTCTCCTGGCCGGAATTCTCGTGGAAAGGAAGGATGTGAGACGGATCATCACAATGATTGATGAACGAGCGGTTGTTTCGGGGATCGTCAGACGATTGGAGTTATGCCTGCGGTGATTGACCCGGAGAAACATAAACGGATTTCAACGCCTGCATTACACTCTGGAACATCCGCACTTCCCGGTACCCCTTGAATTGCTTACTTCATATAATTTTGGATGTTTGATTGATTATGTTAATGGCTTGTGCACATTACAATAACGTACAACCCGCACTTGTAAATAAAGGACCCTGCGGCTTGCCACAATCCTTATAAAAGGAGCGAAAGCTTCTTACTTTTGAGTAAAACCTATCAAACCTTTCTTTTTCAAGGTTTTGCTCAAAAGAACAAGTACTTTCCCTTATGATTTTCAAAACCCTAACCGTTTATATCACTGCGTTGGGGAGTACTTGATTAAAACTTTGTTCAAAAATTGTTCACGCTGGTCATTCTTCCCGCAACACTTAAAATGGTCATATTTATTCTCAACTTTTCAAAAATAACATCACATATGCCATTTTTGAGGGGAGAAAATACGTGATAAGAAATATGTTGTGTAAATGCAAATGAATCATTGTGCTATAGACTTAACCCATGAATTGACGAGATCTTAACTGTTAGTAACTCGAAAAGACTTGTCCGGGACTGGTAATAATTTCAAGCTAGTTCGCTAGTGATGTAAGCGTGTCTCGCAAAGGACTTGTCCGAGTAGAATGTACCATTCGAGAAACTCTTGGTAGACATGAACTCTGACGGGTTTGACAACCTCTCGAGGATTGTCTACACCTTCAAGGTAGTTATTAGAGCTAGTTGTCACCTAAAAGTTGACAATGTAACTCTTTAACTATGTCACGTAACCTGTCTCACGGGATTGTCTATCTTGAGTGAATCAATTCAAAATGTAAGGCTCTTTCCTCACTTGTGCATTTTAACCGTTAAAACTCTTAAGCACATGTGGAGGGGAGTATTTATGCAAAATCTTATCTCAACAGGGGTACTAAAATGTTTTTCATTCATAAACACTGTGAGAGATTTTTCACGTCGCTGGTTTTATGGCAACATAGGTTAGTCATGGAGTAATAAGGTGACTAAGGTTAGGAATAACCGTTCTATGATCCGCCAGAGCCGGATGGATCTACCCCGGACACCACAAATAGTTAGTATTTAGAAGTCCTTAGGTATGATTGTAAAAGGAGAAAATGAGAATCGGAGAAAGAAGGAGTTGAAGAATTAAAAGAAATGCAAAGAAAAGGGTGAAAAGAAATAGCCCTCTAGATTATTCAACTTAGGGCATACACCGGGTTCAATTCATATGCTCTTGGTTGTCACTTAATGACGCCGTATTGAAGATTAAAAGTCGCCATGGACCCAATGACGATGCACTAAACCTTCTTATCCACTCAAGTTTCTCTTAACAGAAGCTTGTTTCATTCTCACTAGGAACCCTACGTAAACTATCGGCTTTCTCCTAGAGATTGCTGGTATTCAAGAAGGAGACCCTCTCCTAGTCTCTCGCCAGAAAACCAAAACGCACTATTGAGTCTAGAGCCACGAGATTCATCAAAAGATCTCTTAGGTACACTTGACATTTCATCACTTGACATTCAACAATAAGAATTTCGGTGGTACATTATCGAGTCCTTCACGGATCTTAGCAATGGTTGAGAACATTTATGAGAGGTTCACATTTGTGATCCTTAGTGATTGAATGGAAACTCGCCGTGGTCAACATCAAACGACCGACAAGTAGTCGCCGGCAACTCCCGTGGATTGCGCTTAGTTGTCTCAAACGGTCTCTGACGTGAGGTGATGCTTGGTGTACCTCAACGACTCATCTCAATCGTAGGGTGATTTCGCATCGTGTTATCTCACTTGTGGGACTCCATTCGAGAACGGCCTTTGTAAGAATTAGAGTTGTGTTTTCACACTATGCTGTTAACACACTCGAAGTTCAAACTTGTAAGAGCCGGAATCCGCTTATTACTAACCGTTTAAATGTTTTCTTCTTATGGAAGTTCTGGAGCGGAATGATCGTCGCGATTCTTCTCATGCTCTCGCCAACAACATCACTAATGGAAGTTCTATCCAAAAGCAACACAACAGCCGTAATGATTCTTCGTCAATACGAGAATCTACAAAGTTAAAGACTTAAAGAACTCCATCAAGATCATGAATTCCAATGTCAAAGAGCGTGTGAGCATGTTGAAGAATGACGTGGAGACACTATAGCGGCTAAGCGCACTGAAGCGGCACTTGATGTCGAAAACAACAACATACTATCACTTTCATCACAAAGAACAATGATCAAAGAACCAAGTTAAAGATGACGTCAAAGCATAACCGTTCAAAGTAAACTATCTCTCTACACTCGGGAGATTGTTCAAATCAAGGCAATTCTTCTCACAAGAAAGAAGAATGTCAGAAGACGCCAAAGCTATTATTACATCAACGCCACCGCTTTTTTCATCACCAACACTTGAGTGTTTGTTACTCATATGTAATAACACTTGAGGGGGAGATTGTTGGAATCACTCCTACACCTTATTCAAGTGTTAGTTACTCATATGTAATAGTTAGCTTATTTTGGCCTTTATGTTTGTTATTAGCCTTAAGCTTATGTAGAAGGCCCATGAGCTTAGGCCCAAGCCCATAAGAGAAAGGGAAGGAGTAGGAGTGTTGCCCTAGCTCCTTGCCTATAAATACCTTATGTAAACCTTCATTTGAAGGTTGGTTGTTCAAGTTTTCTCTCATTACACTCCTACGCGTAAACCGTATTACTATTATCGTGTGTGTGTGTTTGTTTACTTGTTCAATCGCCTTATCTCTTTCTTATAAGCTTGTGTGGTAAACCTTGTGACCTAACACACCTGCCCAGTAGCTTTTCTGATATTTGCATCTGCATCTTGTGCAACAAAAGTCACTGAACTGCTGGCTGTGTCTAGATTTTCTACCTCTGAGCCCCTGTATTCAATGCCAACTGTATCATCTGGTGCTTTACCCATCTCACCACTACAATCTCTTGATTGCACACGACATTCATTCACCCTTCTTATTTCTGTATCCACATCTTGTCGGCGACAGAGTTCGAACCGCCGGTTACATCATTCTTTGTTGTCGTTATTCGCGTGATTCAAGCAGCTGACAACCGATACATTACCCAGGCTCATCACAACTATCTCAATTGCACGGACTCTCATCCACATTTTCATCTTTTAGAGTAACTTTCTCAATATACTTCTCCACATTATCCATGAGATGGATAAGTGTCTCTATGAACACGCTAATTTCCATTCCAAGGTATCTCTTTGAAAGACATTTCATTCATGTCTTGATCATAATCGATGTAAATTCCCCGATGAATGGACCGAAATTGGTTGTGGATCACTTGAAGTGCAAAGATCGAACTATCTTTTGAACCTTTTCATTATCAAGTTGTTGTTCCAATTGTTCTAAGTTCAATAGTAATGTTCCCGTTAATGTGGATAAATCTTGACGGAAAAGGGCATTGCATGTTCGCTCCATTCCCGTCGTGAGTAACATGAGATGTGAGTGAAGTTGTTGATAAGGTTCAATGCTACTTTCCTTCTGCATGGCATTTTGTAGTCTAAACAGTCTCTCTCTTCGTGACTCGAACACGAAGATCTCACATCCTCATTGATTGATTCAATCATCTTTAATCGCTCGTAGCATACATTATCATTGTTGTTCACGTGATAATATACGTTGAGTACTTCAAATCATTTAATCGAGTGTAAGACATGATGTTGATGTATACACGGGATTTTACAAGTTCATGATTTAAACCGAGAAATATAATCTTTCGCGGGACTTTACTAAAATCAAGGCCAAACCGTTAAGCAATGACCAATGGAAAGTGTTAAGATGACTGATGGATCGACACAATGATAGACAATTGTGTGTTAGGACTTATGATTGTTTGTAGGATTAGCAGAGATGTTGTTTGGTCGAGATTTGGATTGTTTGATGCACGATTTTACGGAGAAATTTAGGTCCAAAAACTTAAAAAGCTCAATAACTTCTTTCGGAGGGGATTTGGGCCTCAAAAAAATCGTTTCACGGCTTCGCGTGAAAAATCACAATATACAGCCTGTTCCACTCGTTTTGACTGGTATTTCGTCCAAAACAAAGTTACGGTTCAAAAGTTATGGCCGTTTGAAGTTTAGTCGTAAAAAGTCAACTTTTGGTCAAACCGCTTCAATCAACTCGCATCCAGGACAACTCGCTTCCAAGACAACTCGCTTAAACAACAACTTGCTTAAGGCATAACCGTGATAAGATGACAACTCGCAATAGACAACTCGCATGAGACAACTCGCTTCAATAAGCAACTTCGCGATAAGACAACTCGCTTAGGCTCGATCACATTAGATATCGTTGAATCGGACAAGTCGCAGATCAAACTGTCAACTCGCTTAATAGCCAAGTCGTATAAACCAACTCGCTTCCTAGAAACGCAATACCGTGACTCAACTCGCTTCATACAATATTCAAAAACAACCACTTTAACAATCAAAAACAACCCAACCACGATGATTCATGCCTTCCAATTCAAAACCTAAACACATATGATGATCCTAAACACAAAAGTACTATCAAAATTCAAACTTTAACATTAGAAATTAACCAAATGATTCAAACTCTTCTAAACACTTATAACCCCAAAAACCTAATGAAATCCACCAAAACAAAGAGCATGAAAGATGAGTGATCAAACCAGGGCTCTTAATACCAATTGTAAGATATTGGATTTCATAAACACATAACAAACAATAATATGGGTTGAATTATGAGTAGGTTTAGAGAGAGAAAGTGGGATCCTTTCTAGAGAGAGAAAGGGAAAGAAAACATAGAAGGTTAGATTAAGAATGAGAAAGGTCTAACCCTCTACCTTGGGAGGTAGAGGGTATTTATAGTTACATACTACACATCCTCCTTCGGACTGTGGATCAGGCATACAGTGGGTAAAGACCCGTTCGTCTTCTACGGTGTTGCACTAAGCTAAACTAATAACTAAATAACTAACTAATAAAAAGTAAATAATGATATGTCTACGAGCTAACATATCCAAGATTATATTTGGCTGACCGACTCTTCACTATGGATTTTCTAATTCCTAACAGTTAGGCATAATTTAATGAAAGACATGGAAGAGGTCGGGGAAGTCCAAAGGCCCCCATAGAAGCCCCGCGGTTCTGAGTCTAACTTAAAGACTCGTGAATAATAAAAGTGCTCTTTCGGGAGACAACCCGAATTATCCCTTTCTTTTGTTTTATTTCCATTTCTGTTGGGTTTTGTGTTTTCTAACTATTTTTGTAGGAAACGAGGAACTAATTGCTGCTATAGTTGCTGATCTGAATATAGTTACGGCGTAACCCATCTTGGTGATTACACCATAACCAACCTTTTAGCAGCCAATTCTTGACGCATACCAATTCGACGTAATACCACCCCTCGGACGCCAACTACCATGGTAGCTTTTATTTTGTCAGCTACTGGCAGTAACTCCCTAAAAAGAGTTACGACGTAACCTTCTCTCTGCTTTAATTCTTTCATGTTAAAACACAGTAACCTTGTATTAGCTTTTAAATGAACTTTGTGGTGTTTTCCTGTAAACCCTCACGAGGCTTCACTCGTCCACTTGGGACACCAAGTGGTTTAAAGGCTTGTTGCATTCGCTAAATGCAACCGTGATTCCTAAGAAAGTGAGTTAGGTTTGTTTTTCATTTTTTTTTCATTTTGTCTTTTTAGAATTATGCTTGTCGGTAGTGTGATTTCAGGGATTGAAGTTTGTTCATGATGCTTATTCGAAGGCACGTCTCTTTTTCGTGGGCCTTCCTTCTTTATGGAGAAAATTTCAAGGAAGTTCTCACTCTAATTCAACCTTTCTCTTCACCTTTATTTAATGCCTAGTACAAAAGGGACTTTGTACAATTCAAGTGGAGGGACGGGAGTAGAACTTTCTCTTGAACTTTATTTCGCCCTCATTGTTCTAGTTTATTTTGAAAAATTATGCCATTTTTAAAATTTTGACATGTTTTTCTTAACCTAAGTAGATTAGACCTTAGCCGAGCACATACAACCCTTGAAATTATATGGTGAGATTAGCCTTATCCGTTTCCAATATTTTACCAAAATCCACCAAATTATGAGTGTGCTGGTAGCTTGTAAACTTTAGAACTTAGCCTTTGCATCATTTCGAGACCATAGACGAGGTATGTTGAGTTAGCTCGATGTATTTGGACTTTTCAGTTTTAGAAAGCAATATTATAGGATTATCACCCAAACAGCCTACCTTTGTGAGTCTATCGATTAGTCACCTCGACTTTTCGACCTCCATGTGAAACCCTTTTGTTGCACTCATCTTTAGTGCAAGATACCCCTAGATAAACCCTTCTATGCCATTCCTTTCATTTTGTTAACCCGATATATTATTTCGATACACCTATACACCTTAGCCTACCCTGTAGTCTTTATTTGTGATTGGGAAGTCATCATTTGCCTAAGTTCAAGGTTCGATTGGAAAGGTTCGGAAATCACGCTTTCATCGACAACATTTCTGAAGATCATTGAAGACCCCTTGAATTCCCATTGTTCATCTCAAGTGGGGGGATATTATGTTTAGTATTTATTGTTATGTCGAAAAAAAATAAAATAAAATAATTAGTTGTTATGATTATGTTATTGTAAAGTGCAATGTTATAAGCACTGTAGTATGAGCTTTATTGATTTATTATCGAGGAGGCCACCTCGGTCACATTTGAAGATTGGAGTTGGTAGTTATGCCAACAGTTGGAGAAAAGGTAGTGTGCCCATCATGACGTCCTCTAATGACACATCTACCTTGCATTTCATGATCCGGTTTCTTGACTTCAAGCTTGAACTATGGGCGGACGGTAAAGTGGTGATGACTTGGTTATAGATTTAGACTACCTGCTTGTTTTTTATTTTATACCAATTATATATCCCATGTCTTATCCTACCCTTTAGTCATGAAGCGTGTCTAGGTGATGCAGCGAGCAATCTTTGGTGTCTTGGCCATTGATTTGGTCATGTATCATTGATTTTGTCCACTTCGCCATGACATGTTAGTAATGACGAGTCACCCCTTAACCTTTGTCGTGTCTACCCATATTGCCTTCGAGAATTGTTTTGCCCTTAACTCTAGTGGTGGAGATTTGTGTAACCGCCAAGCTTATGATAGAATAAATGCTATGACTGTGCGATTGAATGATCACCCCGAAATTGACACTTAGTATAGTTGAGAGATTTGAGTGTTTTGTTCCCTTTTCATGAGGTGTTTGGCTTTGTTTTATTCTAGCATAAGGGATTTGTAAACTCATATTTTTCAGGTTATGGGAGATATCTTTTTAGGAATCTTTCTAATAAGGTCTACTTGAGGGCAAGTAGAGTTCAAGTGGGGGATATTTGACAACATCAAATAGTCCTGAATATTAAGTGTCAATTTCCCCCGATAATGCTTGTAGTTTCTATCATTTATATGGATTTACGCTTGTTTTCCATTGTTTTACACTTTCAGGTAAATTACGAGCAGTGGAGCTAAAGAGACGAATCGAGAATTATCTAAAGATTTATCACAAGATAACTATTTTGAAGAAGTTACTGGCAGAATCGTTCTCACATTACGCCAGAATATTGCGACTCAAAAGCCAACTTATCATAAGGTTAAGCAGCAACTCTTCCCAAAGCATTCATGTAACTACATTAGGTCAAATAAGGTTCCACGCTGATACTTACATCGTAACTACCGCATCAACTACGACGTAACCGGTTTATTGAAGACTACGTAGCATCCACTCATTAGGTTACTACGTAACCAAACAGATCTAACATTCTTCGAAGAAATAGAAGGTTACGGCAATCTCCTATATGGTTACCAACCCGTGATCCGCCTATAAATACCCCACTAATTCCAAAGATTTCTATTCATTCCATTCCACATACAACACTCGAGAATGTGGGAAAAAGCTCAAGGCGTTCTAGAGGAGCATACGGTCAGTCTCCAAGGGAGAAATCGGCCCCTACATAAGCATTAGCGCTTTTATATTTATTTTACTTTAAATTCATGTATTTCATACCTTTGAATATTGAATTGGTTTGCATGATATTAATATGCTAAGCACCTTTTGGTGCTAGCCTAGTTATGATTCCTTAATTGTTTTGTTTGCGTTTACTTTACTTCCGCACAATTATTTCTAAGTGTATGCATGCATAGTTTATTGGTAGCCACCCTTGGTTCGGTAGTTTTGAATGGCGATAGAGGCCAATTTCCTAGGATATATGACCAATGACTCTAGGTGAGCTGACTGAGACGGAAGGGTAAGATATGACCAACTGATGACCCTTTCTACTTGTGCGATTTGACTAACTGATCACCTATCGTTTGGATGAACTTAAGAATTAGGAGGTGAGTGTCTAAGTTCCTAACGGCTGGGCACTCACTATTATAAATCTAGCATTTAGCGGTACTTAATGACTTGGCTTAGGGGACCAGAACAACAGACTTATGACTGCGCCTAACTTCTCCTATGGTGGCATATTTGCCGATAGGTTAGGGCTTAATTGACCAAATGTCATCCCTCTCAATTTGACCCCACACCGAAGTAATTGGAAGTCAGACGAGACATAACTAGCTAGGAAGATTAATTAGGTTAGCACCACTCTCCTCTATTGATTTCCCTTTATCCTTTATTTGCTTCTATTTGCTTTATTCTCGATTTTAGTAGTTTAATCAGTTAAATCCCTATCGAAACCTTTATTAATCTGTGACACTATACTTAGTAATAATCCATCACACATAGCTCTTGGGACGACCTCAGCTTTACCGATTACTACACTACACACGACCGGGTACACTGTCCGTTAGTGCACTAGGGTAGACCATAGGTATAACGAGACACTATAAATATTAAGACCTGGTCAGTAAAACCTGCATCAGTACTTAATTTTGAATGATAACATACTGGACACCCTTTTTATAAGAAAGTCCATTGCCACTCCGTGCCAAGTCATGCTTTAGTTACCTGAGATAAAACATGCTAAAAGTCAACACAAAGGTTGAGTGAATCCATAGTGTTTGAATAATAATCAGTTGAACACAATTTAGATAATGGAAATATTGCAGAACAGTATATTGCCTTAAGTCTCATGTCACGCAAACCTTAACAATTGGACATCATAAAAATGATGTTAGTACAGACATCATAAAGATGCCGCTCGTAATAGTGCCCTCGCCGAGCTTGCCATTCTCCGCTTATTCTCAAATATAGTGCATTTGGTTACCTATCCGGCTAACACAAATGAGGCGTCAACTGCCAATAGATCTATTCACTATACTAGCATTTACTCGCAAGTGATTAATGGTGCATGATATGTGGGTCTTTTAGTGGCAACAGTGGGAACTTAGGCAATATCAATCAGGATAGCATACAGAAAAATACTTGTGTTCAGGTTTGTAGCATGTATCTCCCCACAGGTTTGAAAAACGTATAAAAGTGGGACTACGAACTCACCTTGATAGCACAGTAGTTTGGTTGGAAAACTAATCAAGTTGTGTGAATAAACTTCTCCTACACGCGACCTGAGTTGGTATGTCAAGTTTCAGTATGTTGTTGTCGTTCAAAACTTTATCAATACGTAATGTTTTAGTAATAGTACAATATGTGTTTTATCGATAATTATTTGTGAATCTTCATGTGGAATTAGAAAAGTACAAATGATAAGTTTCATCATATTTCATTTTTAAGGTTTGTTTGATTATTAACGAGATAAGGATATCCCCGTATATTGTTTTTATCAAAGCCGAGTCGATATGTATTAAAAGTACATTCCCGTAATAATATAAAATGTTTAGACTTTATGCCATCATAGTTTCCAGTATTGACAGTTTATACCCTTGAACTTTCATAAAATGATAATTTATACCCCTCAACTTTAGTGAAACGACAATTCCTACCCTGAAGTTTCAAAAGTGACACTTTATACCCCTTGGTTAAATATAATTTCTAGTAGAGGTGCTTTTTGTAATTTATTAATTCATAATTAAACTTTTTATCCCCATGCATGAATTTATTTTTAAGTTTAATCCTATATATATATAGTTTTAAAAATTTGGCAAGACAAGCCCTCCATGCATTTTTCAAATTACATGCATAGTCCTTACTCTATATTATTAACTAAATTTATATTTTTGGACCAAGAAACTCCAAGTCTAATATTTTTAACCTCCATGCATGGTTGTCGTTACGTACATGGTCCTTATTTTACAAATTTGCGTTTTTGAATTCGAGAAGGATGTGGCTTGTCATGGCTTATAAATATATGATGTTTTAAGCTTAGGAATAAGCTGTGGAGAGCTTTTTAGCTCAAAGCTTAGCTTATGGGCTTTTGCAGCCCATAATGGTGCGTTTGGTTTTGTGCTAACAACCAAAAAGGAAGCAAGAAAAACAACGCGAGGTCTTGGGTTTTCGGTGACGAGTTTGTGGTTTTGTAAAGTTGGTTAGGAGCTTATTAATATGGCCTAACAGCTCGGCTTATAACTTTTAGCTTATGGCTCAAAATATGATCAAAAGAGGGGGTGTGAGTTGGTTTTCGACAAGAAAAGAAAAGAAAGACAATAGTGACGAAAACTTTTAAAAGTCTTGTAGCTTATTTTTATAGCTTTATAGTATATTAGTGAGCTTATCTAAATGATCCATAGGTAGGTTAGGGTTTAAGGTTAAAAAAAATAACAAGAGGGTATGTTTGGTTCTGCTGTTGCGACAGGAAAGAAAGAAGTACTTAAAATGAGTCCTTATGGGTATTTGGCTATGGTCTCATGGGTTTATAAACTTAGTTAGGAGCTTATTTAGGTAGCCAAACCGTTTGGCTTATGGCTTATAGCTCATGGGTTTAAAACTTGATCAAAGAGGGTGCAGGGAAACTGTTGCAACCAGGAAAAAGAAAGGAAACGAGACCTGGTCTTAGGAGTTTATGGTCGTGGTCTGGTGGCTTTCTAGACTCGACCAGGGGGTCATTAAGGTGGCTAAAAAGGTTTGGCTTCTAGCCTTTTGATTATGAGTTAAAAGCTTGATCAAATGAGGTGTTTGAGGTGGTTTGCGACAGGAAGAAAACGGAAAGAAATAAGTAACTTGTACTCACGACTTATTAACACGTATATGAGCTTATTTCTATGACTTGTAGACATGTTTTCTAGCTTATTTATATGATTCTTGATGTAGATTAAAGTTCATGGTTTTCAAAAAAAGTAACAACAGGCTCATGTGTTTGAACTTTCTGTTGCGACCAGGGAAAAAAATCAAAATGGTTTTTGATATTTGTTATTTAGTCACTTGATTATAATCATAAGTAAATGGTATGTTAGCCTTAATAGTTTTTATTAGAAGTGATGGTCATTCACGTTTAGGAACTTTGTAACGCGTGTTAGATATCGTGATAGAATAGTCAACGGGCTCGTGGATTGGGCTAAGCTAATTGGGCATAAGTTATGTTAAGCTAGCCTTGTCTAGTTCGTGAAACCCAAGCCCAATCCAATTCCATCTCAAGGCCCATGGCCAAGCCTTAGGGCATCATCTCTCTCTCTTACTCTATAAATACCCTCAAGTATGTCATTTGAGGGTGTGCTTGAAAATATTGTGTGTGTGTGTGTTTTCCTTTGAAGCAATATAACATCTTATTGTTTTCATCTTTCTCTCTACCTCTAAACATACATACGAATTCTATCATTCAAGTCACCAAGTTCTTTCTTTTCTTCATCTACGCATAACTGTTACGTGTTTGTGTTGGGTTTGCTTGGTAAAGTGATAAGGTATACGTGATATCTTAGGTTTAACAATTGGTATCAATCGCCTAACAATGGTTTAGGAGTGTTTGTGTTTGTTTTGAAGGTTTACGCGTATAAGCTCTCAATGCTAGTCAATATTGTGATCGCTTAAAGCTTTAATTTTTGCACTCAAAAATTCAAGATTCTTGTGGTTTAAGGTTTATTTGGTGCTAAAGTTTCAGTTTTTGCAAAAAGTTCCAAGCTTTACGTGTTTTTCTTCATTTTTAAGCTCGTATTTGGTTTTTGGTCATTTCTACTTGTAACTTTTCTAGGCACTTTGGGTGAAAAAGGTCAACATTTTTGGGTTATTCTAGTGTTTTTAAGGCTATACGGGTAAAGAAATCATTTGAATCGTTGGAAATTTCTTATGAGTAGAAGTCAAAAAGTCAAAAACCTAGTTTTCTACTCAGTCGAACTTTTGGTGAAGAATCTCGCGTGCTATAGCGTTACTCAGCTGCTTCCCTCACTTGGATAAGTGTGTGGAACACTTCGTCTTGTGGATATCTCTTACGCTGTGACAAGCGTTGTAAAGGATTTTGGTTCTTAACCATATTTTACGCATAAGCTAAAAGCTTACGAGTAACTCTACGCATAACTTCAAAATTACGCGTAAGTTTTACGAGTAACTTTTGTCTCACGATAAGCTTAAGGTTACGCGAAGATAATTTCTACGCATAAGGTTTCTACGCTTTAAGGTGCTTTCACGCTTAAGGTTTCACGCTTAAGGTTTCTAATGATAAGCTTCCTACGCATAGATCCTACGATAAGCACCGGATCCTACGCCTAAGCCTCGCCTACTCAGTAACTTCAAGGTGTTTCTACCTAAGCTCTTCATTTAAAAAAAAAAAAAAAATTTTGAGGAGACTAAACGTTCAATTTTTACACGAAATTCAAATTTTGGTTTAACTGTGAAAATTTTGGTCAAAAATTCAAATTTTTGGGCCTAAATTCAAATTTTTCGGGTCAAAGGCGTCAAAATTGTCATAACTCAAATTTTTCATACGTCCTTAGAATTGATTTTTACTGTGAATTTCAAATTTGAAGAAAATTTTTGAACCAAGGTTACGAAAGTATCGACTTTCGAAAACACCTCAACGGGCTTAATCGTCATCAACCACAACTCCTTTATCGTTGAATCGATCCTACATCAACTTTATCAGATCATACCTTCATCAATGGCTACTCAACAAGACATTCATGCAGGTGGTAATGAAAACCCACCTCCTATGTTGGCAAAAGGTGGTTATCTTCAATGGACAAGTCGTATGCTTCGTTACATCAAGACCAAACCTAATGGAAAACTCATGATTAAATCCATTCAGGATGGACCCTTCAAGCCTCGACAAGTTCATGTCCCTGGAAATGCAGATGCAACACCTCCCATCCCACCATCCTCTCATCTTCAAACCGAATCAGAATACACTGAAGAGGATCCGAAACAAGTCGATGCAGATGACATGGCAATTCATATTGTCCAACTGGGTTTACCAATAGACATTTTTGTTGCGGTAGACGCTTGTGAAACCGCTCGATATGTGGGAACGTGTTAGACGGCTATGTTATGGAACAGAAATTGGTAAACAAGACATGGAGAACAAGTTGCTAACTGAATGGGAGAAGTTTACATCTACACCTGGAGAATCCATTGAATCATACTATGGAAGGTTTTGCACTTTGATGAATGAGCTTATAAGAAACAAGTTGGCACCCAGAACAATCGTTCAAAACATCAAGTTCTGAATAATCTTCCGAAGAATGGGGACGATATGTCAATATTGTCAACCAAACAAAGGACTTACATCAAGTGAACTTTGATCAATGAATGATTTTCCGAAACAAAACCAAGCTGAGCGTTTAATGAAGTCGCAAGAAAGATTAGCAAAGAATCATGATGCATTGGCACTCATTGCAAAGACTCAAACTACCGTGAATACACAACAACAAGCTTCATCATCTTCCAACAACAACAACTTGCAGAATACATTCCACAACCACAACAACAATTCTATCCGATCAACAATACCAGAACAAGGAATCACTCGATCATGAAACCGACCATGTAGAAGCGACCTTGCAACAGATATTTTCTTTATTGGATAAAGCATTTAACAATCGCATCGGTAATCATGCGGTTCCGTCAGACGTGGTAATCGGGCAGATGTTGGAAATCGATGGGACGAATGTTGGGAATAAAGCAATGGGTAATCGGAATGGAAATGTTGCAGCTCAAATCGTTGGGAATTATGGAAATGTGAATCGTGGGAATCGGATGCAATATGCAGAGCAGTTTGATGGACATCGGGGTGATTGTGAATCGTAATATGGGATATCAAAATGGGAATAACTGTTTTATGACTTCTCTTCGAATGCTACCTCCGAACCTCAAAGACAAGATTCAGGATCTAGTGTCAACCGACTTACGAAGCTTGAAAAGATCCAGTACATGTTGATGTTAGCAGAAAAAGAAGAGTTGGGAATTGAGTTGATTGCTGAGGAAATCAAATTCATTTACCCAAAATGGGAAGATAAAGCAAACGATAATGCAACCTCCAAATACAATCAATCAACATGACACAACATCAAGCGGTACTTATGACACAACTCCTGTCTACGACACATATTCACTTAATGAGGTACCAAATTACTCATGAGAAGCCACATTCTCGTGTCTCCGAACCTTATTATGACACATATGTAGGAGAGCAAGTTAATAGCAATGTTAACTCTGAAACTCCATATATGGATCCTAATGGAGGTCAAGTGATACAGAATGGTGCTAATGATGAGGAAACACGTGCTTATTTTGAATCATTAATTAATCAATGTGGCATTGAAGTTGAGAAAGTAAGAACGGTCAATCGCGAAGTTAAGGCCTCGAATAAAAAATTGACCGTTGAGCTTGAGAGTTACAAGGAGCACGCCAAAGCCTATGAATTTCATACAAACAAAATGTCAGAATTAGAAATTAGTTATCGAGATTCTGTTTTAAGAGAAAAAGATTTGCAACTCAAGTATGACACACTTGATGTGAATCTGAATTTGAAAATCAAATCTTTAAACAAGGAAATTTCAGATCTAAATGACCAACTTTCTAAACAAAAAGCATGTTTTCCGATCTTCAAAAGAGAAGAAACAGTTGATTGTCTTGATTTTGCAATACGAGAAGATTCTCTTCTTGATGAAATTCTCGATAAAACGGAAAAAATCAAGAAATTGGATAATTTGCTTCTTACAACGGGTCATTCAGCTAAGACAATCAAGATGCTTTCTAATCAAGTAAATCCAATTTTTCATACTACAAATAAAATGGCTCTTGGTAACTCACCTCCTGGTTTCCTCAAGAAAGCTCAGAAATCTCAGAATGTGTTGAACAATGGACAACCTTTGCATGAACCCATAATTGTTCGTGATTCTCTTGAAACGTTGGAACTATATGAGGAGAGTAGATCAAAAATGAAACAAAACATCCAGAAATCAAACCAATTGATTATAACACATGGAACAAAATTAATGGTATGTCGTTTGTTTCTCAATCAACGTTTTCCGCCAAACCAAGTGTTTCAAACAAAGTGTCAACACAGTTTCAAAATCGTTTCAAAACCAAGTTGTTGTCTCCAAATCTCCTTCGAACATTGAACAAATGTCTTCAAACAATCCTTTTAACACAAGTGATGCAAGAAGTATTTTGGAAAATGTGAAAACTAGAATTGCAGATCTTCAAGAGACCGTTAAAACTAAAACCAATATTAGAACAAACATCTGGTTTAATAGTTTTGATAATGAACAGAAAAAGTTTCTTGAAACTCAAATTGCCCCTCAGTTGAATAACATCAACTCAAGGGTAATTCATTTTGAACAAGCCTTTTGAAAGAAACAATTGACTTTGTCAAGGACCATAAATCCCTGGTAAAGCAAGCTAATGAAAGTGTTGAACACATCAATGTTTTGGAAAATTTAAATGATTCTCTCTTCGAAGATGTTATGACTATCGATATCATGTCCATCATTTTGCAAACATATTCTGTTGAAGATCATGAAAGACTCCAGCTCGAGACCTCCGCAATTATTTCAAAGTATGAAAAAGCTCTTGAAAAACTTGAAAAGGAAAACGTGTCCTATTTTAAACAACTTGATCGAAAAACTGAGGAATGCAAGTATGACAAACTGTCGGATGAGCGTGCCTACAAGGACATGCAAGAGCAAAATGATCTTTTGAGAGTTCAGTTGGAAAGTCTAAAAGGAAAGGCTGTGGATACTAAGTTTGTAAAACCATTGACTGAGGAGAGAACAAATGTTCCCAAATGGGTTTTCAAACCAAAATGTCTATTTTCGGGCTCCAAAAGTCAATGAGAAAAATGATTTGTCAAAACAGTCACTCCAATAACTTTGCCTATTAAAAGAGAATTATCAAAAGTTTTGAAAAGGAAAAGCAGTTTTGAAACACCAAAAGTGTTTACACCTGGCATCTCTAGGAATATTACACGGAATGTGACCAAAAATCCAGTTAAAGAATCTGTTGGTTCTAACGACATGGTCAACAATCACTATCTAGAAGAAGCTAGGAAAAAGGCACGGACTCGAAAAGACGGAATTCTAGGTACAACATCCGTGGTGATGAATTCTACAAGATTTCAAGGCACTGCTAGTAGTAGTAAACCATTACCTAGGAACACTCTACAAAAGACTAGGGATTGGCTTGCCTCTAAGAGTAGTTGCTTTAAAAGAAAATGCTATGCCCTCAGAAAACATCACTAGGAATTCTAGGTCTTTTTCGAACAAGAATCAATTTCCAAAAGACTGTAGTGACAAACTTAACGTCTTGCCTTAAACAAGAATATTGAATTTGTCTGTACTACATGTAAAAAATGTATCTTTTCAGCTAATCATGATGCATGTGCCTTACAATATCACAAGAAAGATAATTCGTGTCGGAGGCACAATCCACTAAGACACCAAATAGAAACAAACCCGGTGACAAGATGAACATCAAAAGGAAACCTAATAGGTGGATCTCTTCAGGACGTAGTTTTTCTAACAAAGAGTCTTCCGCTGATCCGATAAGAAAACAACTCCTAGATCTTACCTTAGGTGGATACCCACGGGAAAAGTTTTCAACCAAATTGGTCTTAGATGGATTCCAACAGAAAGATTTTGATACTTGCTCCAACACGAGATAATAGTGAAACTCATCATGTTAAGGAAGTTGAATCCACTACAACCGTTGATAGTGATCACCCTCGCCGTGAGGAATCATGTACTTCTAACACACATTATTTGTGAAAACTCTTCTTCGTTGCAGTGATTCAAATATCTTCGAACCCACTCATCGAGTGTTCCAATTCAGAAAATCTTCTTCTCATTCTCTCTATCTTCTATTTTTTATTTTCCATTTCTTTTATAAAACCAACAAAAGCAAAATATAAAAATATAAAACTTTCAAAAATTCAAAAACAATAGAAAATCAAAAATCCAAAAATATTCTTCTCACGACATGTCTCTCGATAATCGATATTACAGCGTTTCTAGAAATGTCATTCAACAATGATACAGGTATGTACAGATGCTTGAGCGAGAGTTCTTTAAATGTTTTCTAAAACATGTCGTTTCTCAAAATTTCTTCAAAATAATGGCTTTCGATACTTCAACATCTAAACCCGGACTTCAAATTAATGGCTTCGATCACATCGGTTCAGACCCGACTTCAAAGAAAGGAAAGTGCTTATCAAAATCAAAGGTTTTTAAATATTTTTCAAGCACTATTCCTAAAAACATAATGGCTTGTAAGTATTTCAGCTTGCAACCCAATCTTTAAAGAAAGGAAAGTGCTACGCAAAATCGATTTTCATAAATATCGAGCACTTATCCTAAAACAAATGAAGATAATTTTTTTTTCTCTAATATCTTCAAAAGATTTTCGAAATCTTCTCCACATCTTGCGTACCATTGATTCAAAATTTTTCAAAAAGATTTTTCAAAATCTCTCACATTTGGTACCAAGATAACTCCCTCTAAACCCTTAATTGATTCTAAATTTTCTGTATGAAAAATATGCTTTCGTTAAGGGGGAGTATAAAACAAAATTGTTCCAAAATTCATGCTAAATCAGTTTCTCTCCAAATGCTTTTCTAAAAACATATCTTTTAATCATTTTGTTTCAAAAACATCATGGATATGCTATTTTTGAGGGGAGAAACGTGATTAAAATGTGATCAAAAAGTTTAATGATCGTTGTTTGAATCTCAAAAGAGCTCGACTCAGTCGGAACCAATGAATTGACGAGTAATCAAAGTCTGTAAATGTACCATTTCGAGAAACTTTCTATGGACTTGACTAGGACGGGTAATAATTTCAAGCTAATTCTCTAGTGATGTAAACGTGTCTCGAATCGGTCTAGTTCATTTAAAGTCGATCAATTCAAAAGTGCGAACTCCCTCTATGTGCGGATTCTGTCAAAACTTATAAGCACATGTGAAGGGGGAGTGTTTCTGAAAATATAAAACTCTAGAAGTGTCTCAAACATGTTTTCTATCATAAACACTCTGTGAGATCTTCAAGTAAAATGGTTTTATGGCAACAATAGGACAGTCATGGAGTTATAAGGTGACTAAGGATAGGAAATCCGTCCTATGATCCGCCAGAGCCAGGGGGATCTACCCAAGGACAATACCCATAGTTAGTATTAGAAGTCCTTAGGTATGATTGAAAAAGGAGTAATGTGAGAAAGGAGAAAGAAGGGGTTGAAGAATTAAAAAGAAATGTAAAAGAAAGGGTGAAAAGAAATAGCCCTCCATAATCAACCTTAGAGGCGAAACCGGTTCAATTCATCTCGCACTCGGTTGTCACTAGATGACACGGTATTGAAGACAAAGACGTCATGGACCCAGTGGCATACTGCACCTAACCTCCTAGCCACTCAATTCCTCTTAAAAGGATTTGTTTCATTCTCACTGGGAACCCTGCATAATCTATCGACTTTCTCTTAGAGATCGTTGGTATTGAAGAAGGAGACCCTCTCCCTAGTCTCCGCTCAGGAAAACCAAAATGCACTAATGAGTCTAGAGCCACGAGATTCATCAAAAGATCTCATAGGAACACATGACATGACATCGCTTGTTGTTCATCAATAAGGACACAAGTGATATATTATAGAGTCCTACGCAGATCTTAGCAATTTGCCAGAACATTTATGAGAAGTTTCACATTTGTGATCTTCAGTGATTGAATGGAAACTCCTGCCAGGTTCAACATCAAGTAGCCCGACAAGCAGGTCACTTCGGTAATTCTCCGTGGATTACGCTTAGTGTGTCTCAAACGGTCTACGGTCGTGGGGTGATGCTTCGGTGTACCTCGCGACTCATCCGAATAGATGTATTTCGGTATATCGCGTTATCTCACTTGTGGGACTCCAGTTCAGGAACGGCCTCTGTGAGAATTAGAGACGTGTTTTCACACTATGCTGTTAACACCCTCGAAATTCAAACTTGTAAGTGCCGGAATCCGCTTATCACTAACCTGTTTTTATGTTTTTCTTCTTATGGAAGCTCCGGAGCGGATGGATCGTCTTGAGATCGCCACATGCTCATACCCACAACACATGAAAGTTCTCATCATAATCAAAGGTTACACAAAGTTAAAGATGATTCTTCGTCAATGAATCTAAAGACTCGAGAACTACATCATTGGTAACCAAAAGACAAATAGAAGTGTGAGCATGGTGGAGAAAGACGTGGAGACACCTAACCAACGAAGTTGACAACGGCAGACAACCACTGATGAGTGTCTAAATACTCATCATTTTTGTACCATTTAAACTGCAAAAACATCTGAAAACACTCAGAAATATATCAAAATGATAAAAATAGCACAAATAAGTGTTTTATGTGTTTTAAATGCAAAAATATCAAAATCTGGTAAAAAACGTATCAAATTTGCATAATTGACAGTTTTAGTCCCCCAAGTTTCAAAAGTTGTCAAAAACAGTCCCTGGTAAAACCAAATAAAGAGAAATATCATTTTAAAAAGTCCCTAGGGATTCTTAAGTTGTCAAAAATGGTCCTTGAGAATTAAATTTACAAATTTACAACTTTGGTCCTTTAACTTTCAAAAATGACAACTTAGGTCCCTTAACTTTCATAAAATGTCAAGATAGGTCCCTAAATTTTCAAAGATTGTCAAAATTGGTCCTTGTGTGAACAATGAGAAAGTGGCAGGTCTAGTCCTTCTAGTTTGGCAGAATTACAAGTTTAGTCCCTATATTAAAAACCTTCCAAGACTTGTCAAAACCCTTTTTGACCCCTGCATTTAAACCTTGTGACCCCCCTGTCAAAACCAATTTTTGAACCCCCTAGTCAAACACCTCACCCTTCCCCTTTTCCCTCCACCTCCTTCTTCTTCTCCACTTGCCCTGCTACTCCTCTGATACACTCAACCCACTCTCCAATTCCATCTCCCAACACCTTATCCACTCACCCTCATCATCACACCTCTCACACCCCCCCTACTTGCCTGTTACAGTGCCTATAAGTCAAAAATGCACTTCCCGCCAAAATGATAAAAACAGGTAAAACACTCAAAACTCACCCATTGGTTGAATTGAGAGGTGGGATTTGAAGAAGAGGCCACGTGGAGCAATTTTCAAGTATAAAAGAGGAAATAAGACAGAGAAGAAAGCACTTTGGCCTTAAGCCATTGTCACGTAGATGTAGCTTTTAATGCTTTTCTTAGTTAAAATGTCTTTTAATCTTTAAAATGTTGTATTTTATCTTAAAGTAGTGTAATGAAACCTTACTTTCAGTTTAATTACAAGTTACTTTTAATTTTCATGTTTTGCCTTATTTTCTTTAATTTTCAAGTCGTTTTAATTTCATGTTATCTAGATGTTTTATGGATTCTATAGCTTGAATAAGCTCCTGACAAAGCTCACTAGGCTTTTAGAACTATGAAACAAGCTAGACCTTTTAAATTCAGAAAAGTCACAAAGAGAAAAAAAATCGTCAATGGAAATCATCTCATGATCCAATAAGCAGTTCTGGGGTATAAGAATTAAGCTGGATGGTTTTCTGGTTTCTAGCTTACTGACAATAAGCTAGGAGTAGTTTTTGGACCTTGGTACTCAATCTTAGCCTTAATCATGTGTGAGTTCTATTTTTACCATTTTTCGCCATTTACTGTTTCATTACTTCTCATGCTTTGATTTCTATGTTTTTATGTTTCTATATTGTTATTCAGTGTTAGTATAGCATAATATAAGCAGTTTGTTCATTGAGATATTCTTGTGTTTAAAATTGAAAGTTACTCGTTGAATCACATACTTGACAAATCTGTGTTTCTTAACTGTGTTCTTGAAGTTTTAGGCTCAAATGATCTTATTATGTGATATTATAATGTTTGGAGTCTGGTTTATGCTCAGAATCATAATAAACTTTGAAGTTCATTTGACAAGTGATAATCGAAGGGTTGTTTGGATTTGCTGATAAAAAAGACTTCCTGTGTATTTCTGTTGTTGTTTTTCATTGTTATATGTCACTTTAGCACCTAATAGCTAAGTCAAGTCAATAGATATAGTTTTTGTTTTATAAAAAGTCAAATTTCCTTTTAATTCATTTACACAGTTTACTGCTAGAATTTTGCATTGTGAAATTCATAGTATTAGTTTAAATCTTGTTAACCTAGCTCTAGATAAACTTATTATAGCTTATTACATCATATTTAGCCCATAGATTCAGTCCTAAGTTCAATAAAGTCAAACTGCATGTTCTTGTAAAAAGTCAAAATTTTCAAATACCCGTTTTTTGAATATAATCTAGAATTTTAGTGTGGATTTATTATTGAGTTTTAGCTTAAAACCTTTTAGGATATTAAAATATAGCTGCTTAATTAAATTATAAAAATAATTACTTACTTTTTATCAGCTTTTAAAGTGCTTATTTTCAGTCTTATTTTAGCTACCTTATCTATAACCATGCCCTGTGCACAGGTTTAGGAGTCAAATTCACAAGCTTGCAAAAGCTTGTAGATTTGACCCTAGCTTGTGTACTTGGCTTATTTGTGAAGTCTTTATGGTCTTTTCATTATTTGTATTCATGTTTTTACATTTCCAGCTTATTTAGGTAGCTTAATCATCCAATCTTTTTTGTCCCATCTCAGCCACTTCACTGAAGCAAACAGTGAAGTGGAGTTGTTATTAAAAGCCTATAAAAAGTTCCTCCTTAAGCTTGAGCTTGTGATTTTTAGTTTCATGTTAGGCTAAGTAGTCATACTCAATGTTTTTGTGTAAGTTGAGCTCTTATTAGCTTATTTGATAAGTCTTGTGAGCTTGTGTTTGCCCATTCCTACAGTTCAAACCATGAACTTGCACCATTTCCACAAGCTCACACCAAGCTCCTTAGTGATCACTAGTCTTTGTGGCTTGGCTTTTTAGGAAGCCAAGCTACCCAGATTTATGATCATGTGCTTAAATCTCACCTTGCAGCTTATTAACCAGGGCTGCAAGTAGTTTTTTGTGTGTCCCATTTTACTCAGCATTCACTGAGTCAAAACAGTGAAATGGGAGACTTTTAATAAGCTTCCTACAAGCTCACTAGTGGAACCCACTAGGTGAGCTTGGGCTTTTTGGAAAGCCAACCAGCACTTCTTGCAACCTCAACTTTTATTTTAACCTTTGAAGCTTATTTCATCAGCTTAATTGTGCCAAACAAAAGACTGCAGGAGTGGTTGGATCTGTATGAAACTGAGAAGATCTTATGAGCTTATTAGAGCTTATTAGTGATTCTCAGTTCACATGCTTGTTTATATGTATATTGGACTTGTATATATCTTACTTTTTCTTTTATTTACACTTTATAGCTTTTTCAAGCTTATTGTGAGCCTATGAGTCTACTGTGAGCCCATAAGCTCAACTGAATGACTAATAAGCTCATAATATGCTTATTTCTAGGTTTGTAGCTTTCCATTTTCCTTAAACTTGTTCATATTACATGTACATACATACCTTTTTCCTTTTGTTTCCTTTGTTAAGCTTATTCAAAGCTTATAAGCCAAACAGTGAGTTAAAAGCTCACTGCATAAGCTTATAAGCCAAGAATTGCTTATTTCTTTGTTTGTAAAGCTTTTAATTCATTACATGTACTTAATATCTGTATATATTTATGTTCTAAAAACAGAAAAGCCCAAAAACAAGCTTTTGCTACAAGTCCTAGCTTCTATGTGGAAGCTTATGGCTTATTTAGCATCTGTCATGGAAATAAGCTCCCACAGAACTTATTTCCAAGTTTTACAAAAGTTGTCTTTATTAAAGTTTCTTATATTTAGCTTATTATTAGTTTTGCAAAAAGAAAATTAAAAAAATAAAATGTTTCACAAAAAGGGTGGAGGCAGGCTCGAACCTGAGACCTCCACCCCTTTAAGAGTGATTGTGGGGGTACCTGTAACCATAAGCGCCCTTGGGTCTTTCTTGTTATGGAATGCAAAATCAAATATATAAGGGCATTTGGCAGTTATGGTTATAAGCTCTTTTGAGCTTATTTCCAGCTTATTTTCCACAAGAACCCACTTTCTTATTTTTCTTAGATTAAGATTAGATTTTAGTATTTTCTGTAAAAAGTTGAGATTTTTCCAATTAGTTTTAGTATTTTTAAACATTTAATTAGTGTTTTATAGTAATTAATTCATAATAAAAAATATAAAAGTCAAAAAAATATAATTCTTTTTTTTAAAATTTTCTTTTATCAAATAGTATGTAATAAAATTAGTTTTACACTTTTAGGCCTTTTATTTTATAAATTTTACGTTTTTGCTTGATGCTGAAATATTTGTATATATCGCGCGTTTTCATTTTAGATCACTTTTTATGTTATTTAAGTTTACGTTTTAGTTAAGATAGTTTATTTAAGTTATTTTGTTTTATAAAATAAACGTTCATCGATCTGTAAAAATAGTGATAGCGTTTATTTAATAGTTTTTATCTTTTATTTTCTTTAATTTGCATTTAAGTCACTAAGACATGCAAATCCCTACTATAGTTATAATCGTTTTTAGGTTTCTGATTGCACGTTTTTATTGACGTAGCTGTGACAGAGCTATTACTATTCATATTCATAGTGTTAGTCAATCGATTCTGTTTTTGTACATTCTATATCATTTCAGCATTCACAAGTCATTGTATGTGGATTATCACGCCTCACCAGGACATAAACGATCCAAGGATATTTTAATCCTTGGTAAACTTGCATTTTTCTCCCGGGCTGTCGCCTTTTATCATCTCTGTTACGGTTGACCGTTCGCAAGCGGTTGACGAGTGTGACGGAGAAATAAAAGATGGGTGGTCCGGGAGAAATCAAATTTGGCGCCCGCTGGGAGGCTAGCTGCGTATTATGACTTGTATTTTGTACTTTGTTGAAATACCTATCCTTATATGTAAATTACATATACTTCATTTCATATAAACAATATAAAATACAAAAAGATTTTTATGGTTGAAATCTATCTGTGCTTTGATTTGCATTTGATTTGTCAATTTTCCTAATCTTGATATTCCTAGGTCTAAATTTTGGCTAAACACCATGTTTACACTAAAAAGGATTTACTGTGCTTAGTATAATTCCTGGAATGTGATAGATTAGGTTTAAATCAGTATCATGTATTAAAAATCTCATTTAGGTTTCCTTTTTAGCCATTTCTTTGTATATATATATAAAAGTTATAAAATACAAAAACATTTTTCGTTTCGCTTATATTATATCGAAACCCAAAAGATTCTCCTACCTTTATCTTCATAATTCTGTGAGTGAACCCCACTCCAATTTCTCGTCAAATCATTTTCACTTTTCTTACCCATTTCTACCACCTAAGTGTGGGGTAATACCCACCTATTATACATATATATAAAAACTTTGAAAATTGTAAATACAGAAAAATAAAATAATTGTTGTGTTACCCCATTTAGTTTTGAATATTGAGGACAATATTCATTTCTAAGTGTGGGGGGGAAATTCTGGCGAATTTTGATCATAAATGTACCCTTTTAGTCCCTTTTTCCCCAAAATGGCCAAATTTAAAAAAAAATTTTTAGTGGAAGTACTATGTACTAAACACAACAAATGGTAATCAGTCCACCATGTCTAACACACATAAGGATTGGCTAATCCAGGAGCAAACGGCTCTTGGTAAAGATATCTCAAATCCGTTGACGGCTTACAATTTGCCCAAAATTGTATGGTATTCAACTCACCATATCCTAAAAAGTGAAGAGTTGGCTAGCCCGCAAGTTTATGGCTTGTGGTAAAGGCAGTGGAAAACCATAATTGGTAATCGACTCACCAAAGATAATATTGATAATTTATCTAAGAGTTGGCTAGTCCAGAGCAAACGGCTTCTGGTAAAGACAAATCAAATCCGTTGAAAGCTGATGATTTGCTCAAAATCATTTGGTTATCGGTGTACCAAGGTTCTTACTTGAACTGAAACATTTGGCTACTCCAGAAGTAATGGCTTTTGGTAAAGAGATAAAATCCATTAATTTTTCTCAAAACATTGCTAGGGACTAGCAATATCTTAGTGTGGGGGATTGATGAGTGTCTAAATACTCATCATTTTTGTACCATTTAAACTGCAAAAACATCTGAAAACACTCAGAAATATATCAAAATGATAAAAATAGCACAAATAAGTGTTTTATGTGTTTTAAATGCAAAAATATCAAAATCTGGTAAAAAACGTATCAAATTTGCATAATTGACAGTTTTAGTCCCCCAAGTTTCAAAAGTTGTCAAAAACAGTCCCTGGTAAAACCAAATAAAGAGAAATATCATTTTAAAAGTCCCTAGGGATTCTTAAGTTGTCAAAAATGGTCCTTGAGAATTAAATTTACAAATTTACAACTTTGGTCCTTTAACTTTCAAAAATGACAACTTAGGTCCCTTAACTTTCATAAAATGTCAAGATAGGTCCCTAAATTTTCAAAGATTGTCAAAATTGGTCCTTGTGTGAACAATGAGAAAGTGGCAGGTCTAGTCCTTCTAGTTTGGCAGAATTACAAGTTTAGTCCCTATATTAAAAACCTTCCAAGACTTGTCAAAACCCTTTTTGACCCCTGCATTTAAACCTTGTGACCCCCCTGTCAAAACCAATTTTTGAACCCCCTAGTCAAACACCTCACCCTTCCCCTTTTCCCTCCACCTCCTTCTTCTTCTCCACTTGCCCTGCTACTCCTCTGATACACTCAACCCACTCTCCAATTCCATCTCCCAACACCTTATCCACTCACCCTCATCATCACACCTCTCACACCCCCCCTACTTGCCTGTTACAGTGCCTATAAGTCAAAAATGCACTTCCCGCCAAAATGATAAAAACAGGTAAAACACTCAAAACTCACCCATTGGTTGAATTGAGAGGTGGGATTTGAAGAAGAGGCCACGTGGAGCAATTTTCAAGTATAAAAGAGGAAATAAGACAGAGAAGAAAGCACTTTGGCCTTAAGCCATTGTCACGTAGATGTAGCTTTTAATGCTTTTCTTAGTTAAAATGTCTTTTAATCTTTAAAATGTTGTATTTTATCTTAAAGTAGTGTAATGAAACCTTACTTTCAGTTTAATTACAAGTTACTTTTAATTTTCATGTTTTGCCTTATTTTCTTTAATTTTCAAGTCGTTTTAATTTCATGTTATCTAGATGTTTTATGGATTCTATAGCTTGAATAAGCTCCTGACAAAGCTCACTAGGCTTTTAGAACTATGAAACAAGCTAGACCTTTTAAATTCAGAAAAGTCACAAAAGAGAAAAAAAAATCAGTCAATGGAAATCATCTCATGATCCAATAAGCAGTTCTGGGGTATAAGAATTAAGCTGGATGGTTTTCTGGTTTCTAGCTTACTGACAATAAGCTAGGAGTAGTTTTTGGACCTTGGTACTCAATCTTAGCCTTAATCATGTGTGAGTTCTATTTTTACCATTTTTCGCCATTTACTGTTTCATTACTTCTCATGCTTTGATTTCTATGTTTTTATGTTTCTATATTGTTATTCAGTGTTAGTATAGCATAATATAAGCAGTTTGTTCATTGAGATATTCTTGTGTTTAAAATTGGAAAGTTACTCAGTTGAATCACATACTTGACAAATCTGTGTTTCTTAACTGTGTTCTTGAAGTTTTAGGCTCAAATGATCTTATTATGTGATATTATAATGTTTGGAGTCTGGTTTATGCTCAGAATCATAATAAACTTTGAAGTTCATTTGACAAGTGATAATCGAAGGGTTGTTTGGATTTGCCTGATAAAAAGACTTCCGTGTATTTCGTTGTTGTTTTTCATTGTTATATGTCACTTTAGCACCTAATAGCTAAGTCAAGTCAATAGATATAGTTTTTGTTTTATAAAAAGTCAAATTTCCTTTTAATTCATTTACACAGTTTACTGCTAGAATTTTGCATTGTGAAATTCATAGTATTAGTTTAAATCTTGTTAACCTAGCTCTAGATAAACTTATTATAGCTTATTACATCATATTTAGCCCATAGATTCAGTCCTAAGTTCAATAAAGTCAAACTGCATGTTCTTGTAAGAAGTCAAAATTTTCAAATTTTTGAATATAATCTAGAATTTTAGTGTAGATTTATTATTGAGTTTTAGCTTAAAACCTTTTAGGATATTAAAATATAGCTGCTTAATTAAATTATAAAAATAATTACTTACTTTTTATCAGCTTTTAAAGTGCTTATTTTCAGTCTTATTTTAGCTACCTTATCTATAACCATGCCCTGCACATCGTTTAGAGTCAAATTCACAAGCTTGCAAAAGCTTGTAGATTTGACCCTAGCTTGTGTACTTGGCTTATTTGTGAAGTCTTTATGGTCTTTTCATTATTTGTATTCATGTTTTTACATTTCCAGCTTATTTAGGTAGCTTAATCATCCAATCTTTTTGTCCCATCTCAGCCACTTCACTGAAGCAAACAGTGAAGTGGAGTTGTTATTAAAAGCCTATAAAAAGTTCCTCCTTAAGCTTGAGCTTGTGATTTTTAGTTTCATGTTAGGCTAAGTAGTCATACTCAATGTTTCTGTGTAAGTTGAGCTCTTATTAGCTTATTTGATAAGTCTTGTGAGCTTGTGTTTGCCCATTCCTACAGTTCAAACCATGAACTTGCACCATTTCCACAAGCTCACACCAAGCTCCTTAGTGATCACTAGTCTTTGTGGCTTGGCTTTTTAGGAAGCCAAGCTACCCAGATTTATGATCATGTGCTTAAATCTCACCTTGCAGCTTATTAACCAGGGCTGCAAGTAGTTTTTTGTGTGTCCCATTTTACTCAAAGATTCACTCGAGTCAAAACAGTGAAATGGGAGACTTTTAATAAGCTTCCTACAAGCTCACTAGTGGAACCCACTAGGTGAGCTTGGGCTTTTTGGAAAGCCAACCAGCACTTCTTGCAACCTCAACTTTTATTTTAACCTTTGAAGCTTATTTCATCAGCTTAATTGTGCCAAACAAAAGACTGCAGGAGTGGTTGGATCTGTATGAAACTGAGAAGATCTTATGAGCTTATTAGAGCTTATTAGTGATTCTCAGTTCACATGCTTGTTTATATGTATATTGGACTTGTATATATCTTACTTTTTCTTTTATTTACACTTTATAGCTTTTTCAAGCTTATTGTGAGCCTATGAGTCTACTGTGAGCCCATAAGCTCAACTGAATGACTAATAAGCTCATAATATGCTTATTTCTAGGTTTGTAGCTTTCCATTTTCCTTAAACTTGTTCATATTACATGTACATACATACCTTTTTCCTTTTGTTTCCTTTGTTAAGCTTATTCAAAGCTTATAAGCCAAACAGTGAGTTAAAAGCTCACTGCATAAGCTTATAAGCCAAGAATTGCTTATTTCTTTGTTTGTAAAGCTTTTAATTCATTACATGTACTTAATATCTGTATATATTTATGTTCTAAAAACAGAAAAGCCCAAAACAAGCTTTGCTACAAGTCCTAGCTTCTATGTGGAAGCTTATGGCTTATTTAGCATCTGTCATGGAAATAAGCTCCCACGTAACTTATTTCCAAGTTTTACAAAAGTTGTCTTTATTAAAGTTTCTTATATTTAGCTTATTATTAGTTTTGCAAAAAGAAAATAAAAAAAAATAAAATGTTTCACAAAAAGGGTGGAGGCAGGCTCGAACCTGAGACCTCCACCCCTTTAAGAGTGATAGTGGGGTTACCTGTAACCATAAGCCCTTGGTCTTTCTTGTTATGGAATGCAAAATCAAATATATAAGGGCATTTGGCAGTTATGGTTATAAGCTCTTTTGAGCTTATTTCCAGCTTATTTTCCACAGTAACCCACAGCTTTCTTATTTTTCTTAGATTAAGATTAGATTTTAGTATTTTCTGTAAAAAGTTGAGATTTTTCCAATTAGTTTTAGTATTTTTAAACATTTAATTAGTGTTTTATAGTAATTAATTCATAATAAAAAATATAAAAGTCAAAAAAATATAATTCTTTTTTTTAAAATTTTCTTTTATCAAATAGTATGTAATAAAATTAGTTTTACACTTTTAGGCATTTTATTTTATAAATTTACGTTTTGCTTGAAAGCATCGCAAATATTTGTATATATCGCGCGTTTTCATTTTAGATCACTTTTTATGTTATTTAAGTTTACGTTTTAGTTAAGATAGTTTATTTAAGTTATTTTGTTTTATAAAATAAATGTTCATCGATCTGTAAAAATAGTGATAGCGTTTATTTAATAGTTTTTATCTTTTATTTTCTTTAATTTGCATTTAAGTCGCTAAGACATGCAAATCCCTACTATAGTTATAATCGCTTTTAGGTTTCGATTGCACGCTTTTATTGACGTAGCTGTGACAGAGCTATTACTATTCACATTCCTAGTGTTAGTCAATCGATTCCTGCTTTTGTACATTCTATATCATTTCAGCATTCACAAGTCATTGTATGTGGATTATCACGCTCACCAGACATAAACGATCCAAGGATATTTTAATCCTTGGTAAACTTGCATTTTCTCCCGGGCTGTCGCCCTTTTATCATCTGTTACGGTTGACCGTTCGCAAGCGGTTGACGAGTGTGACGGAGAAATAAAAGATGGGTGGTTCGGGAGAAATCAACCACATTATCTGATCACAAAGCATGAAGGAACAAAGAATCAAGACTATTCCATATCTACGCACAAAGTTCGAGCTCAAGAAAAGTAAAGACCTAATCAAGTGGAGCATCATTTGAATGACCACCCCTTAGGGGGAGATTGTTAGCCTTAATAGTTTTTATTAGAAGTGATGGTCATTCACGTTTAGGAACTTTGTAACGCGTGTTAGATATCGTGATAGAATAGTCAACGGGCTCGTGGATTGGGCTAAGCTAATTGGGCATAAGTTATGTTAAGCTAGCCTTGTCTAGTTCGTGAAACCCAAGCCCAATCCAATTCCATCTCAAGGCCCATGGCCAAGCCTTAGGGCATCATCTCTCTTACCTATAAATACCCCTCAAGTATGTCATTTGAGGGGTGTGCTTGAGTGTGTGTGTGTGTGTGTGTTTTCCTTTGAAGCAATATAACATCTTATTGTTTTCATCTTTCTTCTCTCTACCTCTCTAACATACATACGAATTCTATCATTCAAGTCACCAAGTTCTTTCTTTTCTTCATCTACGCATAACTGTTACGTGTTTGTATTGGGTTTGCTTGGTAAAGTGATAAGGTATACGTTTTTTATCACTAGTGTGATTTAGGTTTAGGTTAAGTAAAATGTTACAACGTTTTATATTTAACCTGATTTGGGGATTTGTTTGATGGGCCGAGTGAATCTCGACTGACATTGGATCGGGTAAGATTTCTGATGTTGGGCTTTCAACAGCGAACGTGGGCTGATAGATAGACAATTGGTCATGGACTGTGATATACGAGTAATACATTTGCACAATAAAAGTTATATCCGAACATTTTTTAGTAAAATTTTTGGATACAATTTTTATTATTGGAAATCCCAATGGTATTTTTGGTATGGTAAATTTCACGGAGGATACACGTTCACGGCTAAAGTTTTCGATGAATTTTAATGTGACCACGGAGATGACTCTTTATTATTTATTTGGGTGAGAAGTGAAGTTTGACGGGTGAGTGTACTTATTTCGTCTTCTTTCTTTCTTCCCTTCCGCGAAGATGACTTGTCTGGGCAAATATATTGAGTGTGATGAAGACTTGCTATCTAGTTACTTTTGTGATTCTTTCTCTCTTAACCCACAAAGTAGCTATCACTTCGGTGTCTCACGTAGTTGAGGATACGTCAAGAGGTTTTGTACAATGGGTACACCGTTCTTTTTCCCAAGGATAGTGCAAGCTTAAGTAACCACCGGGGAGATTTTACTTCTTTCTCAAGTTCGCCATATTGGGTTATCTTCACATGTGGTTACTACGCATGTACCGCTTGAATTTGATACAGGGGGTTGAAATGAGTTATACAATTTCAAATGGTATTGTTCATCGACATCTTTCACGGCTGATTTGATTTATGATAGAATGCTTCCAAACGCTTCATGTACACAATTATATGCTGATTCCGATAAATCGTAACCTTCAGGGGAGAGAAATGTGTACATTATGGTCTGATTTGATATATGAAAGATAACTGGAATGCATTTGGTGAGATGAAGATGTTGATATCTTATTCCCCAGAATGGAGAATCTTGAAGAAGGTCGAATTTCCAGCTTTTTCTACATTTTCCGCTGCGTGTTAGAAGACTAAAGACGGTTCTAATTTAATTATCAAAAAGACTTCTTCAATTCGTGAAATTTATCATAAAGGTTGTTAGTTTGGGGGAGAGCACTAATTAGGGGAGAGCGAAAAGGTCAGATTTAATCCCTAATTAGATTTGCTCGTATTGTTCTTCTGCAAGTAAAGAGATGGCACCATTTGAAAATTCATGAAGTTTGAAGACTGTGAAGACACTCTTGAGCTGCAAGGCGCTTATCTTTTGAATTTAATTTTGCTTGTAGGGAACATTGTAGCAAACTCCCGTATGACATCACTTGGGGAGAGATTGTTAGCCTCGCTAAAGTGAAGTCATTACGGGAATTGCATTAGTTTATTCTTTTACTCATTCACAAGGACTAGTTTAGTCAATAGTGCTAAGTTAGGCTTGTTGAAGTATAAATACCCCTCCTAGTCCCAACTAGGAGGGTAGGAAGTTCATTGTAAAATAAGAAGTGTGTGTGGTTTCTTCTTCTTCTCTCAAGAAACACACACATCTTCCCTTTACATCAATAAAAACAATACCATGTCTTATTCATTCTTTGAGCTTCCCCGACCCCCCGAACCACATAAATCACTTGTTTTAATCGATCCTACATGGTATTAGAAATGTTAAATGAGATTGGAAAGGGTTTTAGAGGCTTACTATGCTTTTTGAACTTGTCGTTAAAGAAAATTCCGAAGTGATTCCAAAGTGAAACAAAGCTCTTCTAAGGCTTCAAGACCTTTGTACAAGCCTCCTTGAACTTGGAATACAACAGGTAACAGTGTGTGTGAAGGTGAGTATTATGTTTGAAAACAAGGGATGGAAGGAAATGGTTGGTTTAAGTCGTTATATATAGATGCTGGGGGATTAGGATGCATGGAGTAAATTTGCCATGTATTGTACGTTAAGAGTATAAGAGACATAGAACTTGCTGAGATTCATGTAGGTTTGTAACCTGTTTCTAAGAAATTTTGAAGGAACCATGTGCTTGGCTTGAGGTTATTGACCAAATGCTAAATATCTAAAAGACATTTGTGTAACTGAAGAAGGTTTCGACTAACTACATTTACATTGAATCTAGATTTGGCCTAGGTGATTTAGTTGGGTTCGAATGATAGGAGTGCAACAAAAGAAATGTAAAGGGTTTGTATCACAGAAACATACTACCATTGCATTTAAGCTTTAGCAATTTGTACATAGAGCTAGGTGTTGTTGTACATTAGGCTTGTATGTTATGAGAAAGTTAAGTGTAATGTTGGTGCATTAAGGTCTTGTAAGGTGGGTTTTAGAGTAAGTACCTTAAAGTTTATTATTTAATTTATATTAATATTAAATCCTTATGCATTAAGAACTTATACATGTGCATGAAAGGTTTGTACAATATTACTTTATAATCATTATGTATCTATTAATTAAGATTTGTGATTTTATTTACAGAAAATTATATTTTTGGAAATTTAGGGTTTGTAACGGAAAATAACGTAAGATTAGGTTTTCATGCTACAGAAGCTTATACATTAGCTCTGAGGTGTTGTACTTCAAGGTTTATGATTTAGTTATGTGAAGTCATAGTCGTAATAGCTTAAGGTTTCGTGAAAACCATAATTGATATCAAACATTTAGTTTGAACGTTTAATAATTGTACATTAACGAATTAATGTAAAGTGGCAAGTAAAAGTTATAAACTCTTATACTTGACATATAGAGATGTTTATTTGAAATAAACATAAGGCATGTTGGTGTCGGTTCACGTGCGAGCAGTTTAGTAAGAATGTGAGTTAAATCACATTAACTAGTCATTATGAACTAATAGCATTTAAAAAAAATATATACGTAGAAAATGGATTAATTAATTTAGTGCAAAGTGAAATTTTACAGTGGTTACACTATTGGCTCAAATCATTTACGTATTTTATTTGTTTCGTTAAAATGATTTTATGTTTGTTATTGACAAAACATTAGAAGATCGTAAAATATAAATAAACGTTTTTACGGCTCATTTGTATTAACAATCTCCCCCTTTTTGTTGATGACAAAACATAAAATTATTTTAAGGAAAAGCGAAATTTCGTAAAAGTTTGAATTTGTATTTTTTACTTTCTTCTCCCCCTTTTTGTCGAAACAAAAAGATTTTCGGAAAGGAACTAACACATTGTTTTAAGAAAAACATGTGAAAATAGAAGAGAAAAAAAATGAAGAGAAAGTAACGGGAAAGGATCTCGTCTTAACTCCCCCTTGACGAGTCCATCCCTATGTGAGGGCATCAAGTAAAAAAATAATCATACTAAGTTAATTCATTTGCAACTAAGTTTGCAAAAGATTTCGTCTATGCGACGAATAAGCTCCCCTTTGATGATTGCAACTTTGCAAAGGGGCGTCAGGAAATGTAATCCTAATATTGCAAGTAATTTTGCAATGTATTGCTTTGACACAAAGCTCCCCCTAGCTTTAGGGTGTCAAAAGTCTTCATGTGTAAATTTAATAACTACAAAACAAAGGTTAGAAAGCAAGTATAATGCATAATTTCCTGCAAATATGATTCAAGTTAGTAGAAAAATAGTTTTCTGTTGCACGGATCCCATGGTTCCCTCCTTGGGGGGATCCGTCTAGGCAAATATCAGGGATCCGTCTGGCTGATGACTAAATTCAGCAATGGTGATATAACAAATAATGTTAACATCAAAGTGAGATATGTATTATACAACATAATAATATACTCATAAATATAGCAAGTATCATGTAATTTCATTTAATAAAACTAGAGATATGATATACATGACTGAAAAAAACTAAGAAAATGAAAGATACATGACTTGGAATTACTAGACTTATCTAAGTAACGCTTGATACTAGGAACCACTAAAATCCTCTAGCTCAAGTTTATTTAGGTTTAATCTCGTCTAAACGTTCGAGGAGGTGATAGAACATGAAACGTTGATCTTCCCGTACTTCATGTATCAAACTTTCAACATGTTGACAATGATAACAATCTTTGTCATGGCTAGGTAGTGGTGGTGGAAGAAAGGAAATTGTTTGATTCGAAGGATCAAGTGAAACTGGTTGGGGAGCCTCAAACGATGGAGGGATTGGTGGAGGCGCATTTGAAGATGGCTCGACCAATAATGATGGTGGTGGTAGAGAAGTGTCAACTTCCATATGGTCGGTTGGTTGACTTTGATAATTTCTCATAATCCAAATGGGATTATTTGATGGTGACGGCGAAAAGGAAACCGAAGCTAGTGTTGATTCAACACCTTGATTTTGTACCATTATTCCTCCTAATGAGGAGAATGTTGTCGGTGGAGGAGGATGGGATGGCCTAGGAGGAAAATCCTCTAGATTATAGAGGTGTGGTGATGAGAGTAGAGTCGTGAATGAGATAGCTCTAGGCACCAATGGTGATGGTTTAGTGGAAATGGGATTATTTGGTTTAGGAGGTATGGTGGTGCTTGGCATAGGTAGTTTTGTGGGAACTATCCTTTTAGGGATTGGTTTGATTGGTTGAGTTGGTGGAGGAGAAATCCTTGCATTTGTGGATTTGACCGGAGATGATTCGGTTGAAGAAATTTCGTGTACAATACGAGCAATTTTATTGGGTGGTCCTTTGGTGGATGAGTTACCACTTGGAGCTTTCCTCATGATGAGATGATTTAAGGAGGTTTGTAAATGTTTCTAAGTGCTGAAAATGAGGATGAAGATGATGACTTTAGGAGTCCTAACAACGTGGTTTATAAAGCAAGGGATTTGGCAAGTGCATTCAAGACTTAAGCCACTAAAATTCTTTGGAATGTGATGATTAGCATGCACAAGAGTCAACTTCAGAGTTTGTACTAATCTATGAACTTATTTAAGATGAGATGGAGTGTTCAAGTTAGCAAGATGAGCTTGAAATGATTGTTTTAGCTAGAGTTGACATAGATCTATCATATGGATCCCACGGTTCCCTTGAATAAGGGATCCGTCTAGGCTAATCCTAGGGATCCGTCTCTCAGCAGCTAAGAAAGGATAACAATGATGTTTGAAAGATGTAATGCCTATCTCTTCTTGAGTGTTTCAGTTCATCTAAGTGTCTTAAATGAAGAGGTACTTAAACACCTAAGGGTAATGAGTGATGTAGCTAATTATTGCCTTTTATGGAAGAGGTTGGAATTTTTAAGAGTACCAATAAGTGACTAAGGATGAAATTAAAGATTTTTAGAGTGTCAAATGGAACTAAATGATCCTAGAGATCAGATAGTAACTTAGGATAATGTCTTAGAGGATATCCTAACAGTTTAAAATTGAAAAACTAGAATTTGATCAATTTCTACCAATTTTGAGGTAAGGATGATTATAATTAGTTTTGAGAGGTTTCCAAAGCTAGACGTTTTAACATGTGAGGGATCTTGTATGAGTATAAGAGCGGAAGAGTAATGAGTCTTTGTTTGGATTTAGTAAATCCAGTTATTAAAGTGTCGGTCACCTCAAGTCTATGTAATCGTTAGAAAGCTCGTAGTCGTAGTTATTTAAAGTTAAGTAGTATTTAGTTTAGTATCACCGTGGAGGACGGACGGGTCTTTACCCACTGTATGCCTGATCCACAGCCCATAGGTGGCGATTTGTGTAATGACTATAAATACTCTCTACCCCCCAAGGTAGAGAGTTGGAGCTCATAATAAGATTTTCACTTTCTCTCACTAAGTTCCCAAACCTCTAAATATTTCTCTCTTTAAAACATCTTGTACGCCTATATTGATTATGGTTTAATGTGTTTGTGAAATCCAATATGTTACAAATGGTATCAAGAGCCATGGTTTGATCATCTCGCTTACATATCCTTGGATTTCTAGAGGTTTTAGATGGTTTTTGAGTTTGAAAAAGTTTAGTGGTTTTTGCATCATTTGGATCATTTCTTATGTTAAAGTTTGAATTTTGGGTGTACCTTTGTGTTTAGAATCATTGTAAGTGCTTGGGTTTTGATTTCGAAAGCTTGAATCACTGTGGTTGGGCTTGTTTTGGATTGAAAAATGTGTTTTTTAAGTTTTTCTAGCTAGCGACTTGACTCTCGTAGTGTTTTTCATCATAGCGACTTGCTTCAGCAATTGTTAGCGAGTTGTAGTGTTAATTTTTAGCGACTTGAGTCGAGCGACTTGTCTATTGAGACAAGCCGACAAACAGTACATGTTAGTGGATTCTCCACTACGGCTAGCGACTTGGGTAGGTTAGCGACTTGCTTTCAATTTTGTTAGCGACATGTACTTTGTATTCTTAGAGACTTGGTGTTAGCGACTTGGATCTTAGCGAGTTGTTCTTTAGCAACTTGACTGTGTCTTAGCGACTTGGCATTATAGCGAATTGTGTCTAGCGACTTGGTGCTTAGCGACTTGATTTCATAATTCTTAGCGACTTGGTGCTTAGCGACTTGATTCGCAGCGACTTGAGGTTTAGCGAGTTGCTACTTAGCGACTTGGTTCTTAGTGACTTGGTTCAAGGATACTTAGCGACTTGGTTGAACTTTTATGTCTAATACGGTTTTCTCTTGATTTAGTAAAATCCCGTGAAAGAATCTATTTCCCGGTTTAATCATAGAGTTATAAAATCCCGTGAAATCTGTAAACATGTCTACCAACGTATCTACAATCATCTCCACTGTTGCTGAGGACGTTCAAGCAGCTGGTTCAAATACTCGTCTACCCATGCTTGACAGAACTAACTACGACTCTTGGGCTCAACGAATCAGACTGTACTATCTTGGAAAGGAAAATAGGGTCAACATTCTCAAATCTATTGATGAAGGACCGTATCAGATTGAGACTACCAGAGACCTAATTGATACTGCAGCAGATGGAACAATGATCTTTGGAATGGACAGACAAAAGATGTATGATGAGCTCAGTGATAAGGAGAAAAAAAGATTCGATGCTGATATCAGGGCTTCAAACATCATACATCAGGGTCTTCCAAAAGACATCTACAAGCTTATCAATCACAACACTGAAGCCAAGGCTGTTTGGGATAATGTCAAGATGCTTCTCTCAGGTTATGAATTAACTAAGGAAGACAGAGAATCACAACTGTATGATGAATTTGAGCACTTCAAGATGAAACCAGAAGAGAGTATCTATGAATATTACTTAAGATTCCACAAGCTTGTGAATGATATGAGGAATATCAAAATGACTATGCCAAATATTCAGCTGAACTCAAAGTTTGTGAACAACATGAATCCCGAATGGCACAAGTTTGTCACCTCTGTGAAGCTAACCAAAGGATTGAAGAACACCAACTATGAGCAACTGTATGCCTTCCTTCTCCAGAATGAGAGACATGCTATGTTTGAGAAAAGGATTCTAGAACAGTTCAAAACCAACTAGGGAGAAACAAGTTCCTCAAATGACTCAACAGCTTTTTACACAAATGTTGGTATTACTACCAAAGCTTCTCAAGTCATACCCATGGGTAATGGTAATTACAAACTCATCCCTGATCCAGCATATAAGCCTCCAGAGCCAAACACATTCATGGAAAACTTCATCAATCAACTGTCTCTCATGGTCAGTCAAAACATGAACTCTCTTCCACACACCAACAATAACCTCAGAACAGCATCTAATCCACACAATCAAGCAACTGTCAGAGATGGTAAGGTTATGGTGCAATCAATTCAAGAAAGGCAGTATGAACAGGGAAGAGGAGGAGTTGGTAGAAGATATGTGGTAAATCAGAATAGTGGAAGGAATGGGAATCAAGGACAAGCAAAGTCAATCAAGTGCTACAACTGTGGTGGTGACGGACATATAGCTAGAAACTGCACATCCCGAAAACGCCCATAAAATGCAGAGTACTTCATAGATAAGATGTTACTTGTGCAAACTCAGGACAATGGAGCTGTGTTGGATGAAGAGGAGTTGTTGTTTCTTGCTGAGGGCAATGCCAAGACATATGATGCAGATGTGGATGAACAGCCAATTCAGGAGATAGGTCATAATCATCAGAATGCCTTTCAAGTCGCAGACTGTGATGCATACGACTCTGACGTCGATGATGAACCTATGCCGGACAATTTTCATGGCTAGCATTTCTCCAATGGTCTCTCCAAAGGTCCTCTCACCTCAGCAAGCTAGTCCATCCAAAGAATCAATCATCTCAGAGGTATTAAAACTATATGATGATGTTGATCAGCAAAAGATACATGATAAGGTTCAATCGCAGGAAACCAGTGACTCAGATATTGCTAATATGGGCAATGATAATATTGTCCCATATGATCAATATGTGACCTAATGTGAGAGTGCGATTGAACCAAGTGATGTATCTAATGCAGTCAATGACGACTATATCTTTGATGAATACACTGCTAGTGTTCCTAATGATTCTGCCATCTATGAACTTAATGCCTATAAAGAACAAGTTGCCATTTATGAACAACGAGCTAAGTTTGAGTTAACTACCCGTGAGTAGGAGATGGATGACCAAATGCGTACAATTATTAGAAAAAGTAATTTTAGGGAAGAAATACTTAAACAAGAGTTAGATTCCTTAAAAGAAAAGCTTAACAAAACGGCTAAGCAAAAACAAGAACTTCAAGAAAATGTGAAAGTGCTCAAACAGGAATTTAATGCCAAGGAATCAAAACTCTTAAATGAATTTTCCAACCTAAAAACTTTGAAAAACAAACTTGAAAACAAATTGTATGTATAAGGAAACACCATTCAGACTGCTCACATGATCACTAAGCATAGAGTTCTAAGTGACAAACATAGTGTGGCGTTAGTTGATGAACCAAACCCTAAGGCGTGTCTGAAAGATAGAAAAGCACAGAAGGTAATCTATGATGGCAATGAAATCCTTAAGCCTAGAGAGAAACCTAGTTGCGCTGAGAATACTGAGGAAGATAAACAGTTAGAAGATGTAACTAGAAAGAAATTGGATGAAAAGCTTAAGAGCCCTCTATGCATAGAAAAGAAAATCAGCTATAAAACACCCAACTATTCTAAGGATAACTGGATTGCCTTTAACAACTTTAGATCTCAAACACAGCTGACCCTTGAACAAGTGTTTTGGAAAAAGGATATGGACATGAAAAAAGCTGATGAGTTTGTTAAAAAGAATCCCCCTTGTAGGAGAATGCTTCCTGCCACTGTTTATCCCCCCAATACCCTAATGCATTTAGTTCCTAGATGAATTCCCACTA
Source organism: Chrysanthemum makinoi (assembly GCA_910596185.1). Taxonomy (NCBI): domain Eukaryota; kingdom Viridiplantae; phylum Streptophyta; class Magnoliopsida; order Asterales; family Asteraceae; genus Chrysanthemum; species Chrysanthemum makinoi. The sequence goes on along the minus strand of OU343219.1, from coordinate 251,917,437 downwards.
AGAGCAAGACCTTAATGAGTCAATATGTAATTTTTCAATTATTTGTTGATTTTGAGAAAACTTGTAAGAAAAGGATCACACCCACTGGGATAACTGAAGGGGAAAGGGGTTTTGAGCAAACTAAAGAATGCTATTTAACTGAGGTCATGCCTTTCTTTAAACAATTAAAAGGTCAATTTAAGAGTCTTAAAAAGGGGATGGATTTAGATATTAAAGAAATGGAAAAGGAATTTGATGCAATGATAGTTGAGGTTAGTGACTATGAGCGAGAATTAAAATATAATGAGATTGAGAGGAAGAACTTGCATACCTTGAATGAGAATCTTATTTCTGAATGTATTACTCAAGATGTGTTTTACACTGCTACGAATTGTTCCATTAATGCTTCTCAATTTCATGAATTATCTGTTGCTCTGAAAGTCTCCCATGATCGTGTCATTGAGCTTGAAAAAATTAACTCTAAACTGTTAGGATTTAGTAAATCCAGTTATTAAAGAATCGGTCACCTCAAGTATATGTAATCGTTAGAAAGCTCGTAGTCATAAATTATTTAATGTTTAGTAGTATTTAGTTAAGTAACACCGTGGAGGACGGACGGGTCTTTACCCACTGCATGCCTGATCCACAGCCCACAGGTGGCGATTTATGTAAGAACTATAAATACTCTCTACCTCCCAAGGTAGAGAGTTGGAGCTCATAATAATACTTTCATTTTCTCTCACTAAGTTCCCAAACCTTTAACTCTTTCTCTCTCTAAAAACCTTTAGTATACGCCTATCTTGGTTATGGTTTAGTGTGTTTATAAAATCCAATATGTTACAATTGGTATCAGAGCCATGGTTTGATTATCTCTCTTACATATCCTTGAATTTCTAGTGGTTTTAGATGGTTTTTGAGTTTGAGAAAGTTTAGTGGTTTTGCATCATTTGGATCATTTCTAGTGTTAATGTTTGAATTTTGGGTGTACTTTTGTGTTTAGAATCATTGTAAGTGCTTGGGTTTTAATTTGGAAAGCTTGAATCACTGTGGTTGAGCTTGTTTTGGATTGAAAAGTGTGTTTTTTGAAGTTTTCTTGCTAGCGACTTGGTTCTCGTTGTGTTTTTCATCGTAGCGACTTGCTTCAGTAAAAGTTAGCGAGTTACAGTGTTAGTTGTTAGTGACTTGAGCCTAGCGACTTGTCTATTGAGACAAGCCGACAAATAGTACAAGTTAGTGGATTCTCCACTACGGCTAGCGACTTGGTGAGGTTAGCGACTTGCTTCAGGAATTGTTAGCGAGTTGTAGTGCAAAGTGTTAGCGACTTGATACTAGCGACTTGGATCTTAGCGAGTTGTTCTTTAGCAACTTAACTGTGTCTAGCAACTTGGTGATTAGCGATTTGTTGTCATAATTTGTAGCGACTTGGTGTTAGCGACTTGGACCTTAGCGAGTTTCTCTTTAGCGACTTGACTGTGTAGCGACTTGGTGCTTTAGCGACTTGTATCTAGAGACTTGGTCTTAGCGACTTGGTTCAATAACTCTTAGCAACTTGGTTGGTTTCTGCTTGTAATACGGTTTTCTCTTGATTTAGTAAAATCCCGTGAAAGAATCTATTTCCCGGTTTAATCATAGAGTTATAAAATCCCGTGTAATCTGTTAACATGTGTACCAACGTCTCTAAAATCATCTCCACTATTGCTGAGGATGTTCAAGCAGCTGGTTCTGATACTCGTCCACCCATGCTTGACAGAACTGACTACGACTCTTGGGCTCAACGAATCAGATTGTACTGTCTTGGAAAGGAAAATGGGGTCAACATTCTCAAATCCATTGATAAAGTACCGTATCAGATTGAGACTACAAGGGACATAATTGATACTGGTGCAGATGGAACCATGATCTTTGGATTGGACAGACCAAAGACGTATGTTGAGCTCAGTGATAAGGAGAAAAAGAGATTCGATGCTGATATCAGGGCCTCAAACATCATACTACAGGGTCTTCCAAAAGACATCTACAAGCTGATCAATCACAATACTGAAGCCAAGGCAGTTTGGGATAATGTCAAGATGCTTCTCACAGGTTCTGAAATAACCAAGGAAGATAGAGAATCACAACTGTATGATGAGCTTGAGCACTTCAAGATGAAACCAGATGAGAGTATCTATGAATACTATGTGAGATTCCACAAGCTTGTAAATGATATGAGGAATATCATAATGACTATGCCAAACATTCAGTTGAACTCAAAGTTTGTGAACAACATGAATCCCGAATGGCACAAGTTTGTCACCTCTGTGAAGCTAACCAAAGGATTGAAGAACACAAACTATGAGCAACTATATGCCTTCCTTCTTCAGAATGAGAGACATGCAATGCTTGAAAAAAGGATTCTTGAGCAGTTCAAATTTAAGCAGGGAGAAACTAGTTCGTCAAATGACTCAACTGCCTTCTACACCAATGTTGGTATTACTACCAAAGCATCTCAAGTCATACCCAAGGGTAATGGTAATCACAAACTCATTCCTGATCCGAGGTTCAAGCAAGCTGATGCTGATGCAGTCATGGGACACTTCATTAATCAACTGGCTCTTATGGTTAAACAAAACCTGACCCTCAGTCCACATACCAACAGTATTCACACTAACAATGAGATCGAATCTGCATCCAATCTACACAATCATGCTGTTGTCAGAGATGGAAAGGTTATGGGGCAACCACTTCAAGGAAGACGATAAGAACAAGGGATGGTTGGAGCAGGCAATGGGAATGCTGGAGCTGGTGGAGGATATGGGTAAATCGAATAGGGAAGGAATGGGAATCAAGGTCAAGAAAAGCCAATTAAGTGCTACAACTGTGGTGGTGAGGGACATATTGCTAGGAACCGCACATCTCCAAAACGTCCACAGAATGCAGAATACTTCAGAGACAAGATGCTCCTTGTGCAAGCTCAGGATAATGGAGCAGCTTTGGATGAAGAGGAGTTGTTGTTCCTTGCCGAGGAAATGCCGAACCTATGATGCGATGTTGATGAACATCCAATTCAGGAGATAGGTCATAATCATCAAAATGCATTTCAAGTTCTGATGTGATGCATTTGACTCCGATGTCGATGATGAACCTACTGCCCAAACAATCTTCATGGCTAGCATCTCACCAATGGTCTCTCCAAAGGTCTCTCCACCACAACATGCTGGTCCATCCAAAGACAAAATCATTTCTGAGGTATTAAAACTATATGATGATGTTGATGGGCAAAAGATGCATAATAAAGTACAAAATCTTAAAACTTATGAATCAGATATTCATGATGAGGGTAATAGCAATATTGTCCCATATGATCAATATGTGAAGCAAAGTGAAAGTGAGGTTGTACCAAGTAATGCATCTTCCGCAGTCAATGATAACTATATTTTTGATGAATACCTGCATGTGCCCTGATGATTCTGTTACCTCTAAACTAAATGCCTATAAAGAACAAGTTGCTATTTATGAACAACGTGCTAAGTTTGAGTTAACCACACCGTGAGCAGGAAATGGATGACCAAATGCATACAATTATTAGAAAAAGTAATTTTAGAGAAGAAGTATTAAAACAAGAGTTAAACTCCTTACAAGAAAATCTTTCAAAAACTGGTAAGCAAAAACAGGAACTTCAAGAAAATGTTAAAATGCTTAAGCAAGAATTCAATGATAAGGAATCAAAAATTTTGAATGATTTTTCCAATCAAAAACTTTGAAAAACAAGATTGAAAATAAGTTGTACGTACAAGGGAATACCATTCAGATTCCTCAGTTGATCACTAAGCATAGAGTTTTAAGCGATAAGCTTAGCATTCCCCTTGTTGTGGAACCTAATCCGAGGTTGTTAAAAGGCTAGAGCTGCCCATAATGTAATCTATGATGGTAATGAGATTCTTAAACCTAGACAGAAACCTAGTTGCGTTGAGTGCACTGAGGAAGATAGAAAATTAGATGATGCATCTAGGGAGAAAATGAATAAGAAGCTAGAAGATCCTGAATGTAAAGAGAATAACATAACGATCAAACCCCATGATTACAAAAAGGAAAATTGGATATCCTTAAACAAGTTTAAACCTCATATTCAATTAACCCCTGAACAAGTGTTCTGGAAAAAGGATATGGATATGCAAAAAGCTGAAAATCTTATTGAAAAGAATCCCCCATGTAGGAATTTACCTAAAGCAACTGTGTATCCTCCTAATACACCAATGCATTTAGTTCCTAGATCTATAGCCACTAATAGCAAGACCTTAATCAGCCTATATATTGTTTATCAGCCTATATGTTGTTTATCAGCTGTTTGTTGATTTTGGGAAAATGTGTAAAAAGAGAATCACACCTACAGGGATAACTGAGAGGGAAAGGGGTTTTGAGCAAACTAAAGAATGTTATTTAACTAAGGTCATGCCTTTCTTTAAACAATTAAAAGGTCAATTTGTGAGTCTTCAAAAAGGGATAAATTCTGATATTAAATAAATGGAAAAGGAATTGGATGCAATGATTGTTGAGGTCAGTGATTATGAGCGAGAACTCAAATATAATGAAGTTGAAAGGAAGAACTTGCATATCTTAAATGAGAATTTGATTTCAAGTTGTGTTGCTCAAGATGTGTTTTATACTGTTACTAAGCACTCCATTACTGCTTCTCGATTTCATGAATTGTCTATTGCATTAAAAGTTTCCCATGATCGTGTCATTGAGCTTGAAAACAAAAACTCATAAATAAATGAGAAAATTGATCAGGATGATCACGATAATTTGGTAAAACATCTTTCTAAATTAGAAGTTGAACATTTTGATTTACAACTAAAATATCAACATCTTAAAGAAAATGTCAAAACCTCAAATATCAAGACATCCTCAGATGTTCCAGAGTTTGATGCAGTTTTTTAGATAAACAAACGTGACGAACAGATTCAAGCTCAGTGTAACACGATCAGAAAGTTGAAAGCCCAAATCTCTCAATTAAAGGGTGAAAAGAACAATGTGACTGACTCCCAAATGCCTCCTCCTTTAGATTCTTAGTACTCTCAAACTTTTCATCTTCAAAACTTAGTTAATGCTTTACAAAAGGAAAACGAGAGTTTTCTAGAAGAAAATGAAAAAGTTAAACGTCACTTTAAAGAGTTATATGATTCAATGAAAGTCGCTCGTGACAAAAACAATGAAAAAATAACTTCTTTACAAAAAGAAATTGAGAATCTAAGGAGTCAGGAAAAAGGGAAACCGCCACTTGTTTTTAATGAGAATGTTGCTTCAAAGTCATCCTCGACCTGCAAATATACTGTGACTGTTAAATACATTCCTCCTCATCTTAGGAATAATGAACTTGTGTTTCATAACTATTTTGCTCACCTTAAGGATAGTCTAGAATGTCTCCGTGAGATTGTGGAAGAGGATTTCATAAACAAGCCTCTAGATAGAGAAATTAGGTTTGCTTGCATTCAGGCCAAATGATCTCAAGAGCTGCTAGAATGTTTAATTGCAACATGTCCTAAATCCTTAGGTGCGAAAGGTAAAGCTGTGATGCCTTGCTCTATGCCTAGTGCCAAGCATACAAACCATTCTATGCCTAGTTTTAAGAAAGTGAACACTAATGTGCCTCCAAGTAGTTCAGATCCCTGCACGTCTAGTTCAGGAATGCAAAAAGTAGATCAACCAACTAATGTTCCCATAAATCCCTCTACAGGAGTAATCAGTGACATTAAAGCAAGCGGGGTCAAAGCCTCCAGACAATACCAAGCAAGACAGGACCTCGCAAGCTAAGAATGTGCATTGGAAGAGAGTAGAAGATCACCCTAGGAATATTAAGTTTGAGTTGAATAAAACGAATCGTGTCGATTCTAGTATTAGCTATAAGCGTACTGTAATTAATTCGAATTCTGCTACTATTTACAAACCATGTAATGATGACTGCTTGTTTTCTGTTACTAATCATGAATGTGGTGTGAATGTTTTGTCTAATGCCGTCAAATGCCTTGATAAAACTGTTAATGTTAAAATTCAAGCTAAGAAGGCTAAAAGGCAAAGGCGAAAGAAAGTTAGAAAACAATGGAAACCCACAGGAAGGAAATTTAGTAATATAGGTTATCAATGGATACCTATTGGCCGTAAGATTAATGAGCTTTGCCCTAAAGTTGCTAAATCAATGCCCTTTAGAAAATGGATGCCTCTTGGTAGAACTATTCCCTTAAGAAGCGAACATACTTTGAATAGGTCAAATACGGACACTAGTACTGCATCTATTTCTAATGATTCCATTGTTTCTACCTCTGATGTGGGTGTTCCAATCACTGTTACTAACCAAGTGGAACCCATTCTTGCATGGGGATCCCAATTATCCAGTTATCCATTCTTGTCTGTGTTCAACTACAGATCGTTCAAATCGTTCTGTGGTACCTGGACTCAGGCTGTTCCAAGCATATGACTAGAGACCGGTCATAGCTCATGAACTTCGTGGGTAAATTCATCGGGACTGTTAGATTCAAGAACTATCATTTCGGTGCAATTATGGGTTATGGAGATTATGTTGTCGGTGATAGTGTTATCTCCAGAGTATATTACGTAGAAGGTCTTGGTCATAACTTATTCTCTATCGGTCAATTCTGTGATTCTGATCTAGAAGTGGCCTTCAGAAAACATACTTGTTTCGTTAGAGAACTTGATGGTAAAGAACTTTTAAGAGGAACACGTGGTTCAAATCTATACACCATCTCTATTGAAGATATGATGAAGTCTTCTCCAATTTGCTTGTTGTCAAAGGCTTCAAAAACAAAGTCATGGTTATGGCATCATCGTCTCAATCACTTGAACTTCGGCACCATCAATGATCTCTCCAGAAAGGACTTAGTTGTAGGTTTACCTAGACTAAAGTATGAAAAGGATCATCTTTTTTCAGCATGCCAATTGGGAAAAAGCAAGAAGTATGCCCACAAACCCAAACCTACAAACTTAGTTACAGAAGTTCTTCATACAATTCATATGGATTTATGTAGACCCATGAGAGTGCAGAATATCTTTGGGAAGAAATATGTGTTAGTTGTGGTTGATGATTACTCTCGATTCACCTGGGTTAAGTTCTTAAGGACAAAGGATGAAACTCCGGATATCATCATCAAACTTATCAAACAACTGCAAGTTCGACTTAACAAAACTGTCAGAATCATCCGAACAGACAATGGAACCGAGTTTGTTAATAAACAACTTAGTGAGTTTTATGAAAGTGTTGGAATCAGTCATCAAAGAAGTGTTCCACGAACTCCTCAACAGAACGGTGTAGTTGAAAGACGAAATCGAACTCTTGTGGAAGCCGCAAGAACAATGCTGATTTACTCAAAGGTTCCAATGTTTCTCTGGGCTGAAGCCATTGCCAATGCATGCTACACTCAAAATCGATCCCTAATTCACACTGCTCATGGAAAAACTCCATATGAACTTGTCCACAATAGAAAACCTAATCTCTCATTCCTTCGTGTGTTTGGTGCATTGTGTTATCCAACTAATGAGGGCCAAGATTTAGGCAAACTTAAAGCTAAAGCGGACATTGGAGTTTTGTAGGATATGCACCAAATAGAAAAGGATACAGAATCTACAACAAAAGAACCCGAAGTATAATGGAAACAATTCACGTTACGTTTGATGAGCTGACCAGTCCAATGGCTCCAGGACAATTCAGTTCTGAACCCGCATCTCAACTTTCATCAAGTAGTCCTATCAGTTCTACTCGTTTCAATTCCTCACCAAGAACTCATTATGTACCTCCTTCAGAAGATGATTTGAAGAAATTATTTGATCCTATGTTTGATGAACACTATGAGCCAAGTGCTAATGATCTGTCAATTCCATCAACAGAGGCTGCTCTTATCTCTGTCAATGAAGTTAACCCTTCAGTTTCAATGTCACTAAGTCAAGAAGCGCTTCTTTGATCACTCGGTATCATCAACAAATCCATCAATCATCAAGTGTACATCATGGAAATGTTGTTGCTGTTACAGATAATAAAAATCCTTTTGCTACTCCAGAAGATGAACCTTTTGAAAACATATTTGCTCCTGAATCATCATCAGAACCATCTTCATCAGGAGAAATCGACTCTGCTACTTCTGTTCCTCAACAACAACCACATGAACACCTTAGAAAGTGGACACATGATCACCCATTGGACAACATCATTGGAAACCCTTCTCGTTCAGTATCCACTCGTTGACAACTTGCAACCGATGCCTTATGGTGCTTCTTCAACTCCGTACTCTCTAAGATCGAACCAAAAGACGTTAAAACTGCTATGAATGAAGACAGCTGGTTCAATGCCATGCAAGAAGAAATTCATGAGTTTGATCGACTAGATGTATGGGAATTAGTACATGCTCCTGACTATGCCATGATCATTGCTCTAAAGTGGATCTTCAAAGTAAAACTTGATGAGCATGGTGATGTTTTAAAGAACAAGGCTCGATTGGTTGCAAAAGGATACCGTCAAGAAGAGGGTATTGACTTTGAAGAATCATTTTCTCCAGTTGCTCGCATCGAGGAAATCAGAATCTTTTTGGCTAATGCTGCAAGTAAGAACATGGTAGTCTATCAGATGGATGTAAAGACGGCTTTTCTTAACGGAGATCTGAAAGAAGTCGTATACGTCAGCCAACCTGAAGGCTTTGTGAATCCAGAGCATCCTACTCACGTCTATCGTTTGAAGAAGGCTCTTTACGGTTTGAAGCAAGCTCCAATGGCATGGTATGATACGCTATCAAAGTTTCTTTTATCTACTAGATTCAGCAAAGGAGCAGTTGATCCGACATTGTTCACCAGAAAGTCAGGCAAACATTTAATTCACGTTCAAATATATGTTGATGATATTATTTTTGCCTCGACCGACCCCAATGAATGTGATTGTTTCTCAAATGAAAGGGGTTCCAAATTTCAAATGTCAATGATGGGACAAATGTAAATATGCAAATGAGATTTTAAAGAAATTTGGATTTGATTCAAGTGACCGTGTTGACACTCCAATCATTGAGCGTACTAAACTGGATGAGGACCACTCAGGGATCATGGTAGACCAAACGAAATATCTTAGTATTATCGGATCCCTGATGTACCTCACAGCCAGCAGACCAGACATTCTATTCGTTGTTTGCATGTGTGCTAGATATCAGGCTAAGCCTACCAAAAAGCACCTTGAAGTGGTTAAACGGGTCTTTCGGTATCTCCAAGGAAACATCAATATGGGACTTTGGTACCCGAAGGACACCGGTATGTCACTAACAGCCTATGCAGATGCTGATCATGCAGGATGTCAAGATACTCGTCGAAGTACGTCTGGAGGTGCTCAGTTTCTGGGTGATAAGCTTGTAAGCTTGTCTTCAAAGAAGCAAATGAGTACTTCTATTTCCTCTACAGAGGCTGAATACATAGCCATGTCATCTTGTTGTGCTCAAATCCTATGGATGAGATCCCAATTATCTGACTATGGCTTTGAATTCAACAAAATCCCTCTGTACTGTGATAATAAAGTGCTATTGCTCTCTCATGCAACAACGTTCAACGCTCAAGAGCTAAACACATCGACATTCGACATCATTTCATCAGGGAGCAAGTAGAAAACGGTGTGATGGAACTTTATTTTGTGAGGACTGAATACCAGTTAGAAGACATCTTCACCAAAGCTCTTCCTAGAGAACGTTTTGAGTTTATCCTCCCACGACTTGGTCTAAAGAGTCTTCAACCGGAAACACTTAAACGTCTTCAAGAGGAAGAAGAGGAGTAAAAGGTCTTTTGTTCATCCATATCTTGTAAATATTTATTCGAAAAGCAAAATACAAAATTTCAAAACCCTCAAAAAGCAATTAGAAAAATATAAAACTTTCAAAAACCCATAAAATAAATAGAAAATCTTGAAAAATTCCAAAAAATATTGTTATTTTGTCATGTTTTTTCTTATTCGATATCATCTACAGATTTTGTGTTGCCATTCAAAGAATGTCACGGGTCTTTAGATGTTCTTCGAATGTACATAATTTTGTTTAAAAAAAATAATAAAAAATAAAAAAAATAAAAAATAAAAAATATTTTTGGGAGAAATTGAAACTATGGTTTATTGTCATTTCAGGCAGTAACCCGCTCTTCAATGAAAGAACAGAGCCATGCTCTATCTTGGTTTTCAAATCTCATGTTCTAATTCTTTAAACAATTCCTTACCATCTAATGAAAACTAATTGCTTTGTTAAATAACTCAGACTCTATCTTTGAAAATCATCTGGACTTAACTTTTGTCAAAATATCTATCTCTCAATCAACAACTTATGTCATTGATTGAGGGGGAGAATGATTTCAATTAAATCAAAAGGTTATTTGTCATACAATTACTATATATATTAAAAGACATTCAAAACGACGTCACTTAACTTAGATTCAAAACGACGTCACTTAACTTAGCCCATTTCATCGATTAACCTGGCCCATTTTTTTGTCGCCGATAACCCAACCCAATTTAACAGATACGGTTTGATTTCTCCCGAAGCTTCTTTATTTGATAAGAAATTGTATCTGGAATATACCAGATAATCAAACCGTCTCTCGCTCTGGCGATTTGTTACTGAAGTTGTGGTTGGTATGTTTATATGGGTATTATACTCACTCCGCGGCGATGTATATCGGTGTTATGGAGTATCTGTAACTCGATTATACCAGGTAAACCCATCATTCGTTTTGTGTAAAGATTGAATCTTGATAGTTAACTTGATGGATTATGCTGACAAATAAGTTCAAATTAGGCCATTTGATAGTTTAGGTTACGGTTTTATTTTGCAAGTGATGCTGGGAGATTAGTGGACTCGTAGTTATTTGTGGTTTTATTGAAGATATTCATACATGAGCCTGAAAAAATATAAAAGTTATTTGTGTTTTGGAGTTCAATAAGGTGAGTAAATTATATGTGCTTTGATTCAGTTATAATACAATCTTAAGATTATTGACACATTTACTTTCATCCACATATTTGCAGGCCTACCCATTCTGAATAGGTGTTTGCAGCTATATTGAGGTTGTATTTTGGCGCGGCGTTTATGCTAACGCAACCATTTTTAATAATAGGCTGTCATCAATGTTGGTGAGTTCAAAAAAACTTTGAGATGTCTGTATCTTGGCGGGGCAACATGCTATGTTTGCAGCCATGGCGGGCGTGTCCTGTTTTTCGGGTCCGTACGTATCCAAGGCTGATTGTTGTACCTGTTGTTTTTGTTGTTACGGTTGTCTTGCTGCAGAAGTTGGAAGGACGTTAGAGTGTGACAAACAATCACCTCACCAACCTCCACGTGCGCATCCAGGGTAAACTATCAACTCTAATTCACCAATTATTCCGATGTCATTTTTGATATCGGGTTGTGGGTGTTTTATGTGTGTGGGGTTTCAGCATGCTTTTGTTGGTTATAATAGGCTATGATTAATTTGTGGGTGCGATTAAAGCCATCAGTCTCTGTCTCTTGGCAAGGCAAACTATAACGTTTGCAGCCATGGCGGATGTATACACTTTTCTCGATTACTAATCAATCTGAGTCAAATGATATTGGTTATTTGAGGACTGAACCGTAACTTAACAGGACAATGACCGGAAGTTGTGAAAGCATACTTCCAGTCATTGTCTTGTTAAGTCAGAATTCTAAAACCCATATCTTGGCGTGGCGACCGGATTGTTGCAGCCATGGGGTTTTAGGTACCACTTCCATAATCGCTGGCCTGAGCCTTATGTCGATGTGGGCTTGAGGAGGATTTGGATGAAAGAACTTATGTTTTGTGTGAGCGTAGCTTATTAACAGCGGGATGTTGGCATGGCAACCGAACACGTGTTGCGGTTGCAGCCATGGACTATATTTTGTTCGTACATTATAATTCTGTGCGTGTTTTTTTTAGACAATGACAAGAAAGAGAAAAGTAGAATTGAGATTATCCGCATCTTGGCAGGGCAAGTTACTAACTTTGCAGCCATGGCGGCTTAGTCCACTTTCTATGAGTCTCAATTAAACGTAGCTTACCATTCAAATGAGGCTATGATGATTGATTCACGATAAATGTAGATAATTGAGATTGTCCGCATCTTGGCAGGGCAAGTTACTAACTTTGCAGCCATGGCGACTTAATCCACTTTCTCAATTGAAATGAGGCTATGCTGATTGATTCACGATAAATGTAGATAATTGAGATTGTCCGCATCTTGGCAGGGCAGGTTACTAACTTTGCAGCCATGGCAGCTTAGTCCACTTTCTCAATTGTTTATAAATCTAAGCCTTTGACTATAGTGCGCTGGACATTGAAACCATTATATTTTATTCAGTCTAAAAAAAAATATCTGCAGGCCAACCTTATTGACCCGGCAGGTATGATCATCGTGAAAATGTTACGCAAAAGTAATTCTTGGTAAATGTTATATAGTCGTAATTGGCTTGACAACGCTGATCCATTTTCTGCATTCATGCTTTTTAGGATCGCCGTCTACTGATGCCCATATCTTGGCATCGTAGACGCGTCTATAATGTGGTTGCAGCCATATCAGCTGTTTCTTGACGGTCCCTTGCTTGAAAATCTTAGCCTCGGTTTTCATTTTAGCCACTACTGTTCCCTGTCTGAGTAAACATCGGTTCATCATCATTTTATGATTCGTTTAGTTAGCTAACAACTGTTATGGGCCATGGCGGATTAGTCCACTTTCTCGATTGTTTATAAATCTGATCCTTTGATAATGCTTTAGAGATTGTTATTTTCTTTTCTGCTAAAAATGAAGATTGTTGATCTGGGGTTGCTTATACTTTCTGACATACATGTTAGATATACGTGGAATGTGGTAAATTAAACGTACCGTGCGCCATAGTTTTTATATATAACTGTCTGAACCCATGCTAGCTGGTATGTGTCGAATACTCCCAGGTAGATTTTTAAGTTTCTCTAACTTAGAAACACGAATAACATTTCTGCAACTAATTTGTTGGTTTTGTGTTTAATTGTGTTTATTTTTCTAGGTTTCGAGGTTCAAGATATTCGGTATTCAAGAAGGACAGCGGGAAAAAGTTGGTGAAGACCAGCGTCGAAGTAAATGGAAATCTTCAACCACGTGTAAGTTTTCGCACTACTGCAAAAAACTATTTATGAGCAGCTAATTACATAAATTACCAGATAAAAATGTCAAAAAAAAAGGTCCGCCGCAACGCGGCGGATGGTCGCAATACTCGTTGTTTTCAAAAGATAATCAATGGAGTTTAAAGTCTCAAAATCTGATCCTTATCAGTTAAAACGTTTTCATATTCAAGTCACAATTCTCCTTAAAAGCTTTCAAAATCAATTTAAATCTACAGAGATCACAAATCTCAAATAATTTGATAATTGTGATCGGGGGAGAATTTCTGATTCAAATTTGATTTAAACTGATAATTCGGTAAATGGTTTTATAAGGATGTACAAGCTCTCCTTCCCACATGTGCCAAACGATTTCAAATTTTCCATGCACATGTTGAGGGGGAGCAACTATCTTAAACCACAAAGATTTGAAACGTGATCAATTTATTTCAATGTGCAGTCTTTTCTTACTATGTGCAAAACGTCTATGCACATATTGAGGGGGAGCAACTATTTTGAAAACCACATTCATTATATAACTACTCTTAGATGCAAGCCAACCCCTCAAAGATGAAAATTATCTCTATTACAAAATGATGCTTGATGCACATGTTGAGGGGGAGCTCTTGTTCTAAGAATATCAAAAACAATTTAGGTACTAAATGCTTTGATCATATATCACAAGTACCTGGATTGATTTTCAAATGGTTTTCGATTGGTTCCAATGGCAGATGAACAACACCAAATAGACCGACCAAATTTACTTTATGCATGGGGATATAAGGATGATAAGGTTAGGTATTTGTTCCCATGATCCGCCAGTACCGGAGGGATCCACCCAGGGACAATCCACTAGATAGTGTAGAAGTTCTTAGGTATGATGAAAAAAGGAGAAATGTGAGATATGGGAAGAGTGCGGACTGAGACAGAGCTAGTACTGGAATAAACCCAACAAGGTTCTAGTTATGAAGTCTCGGTAAGCACTGAAGGGGTTGAAGAATGAAAAAGAATTGAATGTGAAAAGGGTGAAAATAAATAGCCCTCCAATAATTCAACCTTACGGCAGATACCGGGTTCAATTCATATGCTACTGGTGATTACAAAGGTAACACTGGTATTGAAGACAAGACGTCACGGACCCAGTGACGCACTGCACTACAACTTCCCAAACCACTCAAGTTCCTCTTAAAAGGACTTGTTTCATTCTCACGGGGAACCGACATTATCTATCGACTTTCTCTTAGAGATTGTTGATATTGAAGAAGGAGACCCTCTCCCTAGTCTCCGGCATAGGAACCAAATACGCACAATTGAGTCTAGGCCACGAGATCATCTATAAATCTCATTAGGACACTTTCAATGAAGACTCTCTGTTTCACACAATGTGGAAAGAGAGATTCTATCTTATGATTCCTACGCATTATCCTTGTGGTATTGCCAGAACATCTGAGTGATATGCAAACATATTTACAATGAAGTTGGAAAGCCTTCTGGAGCCAACATCAAACAAGCTCCTGGTGGGTGGCATGTCAGATCTATTCAATAGATCAACCATGTGACAACTGAACAGAAACAATGGGGCGATTCAATCTTTTGAATCAATCCTAGTTCAGGTTATGGATTGTCGGATGCCTTTAAAAAACCAGTCATTGTGCTTAAAAAAACTCTTTTCTTTAGCACATCGACTGTGTACTCATATTTTAAAAATAAAAGGTGTTTATGATTGATAATTGATTTTCATTAAACCTTCGTTGTATTGCAAAAACAATTTCTATTGAGCGATACACGATTGTTTTTCAAATCTCTCTTTATCAATCAGTGAATCTCAATTCGCTGGTTCACTCACTCCGTGTTATCTTCTTTGAGACGTTCCGGTTTGAGAACAGCTAGAGCAGCTGCGAAACCCTGTCAAGGAAATTCTTCAGAATTTTACCTGATCACAGGCAGTACTTGTACTGATCAACGGGGAACCGTGGGCCGTGTACCTTAATTCAACGAAAGTGATCAAAGACACTTTCGTGCGCTTTATTGCTAACTGTTATATGCAGGTACGCCCGACGTTTGTAGCTGATCAGAATGAAGCGGTCAATCCATAGCCGCATGCTCACATAATACATTCATTTCTAAAGAAATCATGATAAGTGCATCAATGACTCTGATATTTTCACTCCATGCTTCTGCTACGTTGCTGCCAATATCATGAATCAACGAAAGCTTCCGCTACTCTGATGAGAAGAAATCATGATCCAGAATGTGAGCATGTCGGTCCAAAAGTCACAACATCACATAATACCAACACCACAAAGGATGAGTCAGAGATTTATGATAGCTGATGATCTCAAAGCTGGCTCAAAACTCATTATCACGTTGATCAGATAAAGACCTCCACTTGGATTAACCAAACATGCAATAATGAAGAATCGATGACTACGAGCTTCAGAGCAAAGAACTACATCAAGAATGCAAGTACAATTTAAAATGTAATATCTGTTTGTATTCAATGTAATTTTGAGGTGATTTTGAGGTGACCTCCCTTAGGGGGAGATTGTTAGGATTTAGTAAATCCAGTTATTAAAGAGTCGGTCACCTCAAGTATTTGTAATCGTCAAAATTATTGTCTTATATTGATTTAGTCTTTCTTCTTCAATCCATAATTATTTTTGTTTGTGTTATATAATACTTGATGAAAAATATATGAATATATTAGGTTTTAAATGTATTTTCATTTGGTATAATTTTCATCAAGTATTATATAATACAAATAAATATATTAATGGTCAAAGTTGACTGGTCAAAGTCAAATGGGACAATAAAAATGGGACGGAGGTAGTAGTATTTATTTAAGTAACACCGTGGAGGACGGACGGGTCTTTACCCACTGTATGCCTGATCCACATCCCGTAGGTGGCGATTTATGTAAGAACTATAAATACTCTCTACCTCCCAAGGTAGAGAGTTTGAGCTCATAATAATACTTTCATTTTCTCTCACTAAGTTCCCAAACCTTTAACTCTTTCTCTCTCTAAAAACCTTTAGTATACGCCTATCTTGGTTATCGTTTAGTGTGTTTATAAAATCCAATATGTTACATAAACTGCAAGATAAAGTTGAATAGGATGATCATGATAACCTGGTGAAACAGTTTTCTAAATTGGAAGTTGAGCATCTTGCTTTGCAATTAAAATATCAACATCTAAAAGAAAATGTTAAAACCTCAAATATCAAGACATCCGTGGATGCTCCTGAATTTGATGTAGTTTTTGAAATTAGCAAACGTGAGGAACAGACTCGAGCTAATTGTAACACGATCAGAAAATTGAGAACCCAAATTTTACAATTAAAGGGTGAAAAGAACAATGTGACAGGCTCCCAAATGCCTCCTCTTTTAGATTCTCAGAGTTCTCAGACTTTTCATCTTCAAAACTTGGTTAATGTTTTACAAAAGGAAAATAAGAGTTTTCTAAAAGAAAATGAAAAGGTTAAACAACACTTTAAAGAGTTATATGATTCAATAAAAGTCACTCGTGACAAGAACAACGAAAAAATAACGTCTTTACAAAAGGAAATTGAGAATCTGAAGAGTCAGGAAAAAGGGAAAATGCCACTTGTCTTTAATGAGAATGTTGCATCAAAGTCATCTGCTGACTGCAAATATACTGTGACTGTCAAATATATTCCTCCTCATCTTAGGAATAACGAACTTGCATTACATAATTATCTTGCTCGTCTTAATGATAGTCTTGAATGTCTTCGTGAGATTGTTGAAGAAGACTTCATAAACAAGCCACTTGATAGTGAAATTAGGTTTGATTGCATTCAGGCCAAATGATCTCAAGAGTTGTTAGAATGTTTAATAGCAACATGTCCTAAATCCTTAGGTGCAAAAGATAAAGCTGTGATGCCTTGTTCCATGCCTAGTGCTAAGTATACAAACCATTCGATGCTCAGTATTAAGAAAGTGAATTTCAATGTGCGTTCAAGTAGTTCAGATCTCTGCACTTCTAGTTTAGGAATGCAAAAAGTAGCAAAACCAACTAATGTTCCAATTCCCTCTACAGGAGTAAGAAGTGACACCAAAGCAAGCGGGTCAAAGCCTCAAGGGAACA
Source organism: Chrysanthemum makinoi (assembly GCA_910596185.1). Taxonomy (NCBI): domain Eukaryota; kingdom Viridiplantae; phylum Streptophyta; class Magnoliopsida; order Asterales; family Asteraceae; genus Chrysanthemum; species Chrysanthemum makinoi. The sequence goes on along the minus strand of OU343219.1, from coordinate 251,900,224 downwards.
AAAAGAATGATAGGACCTTGCGTGCTAGGAATGTTCAGTGGAAGAGAGTAGAAGATCACCTTAGGGAGAATTTGAATAAAACGAATCGTGTTGATTCTAGTGTTAGCTCTAAGCGTACTGTAATTAATGAGAATTCTGCTACTTTTGGCAAAACATGTAATGATGATTGCGTGGTTTCTGTTACTAATCTTGAATGTGGTGTGAATGATTTGTATAACGTTGTTAAATGCCTAGATAAAAATGTTAATGTTAAAATTCAAGCTAAAAAGGCTAAAAGGAAAAGGCGAAAGAAAGTTAGAAAACAGTGGAAACCCACAGGAAGGAAATTTAGTAATATAGGTTATCAATGGATACCTACTGGCCGTAAGATTAATGAGCTTTGCCCTAAATTTGCTAAGTCAATGCCCACTTGAAAATGGATGCCTACTGGTAGAACTATTCCCTTAAGAAGCAAACATACTTTGAATAGGTCAAATACGGACACTAGCACTGCATCTATTTCTAATGAGTCCATTGTTTCTACCTCTGATGTGGGTGTTCCAATCACTGTTACTAACCAAATGGAACCCATTCTTGCATGGGGATCCCAATTATCCAGTTATCCATTCTTGTCTGTGTTCAACTGCAGATTGTTCAAATCGTTCTGTGGTACTTGGACTTAGGCTGTTCCAAGCATATGACTGGAGACCGGTCGCGGCTCATGAACTTCGTGAGCAAATTCATCGGAACTGTGAGATTCGGAAACGATCATTTTGGTGCTATTATGGGTTATGGAGATTACGTGATTGGAAATAAGTCATGGCTATGGCACCGTCGTCTCAATCACTTGAACTTTGGTACCATAAACAATCTTTCCAGAAAGGACTTAGTAAGAGGATTACCCAGATTAAAGTATGAAAAAGATCATCTTTGTTCAGCTTGCCAATTGGGAAAAAGCACGAAATATGGCCACAAACCAAAACCCACAAACTCAGTAATGGAAGTTCTTCATTCCCTTCATATGGATTTGTGCGGACCAATGAGAGTGCAAACGATAAATGGGAAGAAATACATTTTAGTCGTTGTTGATGACTACTCTCGATTTACTTGGGTAAAGTTTTTGAGGACAAATAATGAAACTCCAGATGTCATTTTCAAACTTATCAAACAGCTATAAGTTCGACTCAACAATACTGTTAGAATTGTTCGAACAGACAATGGCACAGAGTTTGTTAACGAAGACTTAATTCAGTTTTATGAAAGTGTTGGAATCAGTCATCAAAGAAGTGTTCTACGAACAGAACGGTGTAGTTGAAAGACGAAATTGAACTCTTGTGGAAGCTGCAAGAACAATGCTAATTTATTCAAAGGTTCCAAAGTTTCTATGGGCTGAAGCCATTGCCACTGCTTGCTACACTCAAAATCGTTCCCTTATTCATACATCTCATGGAAAACTCCATATGAACTGGTTCATAAACAAAAACCTGATCTCTCCTACCTTCGTGTGTTTGGTGCTTTGTGCTATCCAACGAATGACGGTCAAGATTTAGGCAAATTAAGAACAAAGGCAGATATTGGAGTTTTTGTTGGTTATGCACCAAACAAGAAGGGTTACCGAATCTACAACAAGCGAACCCGAAATATCATGGAAACAATTCACGTTACGTTCGATGAGCTGACCGGTCAAATGGCTCCAGGACAATCCAGTTCTGGACCCGCATCTCAACTTTCATCAATTAGTCCTATCAGTTCTACTCTCGTTTCAAATCCCTCACCAACAACTCATTATGTACCTCCTTCAAAAGATGATTTGAAGAAATTATTTGATCCTATGTTTGATGACCACTATGAGCCAAGGGCTAATGACCTGTCAATTCCATCATCAGAGGCTGCTCTTATCCATGTCGATGAAGTTAACCCTTCAGTTTCCATGTCACTAAGTCAAGAAGCGCCTTCTGCTGATCACTCGGTATCATCATCAATGCATCAATCATCAAGTGTACACAATGGAAATTTTGTTGTTTATACAGATGATGAAAATCCTTTTGCTCCTCCAGAAGATGAACCTTTTGAAAATATATTTGCTCCTGAATCATCTTCAGATCCATCTTCATAAGGAGAAATCGACTCTGCTACTTCTGTTCCTCAACAACAACCACATGAACACCTTAGAAAGTGGACACATGATCACCCATTGGACAACATCATTGGAAACCCTTCTCGTTCAGTATCCACTCGTCGACAACTTGCAACCAATGCCTTATGGTGCTTCTTCAACTCTGTACTCTCTAAGATCGAACCAAAAGATGTCAAAACTGCTATGAATGAAGACAGCTGGTTCAGTGCCATGAAAGAAGAAATTTAAGAGTTTGATCGACTATATGTATGGGAATTAGTACCTGCTCCTGACTGTACCATGATCATTGCTCTAAAGTGGATCTTCAAAGTAAAACTTGAGGAGCATGGTGATGTTTTAAAGAATAAGGATCGATTGGTTGCAAAAGGATATCGTCAAGAAGAGGGTATTGACTTTGAGGAATCATTTGCTCCAGTTGCTCGTATCGAGGCAATCAGAATCTTCTTGGCTAATGCTACAAGTAAGAACATGGTAGTCTATCAGATGGATGTAAAGACGGCTTTTCTTAATGGTGATCTTAAAGAAGTCGTATACGTCAGCCAACCTGAAGGCTTTGTGAATCCAGAGCATCCTACTCACGTCTATCTATTGAAGAAGGCTCTTTACGGTTTGAAGCAAGCTCTAAGGGCATGGTATGATACGCTATCAAAGTTTCTTCTATCTACTGGATTCAGCAAAGGAGTAGTTGATCCGACATTGTTCACCAGAAAGTCAGGCAAACATTTAATTCACGTTCAAATCTATGTTGATGATATTATTTTTGCCTCGACTGACCCCAGTGAATGTGACCGTTTTTCAAATGAAATGGGTTCCAAATTTCAAATGTCAATGATGGGACAAATGTCATTTTTCTTGGGTTTACAAATTTCACAAAGTCCCGGAGGCATTTTTATTAATCAATCTAAATATGCAAATGAGATTTTAAAGAAATTTGGATTTGATTCTTGTGACCCTGTTGACACTCCCATGATAGAGCGTACCAAACTGGATGAGGACCACTCAGGGATCATGGTAGACCAAACGAAATATCGTAGTATGATTGGATCCCTGATGTACCTCACAGCCAGTAGACCAGACATTCTATTCGCTGTTTGCATGTGTGCTAGATATCAGGCTAAGCCTACCAAAAAGCACCTTGAAGAGGTTAAACGGCTCTTTCGGTATCTTCAAGGAACCATTAATATGGGAATTTGGTACTCGAAGGACACCGGTATGTCACTAACTGCCTATGCAGATGTTGATCATGCAGGATGTCAAGATACACGTCGAAGTACGTCTGGAGGTGCTCAGTTTTTGGGTGATAAGCTTGTGAGCTGTTCTTCAAAGAAACAAATGAGTACTTCTATTTCCTCAACAGAGGTTGAATACATAGCCATGTCATCTTGTTGTGCTCAAATCCTATGGATGAGATCCCAATTATCTGACTATGGCTTTGTATTCAACAAAATCCCTTTGTACTGTGATAATAAAAGTGCTATTGCTCTCTCATGTAACAACGTTTAACACTCAAGAGCAAAGCACATCGACATTCGACATCATTTCATCAGGGAGCAAGTAGAGAACGGTGTGGTGGAACTCTATTTTGTGAGGACATAATATCAATTAGCAGACATCTTCACCAAAGCTCTTCCTAGAGAACGTTTTGAGTTTATCCTTCCACGACTTGGTCTAAATAGTCTACAACCGGAAACACTCAAACGTCTTCAAGAGGAAGACGGGGAGTAAAGGTCTTTCTTCATCTATCTCTTGTAAATATTTTTTCGAAAAAAAAAATACAAAATTACAAAACCCACAAAAAGAAAATTGAAAAAATATAAATCTTTCAAAAATCCATAAAAAATTTGAAAAATCTCTAAAAATATAATCTTTTTGTCATAATTTTCTCGATTCGATAACATCTACGGTCTTTGTGCTGTCATTCAAAGAATGACACGGGTCTTTAGATGTTGTTCGAATGTTCTCAAAAAAAAATGTTTGGGAGAAAAGTGAAACAATGGTTTATTGTCATTTCAGGCAGTAACCCGCTGTTCAAAGAAAGAACAGAGCCATGCTTTATCTTAAATCTTCAAACCTCATGCTCTGATTCTAAAAACAAATGTTTGTCATCAAAAAGACAAATATTTCCTTTCAAATATTTTTCCTTCATATGATTCTTCTAAAAAATATTTGTCATCTAATGAAAACAAAATTGCTTTGAAAATACTTCTGACTCTACTTTTGAAAATCATCCAGGCCGTTCATCTGTCAAAATCTCTATCCTTCAATCAACAACATATGTCATTGATTGAGGGGGAGAATGATTTCAATCAAAAAGAGTATTTTTTTAAACAATTGGCACGTAATCAAGAAAGGTCCAAAAAGGTTTTACAATATTGTATACAATTGGTACAAGACCTTTGGTATTATTATGTTTTCAAAAGATAGTCAAGCATGTTTAATCTTTGGAGTCTAAAGTCTCAAACTTGATCCTTATCGGTTAAATGTTTCTCATAATCAAGTCACATCTCCCCTCAAAAGCTTTCAAAATCAATTTAAATATACAGAGATCACAAATCTCAAATGATTTGAAAATTGTGATCGGGGGAGAATTTGTGATTTAAATTGGATTTAAACTGGTAATTCGATAAATGGTTTCACAAGTGTTTAGCAAGCTTTCCTCCCCACATGTGCCAAACGATTTCAAATTTTCCATGCACATGTTGAGGGGGAGCATTTTTTTAAAACCACAAAGAATTGAAACGTGATTGATTTGTATCTAAGTGCAGGTTCCTTCTAATATGTGCAAAACTCTTTCAAACCTCGAGGTACATATTGAGGGGCAACAAATTTATGAAAAACCTCATCCTTCCCCAATATGCTTTATCTACTTGATTTGATCAGGGAAGTGATGTTGATATCTTTTAGAAAATGGTAATCAAAGAAGTTAATTCTTCCTCTTGCCTCCGTGTGCCAAAATGATTTCAAATACATGATGCACATGTTGAGGGGGAGCTTTGTTTCTAAAAATATCAAAAACAATTCAGGTACAAAATGCTTTGATAATATATCACAAGTATCTGAATTGATTTTCAAATGGTTTTCTATTGGTTCTAATGGCAGATGAACAATACCAAAAAGACCTACCAAATTTACTTTATGTATGGTGATATAAGGATGATAAGGTTAGGTATTTGTTCCCATGATCCGCCAAAACCGGAGGGATCTACCCAGGGACAATCCACTAGATAGTGTAGAAGTCCTTAGGTATATTGAAAAAAGGAGAAAAATGAGAATATGGGAAGAGTCCGGACTGAGACTGAGCTAGTACTGGAATAAACCCAACAAAGTTCTAGTAATGAAGTTTCGGTAAGCACTGAATGGGTTAAAGAATGAAAAAGAAATGAATGAGAAAAGGGTGAAAAGAAATAGCCCTCCAATAATTCAACCTTAGGGCAGAAACCGGGTTCAATACATATGCTACTGGTTGTTACTAAGGTAACACTGGTATTGAACACAAGACTTCATGGACCCAGTGACGCACTGCACTACAACTTCCCAACCTACTCAAGTTCCTCTTAAAAGGGCTTGTTTCATTCTCACAGGGAACATACATAATCTATCGACTTTCTCTTAGAGACCGTTGATATTGAAGAAGGAGACCCTTTCCCTAGTCTCCGGAATAGGAACCAAATGTGCACTATTGAGTCTAGAGCCACGAGATCATCAATAAATCTCATTAGGACATTGTCAATGAAGACTCTTGGTTTCACACAATGTGGAAAGAGAAATTATATCTTATGATTCCTACCCATTATCCTTGTGGTATTGCCAGAATATCATAGTGATATGCAAACATATTCACAATGAAGATGGAAAGCCTTCTGGAGCCAACATCAAACAAGCTCCTAGTGGGTGGCGTGTGAGATCTATTCAATAGATCAACCATGTGACAACTGAACAGAAACAATGGGGCGATTCAATCTTTTGAATCAATCCTGGTTCAGGTTATGGATTGTTGGATGCCTTTGAAAAACCAGTCGTTGTGCTTAAAATCTCTTTTCTTTAGCACATCGACTGTGTACTCATATTTCAAAATAAAAGGTGTTTATGATTGATAATTGATTTTCATTAAAACCTTTGTTGTATTGCAAAAACAATTTCTATTGAACGATACACGATTGTTTTTCAAATCTGTTTTCATCAATCAGTGAATCTCAATTCGCTGGTTCACTCACTCCGTGTTGTCTTCCTTGAGACGTTCCGGCTTGAGAACAGCTAGATCAGCTGCGAAACCCTGTCAAGGAAATTCTTCAGAATTATATCTGATCACAGGCAGTACTTGTACCGATCAATGGGGAACCGTGGGCCATGTACCTCAATTCAACAAAAGTGATCAAAGACACTTTTGTGCGCTTTATTGCTAACTGTTGTATGCAGGTACGCCCGACGTTTGCAACTGATTAGAATGATGCGGTCAATCCATAGCCGCATGCTCACACATCACATTCATTTCAAAAGAAATCATGATTAGTGCATCAATGACTCTGATATTCTCATTCCATGCTTCTGCTACGCTGCTGCCAATATCATGAATCAACGAAAGCTTCCGCTACTCTGATGATAAGAAATCATGATCCAGAATGTGAGCATGTCGGTCCAAAATGTCACAACATCACATAATACCAACACCCCAAAGGATGAGTCAGAGATTTATGGTAGCTGATGATCTCAAAGCTGGCTCAAAACTCATTATCACGTGGATCAGTTAAAGACCTCCACTAGAATTATCCAAACATGCGTAACATGAAGAATCAAAGACTACGAGCTACTGAGCAAAGAACTTAATCAAGAAACCAAGAACAATCTAATGTAATATTTGTTTGTATTCATTGTAATTTGAGGTGACCTCCCTTAGGGGAGATTGTTAGGATTTAGTAAATCCAGTTGTTAAAGTGTTGGTCACCTCAAGTATATGTATTCGTTAGAAAGCTCGTAGTCGTAGTTATTTAAAGTTAAGTAGTATTTAGTTAAGTAACACCGTGGAGGACGGACGGGTCTTTACCCACTGTATGCCTGATCCACAGCCCATAGGTGGCGATTTGTGTAAGACTATAAATACTCTCTACCTCCCAAGGTAGAGAGTTGGAGCTCATAATAAGATTTTCACTTTCTCTCACTAAGTTCCCAAACCTCTAACTATTTCTCTCTCTAAAACATCATTGTGTACGCCTCTTGTGATCATGGTTTGATGTGTTTGTGAAATCCAATATGTTACAGTTTTGGTGAGAGGATAGATCTGCGGGTGTTTCGAGTGTGATCTAAATGAGTTATGTGTGATTCCGAAAAATCTACTCAACGTTGATAAGGAATCAATTTGCCTTAAGGCATTATGTCTAGCTTAGTGTGAAGTGATCTAAAGACATGTTTGAAATACAATGATTGTAATTGCATTTTCTGTTTGCCGGATCCCACGGTTCCCTAAGAGTAGGGATCCTTCTAGCACAAACTTTGGGATCCGTCTATCTGCTAAGCAGAACCTTTACAAAAGGTATGCAATGATTTTGACAATGCATCATATTTCAAGGTTAGTTTAAGAGGTTCTAACACTAAGATATCAAATGTAAGATGTTTTATTTCATGAAAGAAATTGGATTATATTGATAAAGCATGGATACTAAGGATTGACCCCATTTAGAAAGAAGGTTAAGTTCCTTGAGCGTTTTCGCTAGATGGATCATCAAATGGTTGATGAGTGTTTGCCGATTTAGGAATGAAGAAATTCTTCATGAGGGATGCGTTTAGAGGTTCCATCATCTTGTTCACAAGTACGTACAATGTACTTTGAAATTGAGGATGGAAGTACATGATGTTATGATAAAGGTGCTTCAAGAACATTCCATAAGGGATGAGTTTATTCTTGGAGCCTTGAAGATTTACAATTCGTCTTGCGAAGAAGTCGGCGAGATTGTATGGTTGTTGTGTTAGCAAACAATACATTATGTGAGCACAACAAGCGGGAAGGATTTCTCGATTTCCCCTAAGGCTCAAAACATTTTCACGTAGGATGAGTGCAAGAGGCTTGTACTCTTCTCGGATATCCCGTGTATGGATAATGTTTGGATCGGAGTAATGGGGTTTGCATATTATGCGATTCAAGTCTTCCGGGGAAGGTATGTGTGAACAATATGGACTATTTTCTTCACGAAAGTTGAAGAGAGAATCAAGAGACCAATCTTCAGTGAAGGCACATTGTCCATGATTTGGAATCCGGAGGATGTGAGCAAAATGCCCAAGGGTTAAAACAAACTTTTGGTTTTTGATCCAAAACCATAGAGAAAGAGGGCGATCCTCGTTACGAACGAGTTCAACTTGGTGGAAGAATTCCAATATAAACCTTGGACATATTTTCTCGTTAATTTTGAGAAGACATTCTAGTCCTATGGCTCGGAAGGAAGTATTGATACCTTCTTCGAATTGTAGAGGGGTGTCGACAATACGTCCTTCATGGAAGTGACAGGTTTCGAGATTATTGAACCCACGGACCTGATTGCCAGGTGTGTTGGGCTCAAGAGAGATGTTAGGAGTGTAGACACTAGTGAGTGAAAAATCAAACTCATATTCATGCGACGTAGTGAAACCTATAGGAAAGAGAAGTCAATGGGATGTGACGTGTTACGGGTAAAACAATGATTACCTAACGTTTTTACAAGATGTTTATTAACAATGACATTTAACTCACTTAATGTTTGACATTCTAGTAGAACATTTCTTTTAGGAAGAAAGCGGTTTTTATTTTGCATGGAAAATCTGTTATCCAGAAGGACGGTTCCCACGGTTCCCTTCTTTCAAGGATCCGCCTAGTATAACTACAGGGATCCGTGAATCTGTAATAACAGAAACAGATTTTTGATAAAAACATAGGTTTTTGGATCTTATAGTTTTATACCAAGATTTGTGTATTAGCCTACATTTTCTTTTAGCATGCATTAATGGTTTCTAATGTATCATGAAAGAATACGAAAGATATAAATCAAAAGAAATGACAAACACATTATGATAATAATAACCTAGATAAGCTAGAATATTAGTAATATTTCATTTCAATGCTAAGAATGATACAAAGGATTGGGTATATAACCCCAATGTAGATTAACAACACAAAGTATATGTCTCCGTATAAGAACTTCATCATAGGGAACACAAGAGCGATAAAGGTTAAGGCGATGAGCACGAGAGCGATGTAAACCATGTTGATGACGAACCTTCTTGGTTTTGGTTTGAGATGAGATAAGATGAAGAGGAAGATGATGTTTTGAGTGAGAGTTAATTTTTGAAAGTGGAAGATTTGAAAAAATGGGGATTCAATGGAGTGGACGACGGAAGGGGTTTTTATGGGGAAGGAGGAATTTTTTAGATTTGTGTTTTGTTTTATTATTAGAAGGATATGATTTTTGGATTAAATGAAATAAAATACAAATTTTATAAACCTTGACTTTAGACGAAAAAGTAACACGTATGCGAGAAGGGCTTCCTAATGAAGCTACATGTAATACATGAATATGCACAAAAGATAATCATATAAATACCTATGTAAGCATACTTATTTATCAAGCTAATATTATTTAGAGATAAGTGGAAACTCATACCTCTAATGCACTTAGTAATGTCTTTACAAATGACACCACAAATGTCAGTAGACAATTCCGGCTCCTTTGTGTTTAAGATACCTTCTTAGAGAAGGTATTCTTGTTACCAAGCGATTCCAATGGCTTGGTAGATATGAGTTTTAACTAAGCAACATGACAAAGAGGATTAGTGCAATTAAATGAATAGTAAAAAAATGTTGTCATCTAATCAACATCCAAACAAAGAGTTTAAAAAATATATGGTGTTTGTTTTTATGAAAAACCTTCTTTGTAGTTTTCAATTAACCCCGGATCGTATCAAGTTTTTAAAGTACAATATACTTTAAAAAACTTGGTAACGAAGCTCTGATGCCAATTGTGGAAAACTAGAAGGGGGTTGAATAGTTTTACCAATTAAAATTCGTTTTAAAATATTCAGATCGACTTATGTCAATCTATCTGGATGTGTGTTGGATGTTGATAAACCAACATATAGGAATATAAATATGTAAAGAAAAGATAAGGAGTAAGAAGCACAAAACCACAACGTGAGTATTTATAGTGGTTCGGCTACAAGGACACCTTCCTTGCCCTACTCCACTCCCCGAGTCACCTACTCGAGAGTTCGTAATCACTACACAACACCAACTCTTTATGGTGGAGAAACCTTCACAACGTTGCCTACACTTTATCCGGTACAAGGCTAGATACCGGGTCCTTTTCACCAAGGAGAACCAATCCGATCACAACGTCGCCTACCCTTTATCCGGTACTAGGCTAGATACCGAGTTCCATTACAATGGAGGAACTACTACCCAACACTACACCAATCTCCCAACCCCAAAGGAGATCTACTCCTAATAATAATATCAACAAGGATAACAATATCCTTTGACCCAATACTAATCTATCTTGTACATCGAATCACACCATATCGAATGTACACTTTAGGCACCTTTCACTAATGCTTTTGACTAGATCTTCAAGACACCCTTCACTAATGTCTTGTGACTTGACTTCTAGGCACCCTTCACTAATGCCAACAATATGGACGATCGACACCATTCACTAATGTCTTCGTCTTAACACTTGAGACATCTTTCAATAATGTCTTCAACACTACACTTCTTAGAAAAAGAACCATCAACATGATAACTTCAGTAGTCTTGATGATGAGGAAGCATGGCAACTCATGGACTTGAGCTTGCTTGACTTCGAAGGTGGTGATTTTGCCTTTAAGAGGAACTTGGAGAATCACACAAAAATAAAACTACATACATAAATCACTTGGATATGAGGTTAAAGAGTTTTTAACTCAAAGAGAAAGTATGTGAGAAAGCGGTAAGAAATAATGAAGAAATTGCTCACTATTTATAGAGAGAAAATGTCTACTATTCCACGGATCCCACGGATCCCTCACTTGAGGGATCTGTCCAGTGCAATACTAGGGATCCGTAGGACGCTCCTCTTTGCCCATGGGTATTTTGGTTATGGGTCATGGGTTATGGGTTAATCCATGGGTATTTCATTAGATACAATGTACCTAATAGATGCAATGCATCTAGTTAAATGGGTATGGGTCAATTTCATGGGTTATGGATATGCTCCATGGGTTGTAGTTTTTACCCATTATAATATATACTAGTTATGTATATATTTGCCCAATATGTAAACACTAATTGTTGTACATATGTATTACTAAATCTTAAAATCATTTATACTTGTTTTAGTGTTTTATGTGAAAACGTAAGTGTGTTAAAAAACTATTGGCTCAAACCATTTACGTACTTTATTTATTTCGTTAAAATGATTTTACGTTTGTTATCGACAAAACATTAGAATATCGTAAAATATAAATAAACTTTTTTACGGATCATTTGTATTAACATAATTCTAGCATATATCTTTCGTTACGAGATGCTTGATCTTCGGCAAGTTCTTCTAGAATACTTTTCTCATGAGGATGTTGATCAATGACGGGGATATTGTTCAATAACGGGAAATTGTGGGGGCTGGAAATTGTCAGAACAAGGAGTGTTATAACAAGGATCAGGCCCATAGTTTTGATTCCATGATTGAAATTTATAATCGTAATGAGGACCCCTACAATTTGCACAATAAAGAATTTGAGGAGATAAATTCTGAAATGAAGGATCAATGAAATCTTGATAGTACGGTTGTGGTTCGTATGAATTCTGAGGAGGGTAGTTGAAATCGTTTTGAGGAAAATTGAAGGAGTTTGGATTAGAATCATAAGCGAATGACTACTCAGCACAAATCGAACAAAATCCATCAGTAAGATAGTTTCCACACCACTCGCACATACATTTGAAACAACGAAATCCTTTTGGTAATACGTCTCCACAACTGTAGCAATAATCGTATTCGAGGGTTCATCAATATCACATATCGTATTTGTAGCGGTATTTCCCGAGTTAAATTTTGACGAAATTCGTTAAAGTAGTTTTCAATCATGTCCATTCCGGCCTTAAGGAAATCTTCTGAAAAACGTCTTGAAGACTCCGGAGGTGGGACAAGTGGTGTTCTCTTAGAACTAGAAATTTCCACCACTTCCGTGATGGTCTCTGGCTCCTGAACGCGTTCGTCAACAATAGAAGATATCTCGGGTTGTGGCGGCTAGTCGGTAAAACTTGGTGAATTATCAAGAGAGTTTTTATCGGATAATTCGCACCAATACCAATATTTGCTTGCACCAACCCTCCACGCTTAATACATAAACAATCGTAATTACTGACAAAAAGCTGTCCTCTTCCATAATCTAAGCTACGAAAAACAACGCATAATCGATCGTCGCCATGAGAATTAAACTTATAGAGGGTTAAGAAATAGAATTAAGCGATTGAGAGGATAACGAATAATAGAATTAAATGGTGAAAGAGGGTAAGAGAAATAGAATTAAATGGATAAGAGGAATGACGAAGAATGTTTTTGGGGTTTTATAATGAAAACGAGTGCACATTCACAAAAACAATCAATCAAAACGATACCGAAGCAAAAACACAAAGAACTTAAACCTATAATCACAAGCGTATTCACGCAAGCGACAAAAAGGCAAGTTTTAAATCTTTTGTTTGGGAACTTATTATTGTTGGAATCACTCCTAAACCTAATTCAAGTGTTAGTGATTCACATGTAATAGTTAGTTTAATATGGCCTTTATGTTAGTAATTAGCCTTAGGCTTATGTAGAAGGCCCATAAGCCTAGGCCTAGTCCAATAAGGAAAAGGAAGGGACTAGGAGTGTTGCCCTAGCTCCCTCTCCTATAAATACTATGTAATAACCCTCACTTGAGGGTTGGTTGTTCAATTTACTCTTTCATTCATACTCTACGCCTAACTCTTCATTATTCTTACGCGTGTGTGTGTTTGGTTTATTGTTCATCCGCCATCTTCTCTTCTCTACTCTTTCTATTGATGCTTGTGTTACATATATGGTGACCTAACAGTGGTATCAATCGCCAAATAGTTGGGTGAATCGGTTTGTTTTTGAAGTGGGTTTCGGTCCTACGCGTAACTACCGGTTTACAAACTTTGGTTCGCTTAAAAACACATTTTTTACACTTTTTAATCCAAGATTCTTGTACTTTCAACGTTTTAAGGTGTTAAAATAACTGTTTTTGGCAAAAAGTTTCAACCTTTACGTGTGGATCATTGTTTTTTAGCTACCTTTTTTACGTGGTAGATGCTCTACGCGTAACAGTTTTAGACACTTTGGATCATCAAGTTTCACACTTTTGTGTTCTTTTGGTGATATTGAAGCTATCTCATCACAAAAAACTGGTTTAGAAACATCTTTGGGCAAAAGTCATTTTACGAGTAGTTCTACGCGTATCAATACCCTAAAACTACGCGTAACTCATTCCTTGGTTTGATCTTCAGTTTTCGTGGTTTACTCCGTGTTTTCTTGCTTGGATAAGCCTGAAAATACGTCGACTTTGGATATCTTTTGCACTGTGATAGTGTAAAAGATCACTTGGGCAAAAACCCTAAAATTACGCATAAGCATAAGCTTACGCGTAGCATTTTTTACGCATAAGATTTATCTTACACCTAAGCTTTCTCTTACGCATAAGTTAATCCTACGCCTAAGTTTTCTACGCCTAACTTACTGTTTACGCATAACTTTAGTGCTTTTCTCATTACTTACGCGTAAGCTAAACCTATGCGTAACTTTTGCTGTTACGCGTAACTTTGGTGTTTTTACGCATAAGTGCTACTTGGCTTTATTGTGATTTCTACGCCTAAGAATACTTCATCAACAACGGTTCATTCGACTACCAAGATCCATTTAACAACACAAGTTTTCAAAATGTCACAACCACCATACTCTAGCTATTTTCCTTACACTTATAATCATCAACAACAACAACTAAGTCCACAACATCAACAATTTAATCATCAACAAAAGATTTATCAACAACAATTTAATCAACAACATACTCCACAACTTGCAGCAACTCCACAACCTCTAATGGTTCAACCACCACCAAGTCTTCTGGTACAACCTTACACAAACTTCTACAATCAACATCAATCCAGGAATACTATGAAGGAACCGACATGGTTTGGCAAGATGTGTGAAGCTTTAAGTAGCCAACAATCAATTCATGAAGCTGGCTCACTTGATAGACCTCCAATGCTCACTCCAGGGAATTATGATCAATGGGTGATTAGGTTCTTTAGGTTTTGTGATCTAAAGAAGCCTCATGGAAAGTTATTAAAGAAGGTCATTATGGAAGGTCCATTTCAGATGCCTACTACTGTCACACCCGCAGATCCAGATGCCAATCCACCAAGAGATGTTGTCACCAACATTGCTATGCAGACTCATGGGTGATCAACTTCTACACTTTGAAGCCGACGAACTTGCAATGCAATACATCCTTTTAGGACTACCAAATCCAATCCTTCAAAGTGTTGATGCTCAAAAGACTGCAAAAGCGATGTGGGAACATATTCATCTTCTTATGGAAGGCACAACACTCAATTAGGAAGACATGGAATACAAAATCTACTTGGCTTATGAACACTTCATGATTGAACCAGGAGAGACATTAGAGTCATATCATCATCGCTTTCAGACATCATTAATGATTTGGACAAACACAATATCATCATGCCACGAATTGCTGTCAACACAAAGTTCCTAAGTAGTCTTGGTCCAGAATGGGAAAAGTATGTCATTTTTCTCCGTCAAGCGAAGAATATGCATCATGCTACCTACGGATTGTTGTACGATTATCTGAAGCCTCATCAAAAAGAAGTTGATAAGGAAAGGATTATCCGTGGCAAAACTGTTTCACCTTCACTTCGGGACAATCAACAACTTGCTTTGTGGGC
The DNA here is from genome assembly GCA_910596185.1 of Chrysanthemum makinoi. Taxonomy (NCBI): domain Eukaryota; kingdom Viridiplantae; phylum Streptophyta; class Magnoliopsida; order Asterales; family Asteraceae; genus Chrysanthemum; species Chrysanthemum makinoi. The sequence goes on along the minus strand of OU343219.1, from coordinate 251,885,144 downwards.
TCAAACAAATATTCCTCCTCAACAAGCTCCTCAACGGCTCCTCAACCAGCGCAACTATCACACCTTATGATCCGTCACAGAAACAACCTCAACAAAATCAATTGGTTCCATACAAAAACAACACTACTCAAATCTTTATAGTGGTATGAGGACTCCGATGCCTTCGATGAATTGCAACAAGGATTTGTTATGATTGCTAAAGCATTTGGCCGTTATACAAACAAATCTAACAATCGCATTCGTTCCTCATCTAATACAAGAATCGGTATTGTGAACAATGGACGCGTTGAAGTTCAAAACCGTGGTTATGGTCGTCAGATGGGAGGAGGTCAAGGGTTAAATGCTATGGGAAGCAATCACATGGGTGCTCACTTGAAACAAAGGGCTCAAATGGTTGAACAGGAAATGCTCGAGAATGGGGTTAATGGTCTTCGATGCTATAACTGTAATGAGAAGGGTCATCTGGTTAATGCATGTCCTAAGCCGAGGACAAGAGGCAGTGCTTATTTCAAAGAGGCTTTGCTCTTGGCTCTTATGGATGAAGCTGGTGGAACTCTTACCAACAAGGAGCGAGAGTTTTATGGCGGATGAGATTCATGATGATATGGAGGACTTGCAGGCTAATCAGCAGGTGATGTTGATGGCACAAATGCAAGCTCTACACATGAGTGACACAGGCCTAGTGTATGACAGCTGCGGCTTGTCTCAGTACTGAACAAACAATTATCATTAATGCTGATATCTCGCCAACATTTGCATCTGACATAAATTAGAGTGTTCAACATGAGCCTTCTACATCTCATTCTGATGATCATCAACTAGAACCCGTAGTTATATTTGATGATCAAGATGACCTTATGGTTACCATTGATGATCAAGTTGACTCTATGGTTATACTTGAGGATCTAAACAATGACCATGTTGAGACTCACGTTGAACAAAATGATTATGTTTGATCGAAATTTGAGCTCAGAACCTTAGTTAAAGACCAACAATCCCGAGTGGAACATTATCATGATGTCAATTCAAAACTAAAAGCAAGAAATGCACTGTTAACCAGGGATAACGATTGCTTAATTCGACAAATCGAAGTTTTCAAAACTCGAAAAAGCGGGGAAAAAGGTTTTGAAGTCGCTTTTGCTAAATCTTATCAAAACGAAAAATCTTTAGAACGAGAGATACGTGATCTAGCAGCATCGAAGAATGCTTTGTTGTCTCAAATAGAACAAGCGAAACATGAACATAAAGGAAAACTTAGCTCTTACTTTGGAAAATCAAAAAACCAAGGCTGAGTTGTTAACTTGTCAAAAACAGTTCTCTGAGTACAAAAAGCATTCAACGAAACGAATTGATGACTATCTTGAGAAATGTCGACTTACAAAACAAAATCAAATAGTTTAAAGCATTTGTTTATAAACTTGGTGAATCAATCACAACGATTCAAAAGTTTTCTTTCAAACCAAATCCAAATGGATATGGACGAATCTTGGCGATTATAAACCTAAGTTTTCACACGAGCATTCAAACCAAATCTGAAGTTTACGTCAGAACATAGAATTGATGATTCAATTATGGTTGTTGAATATAATGGATGGAGGAATTAGATCGATGATGAGAGTCGGTCAAAAATGGAAAATGTCGTTTATAATAAACCATTTAACTATTCAAAAGCAGTAACTTTTGTCACACAACAAGATACTTCTAACAAACCTTTGGTTATCACACCGGTTTCTAAGTTAGTCCCCACCAAATGGTGCACAAATTAATGGTCCTTTACCTTCACTTGGTGAAGTAAAACTAATGCGAAAGTTGTCGGCGTTATCAAATATTTTGACACTTTCTTATCGACCTCAAACTTTTGGAGCGTGAGATTGAATTTCATTCTGAAATAAAAGTTCAACATTTTCAATCGCAATGGCCGAGAACATAGAGATATTCTTGAAAAAATTTTACCCCATGTCAAAAATTTAAAAATTGTGCATATATTGGGAAAGGATTTTCACAAGGAACTTGGTCTCATGAAAGCAGTTTTCGAGAAGCGAAACATCGATTTCAAATACTAACGTAAAAAGAAACTATTGAGAAAAGATGTTGATCGACTCTTGGAAGATGTTATCTGTGCTGATATCTATAATGTTGTGTTATTGCATTTTTTGCCATATGCATCGATCTATATCTCTGCGATCTTGTTGATTCTGTGAAATTGTTGAAAATCGGATAATGTGCTTCAGTTCGAGTCTTTAAAATTGAAAATGAGCGATTGTCAAGCGAGCTTTCAAGCCAATCGTCGTCTTAATTGGTGTCAAAAAGATATTCATGATCAACAACTTGTTTTTCAACAAAATAAAGCGGTTGCGTGCAAAAACTCCTAATACAAAACTTGAGCAACTGGATGATCAAAACGTGTCTTTTAAGTTTCAAATCTCAAAATATGAACAAGAACTTGCAAAAGTTAAAAGGAATATGGTGTCATATTTGATTTACTCAAACAGATTCGTGATGAAGCATCAAATGAACTTGATCATTATCTTGCACACACTAAAGAAGTCATGAATTTTCTTTGGAAATCTTAGTTCTGAAAATCAAGATTTGGTGCACACTATCATTAAGTTAAGGAAAATGTTAGGAAAGTATGAACAAGTTCAGCCTAGCATCATTAAGAGTTGAACACATAACACTTAGCAATCATGTCCCAGAATACTCTGACAAAACACAAGTTACTAATGTGCTTCCCTCTACTGAAACAGGCCTAGTTGCCTCTTTTCCAGCGTCGCGCCCACGGCCTAGGAGCAATACAAGGAAGAATAGGAAGTTGCGACCTAAGAAAGACAAATAAAGAATGTTGAAGTAGAAGAACACCGTAGGACTTTGAATAAGACTCGATTGCACCACTTTAGATATTCGTCTAGCAAATGTAATGAAAAAGTGTTGTAACTAATGTTGAACCTTTAAGTACTTTTGATATTCATTCGATGCACTCTTGTGTTATTTGTGGTAAAAGTATGCATTACGATTGTCATGATAAATGTGTTGCTAAGGCTATCTTGTCTCGTTCTGAGAATCTAAGAATCGGAATACCTCTAGGCCCACTAATGCCTAAGTGCGTTGCTTGGTAGACCCACCTCTTTAGATTCTAAGAAGCGAATTGATGTCCACTAGGCTCGATATCACCTCCAAGGAATGTAGTACCACCTAGTACATTCACTAAGACTAAAGCTAAAACTAGTTGGAGATGGCGAGAAAGGATACATAATACACTAGGATTTAAATGGATGCCTAAAATCATTAATGTGTATTTTCTACTATGCTTGAGGAACCCTCTAACTCGCCGGTTCCACATCTACTTCTATTCCATCTTGTTAGATGCGTGTGTAATGCGGTCTGATCATCCTTTGGATTGTTGATAGCGGATGTTCCCGACACATGGCGAGCAACCTTAAATTGTTATCAAACTTTATTGCAAAGTTCATTGGCAGTCGGTCGGGAATGATCACCCAGCGACTATCATGGGCTCACGGAGACTACATCAATGGAACATCGAAATTAGGGTTTATTATGTGGAAGGCCTCCGGTCACAATCTCTTTTGTTGGTCAATTTTGTGATGGAGACTTGGAAGTTAGCTTTCATGGAGAAAACTTGTTTCATTAAGTGATCTACAAATGATGATCTTATGTCTGCGTCAACGCTCATCCAGTCTCTACACTATCTCCATGAAAGACATGATTGCTTCATCTCCCATATGTCTACTCTCATAGGCTACATCTACAAAATCTTGGTTATAACGCGTCGTCTCTGCATCTAAACTTTCAAACCATAACCAACCTTGCCGAAACAAACTTGTTGAAGGTCTCCGCGATTTCGTTATTCTAAAGATCACCTATGCTCGGCTTGTGAACAAGGGAAAAGCACTTTCGTGCTCATTTCCTTCAAGGTAGAACCACGACTCGGCATGTGCTTCATCTTCTTCACATGGATTTGTGTGGCCGATGCGCGTGCGGCGATTAATGGCAAAGCTACATCTTGGTAATTGTTGATGACTACTCACGATGGACTTGGGTTTATTTTCTTGATAAAGATCAAGCTCCACAGATGATCATCACCTTTCTCACGAAAATTCAAATTCAGCTCCGGAACACAATCCGACAAATTTGAACGAACAAAGGCTGAATTTGTGAATCAAACTCTTCATGTATTTTATGAGAAAGTGGGAATTGAGCATCAAACATCTATTGCCATTGAGAACAAAGAGTTGTTGAAAGACGAAACCGTGCGTTAGTGGAAGCTGCGAGCGATGTTAATCAATGCTAAACTTCGGATTACTTGTGGGCTGAAGGCTGTCTCAGCGCATGCTACACTCGAGAATCGCTCAATGATTACAAAGCGTACAACAAAACACCATTTGAAGCTTCTCACAGCCGAAAACGAATCTTAAACACTTTCATGTATTTGGATCCCTTTGCAATCCGAATAATGATCGTGATGACTTTGGACTCAAAGCCAAAGGCGACATTAAGTCTTTATTGGATATTGTGAGAATTCTAAGGTTACCGGATCGGAATGCGTCATACAAAACAAGTTATGGAAGCGATTCATGCTAATTTTGATGAACTTACTAAAATGGCTTACGAGTATTCTGGCAGCTTAAACTTCCCCAAACCCCATCATCAGTGACACAAGCCCTCGGCTTACTCGTCAACAAATGGAAAGACTATTTGCTCCTCTGTTCGGTGGCGATATTGATGTAGATGCTCGAGGTGTATCCATTTGTTTCCATTTGCTCAACACCGATAATACTCTATACACGATACACTGTTACAACAACCGTTGAAGAAGCACCACAGTTGACTCTACAACAACAGTTGAACAAAAGCTGCTTCCAATGGCGAGAACCGGTGATGATGTTACGAATTGTAACCCCACACAGATTTTGATCCAAATCGTTCTTTAACCCGTTCGCCAATGAAAGCTGTTGCACGATGTTGGAATCATCTACAAGCCATTTGAATCCTCAAAATCAGCATAATGTATATCAACATCAACCATCCACACATCGTTGGACAAAGACCATCCGCGAGAATATTATTGGCAACCCGAATCAACCCGGTCGTTAGCGAGACAACGTCTTCACTCGGATGGTGAACATTGCATTTATGCACTCATTGTCTGCCAATCAGGCCTAAAACATTAAAGAGCAATGACAAAGGACAATGGATTGAATCCATGCGGAAGAACTCAATCAATTCAAAGCGTCTTGAAGTATCTGGTGGTTTGAAAGACCAACGAGGGTCTTCGTCATTGGTCTAAAATGGATTTGGAAAAACAAATTGGATCTGAAAGAGCGTAATTAGAAACAAGTACGTCTAGTGGCTAAGGGTTATAAACAGGAAGAGGGTATTGACTTTGAAGAATCATTTGCTCCTGTTGCTCGTCTTGAGGCATTCGGATTTTACGGCATTTGCGGCTCACATGAACATCACGGTCTTTTAGATGGATGTCAAAATTGCTTTTCTCAATGGACAAGCTGAAGGAAATGGTTTATGTTAGCGGCAAGAAGGATTCGTTGATCCCGAGTTCCCTAATCATGTCTACAAACTGAAGAAAGCTCTCTACGGTCTCAAACAAGCCCCTCGGGCATGATACGATAAGTTATCATCCTTCCTTATTACCAATAAGTTTACCAAAGGTTGGTCGACCTACACTCTTTATACAATATCACGGGGCTCACATCTTAATTGTTCAAATTTATGTGGATGATATCATTTTTGGTTCAACACATTTAAAATACTCAAATGCTTTTGCAAAACTTATGAAAAAACATTTTGAAATGTCAATGATGGGTGAACTCACATTCTTCCTAGGAACGCAAGTTCATCAATCACCAGTGGTATTTCTTGAGTCATCCAAATATGCCCTTGAATTATTACACAAATTTGGAATGCAAAGCTGTGACACCTATGCCACAGCAATGGCTCATACCAAGAAGCTAGGCCGATTTACATGGAAATTGGTGGACTACCAAATACCATGAAGTATCATTGGGTCTCTCATGTATCTAACGGCTAGCATACACGATATTGTTTTTGTCTATCTTTGCTCAGTTATCAGGAATGACCAAGGAAACCCACCTCTCTGAGGCTAAAAGAATCCTCAGATACATCAAAGGGAACCATTAATTTGGGATCACGATATCAGGATACGGTTTTTAGACTAATGCGCTTTTTCAGACGCCGATGACGCAGATGCTTAGATTCACCAGTATTCGAGCTTTACAAATTTGGTGATAAACCGGTTTCATGGCAATCGAAGAAGCAGGACCGCTCATCGCTGTCCTCAACCGCGTAATATGTAGCTACGTCGGCTGTTGTGCCAAGTCATTTGGATGAGAACACAACTCAAGGACTATGGTTACGTATTTGACAGTAATCCCGGCATGTACAAATGGACAATCGAGGCATGGCGCATCTCGCGGTACCAGTCCAACATTCAAATCAAAGCACATCGATCTTCGATATCATTTCATCAAGGACCACGCGGGAACAGGTACCGTTGAATTATATTTGTGGGTACTCGAATACCAATTGCCGATCTTCACCAAAGCCTTAGCTTCTGCTAGGTTTAATGAGTTGGTCCACCGATTGGTATGTGGTTTACTTTGCAGGAACCTGATGAACTCTTAAACATTCTTAAAACCGCTAAACACCAAAACCTCTTTTGTAAATATTTTTCAAAAACAAAATACAAAAATATAAAACCTTATAAAACAACAAAATATTCTTCTATCTATATTTCTTTTAACATGGCAAGTACATTTCTTCCGTCAACACTCAAATCTTTTAAAATTCAGTATTTTACAAATCCAACGGTTAAAACGTGAGATATGAGTGATCTTGTGTTCTACGATAAGCCGTATGAACACATGATCAAGATTGTGTGTTTGTGGTTAAAGGGATAGTGTTAAAATGTTTATTTAACATCATTAAAACTATTTTGATAATCAAAACACACCCAGCTACATCTAATTTAGTGATTTTGTAAATTAGGTTTATGCGTGGTTTGGGTATTTTCATATGTGAACGCTGTGATAAAGATTGTTGTATGAGGTTGTTTTCGTTGAATTGATCATATTTAAGCCCCGAAATTACCTTAAAACACTAATGATTCATAAATTGGAAACTAGGGTTTATGTTCATACGGTTTGGGTATTTTTGATTTACTTAGATTTTGATGTTAAAACTTGGATAAAACATCTCTTTAGACTTCCTAGTCCTCCCAAAAACTTTGGTGCAATTCCATAGATATCTTACTGCAATCTTTGAACTTAGGGTTTAGGTCTATGCATAAGTATGTTTACGCCGCAAATCGCTTGATAAGTATTCATGTCATGATCTGTTATAAAATGAATGTATGTGTTAATATTGATGCTATGATAATTTTATTTCAGGTTTGCAACACGTAAAAATCGTAATCAAGGTTGTTAGCAACCACGCATAGGATCACCTTACGCAGAGAGAGTTATGCGCGTAGAGTAATTACGCGTAGTTTACTATAAGGTTCATGTATAGGGACTGCGTATTCCGTAAGGATATGCAACAGTGACCTCTACGCATAAGGTCTACTCTTAAGAGTAAGCCTTACGCAAGGTTTATATACTACGTAAGCTCCACGCGATAAGGTCCCCTTTTCCTACGCTGCATATTTCTTACGCCAGTAGTCGATCCTACGCATAAGCTTCGCGATACGCCAGATACCTCTCCTCGCTTACGCGATAAGCTGCCATTTCTACGCTTCAAGCCTTGTTTAACCTTAATTATGAATTGTTACGCATGCAAACTTGTAAATAAATAAATCATAACTTCACAAAACCAATAATGTCACTAATAAGCTTAAACGTTTAATATGTTGTGAAAATAAGTGATAACTCAACTTTAAAACTTAAAGTTAACTAACTCACTAAACTTATCAATGACATCATTGGACTATTGGACAAACAAGTGACTTTGGACTCATAACAATCATCAACATTGCACATTCAATAATTAGACAATAAAACCATATGTTGACTAACATAATGTCTTTTGATATGTTGGTTCTTTCTAGTAAATGTATTTCAGATCACGACATGGACGCTCAAATGAATGTGGATGCACCAAATGTTCTCACCATTGCCGATATCTTCCCTAATGGCTATCCGATGAAGATTGGAAAGAACAACCTTCGTGTAGACTTTGAAACTCTCACCGCCGTGAGTCCTCTTGCTTGATTGATGTGGATATTCTCAAGAATCATCCTTATCGTAATATTCTCCTCCCCTCGCCACGCTCCAGTAGATCTACATTCATCAGGAATACAATGCAAAAGATCAAAGGACGTATCGTTACATCGTGACTCTCAACCACAAACAAGTCACCATCACACCTGCAGACTTAAGGGTTGTTCTTTTCATTCCGATCATCGAGCCAACTGAACTCAATGCCACACCAACTGAACAGACTATTCTTGGCTTCCTAATCAACATTGGTTATGACGGCTACGTGAGTACTCTACTAAGCATTCACATGGATCTTAAGAATATTTCTCAACCTTGAGAACTCTCTACATCATCATCACCAAGTCGGTTTCGGTTGTGAGTACATGAGCATCCCAAGCTCATGGAATCAAGAAATCTTTTGGGCTTGGTCAACATGAAGCACATTGAATTCAAGCTCGATATGGGACTACATGACATGATTCCTCAAGAAGCTTGGCTCAAAGATCCCTATATCGATATACAAAACTGTTGATCCAAAGAGCCTTGGACTCAATCTCCATATCTCCAAGAGACTCAATGACCCCAACAATCACACATGTTGTATGAACCCACCTAACAATGATTTAAGGAATCAACAACAAAGAATAAAGGTGTTGTGTCCGACCACCTTCTCTTATGTAATCAAACAACTTTACACATACAAAAGGTATCCGTAGCAGTTGATGAAAGTAAAGTTGGTTCTTCTCGATGATAAGTCTTCGTACACCTACCGAAAACCGTAAGAGGCAGTGCAGGGAGTGTTGCAAGTACGAAAAGTCAAAGGAAGTTCCCGAAGAGGAAACCTCCACTCAAAAGGAAAGTTCCTTCTAAGGAAGCCGTCCTATTCCCGCATCTAAGCCTCGAACCGCCAAGAAGCTATAGGATCTAAAGCTCCGAGGAAACCGAATCGCATAATGAGGTCTTCTACTCTAAAACTGCAACCGACGTTACTCAATCAGTAGCTAAACCTCCCAGTCCACCAGCTGACAAAGGTAAAGGGAAAACTCCTGTGATTGAACATGATAAGGAGAGCTCTGAAGAAGAACCAATAGATGAGCAAAAGGAATATCAAAGGAAGTTAAAGGAACTCAGACATAAACATTTTGCCAAAGCATTTGCAAAGGATCAAATGGGTGGCCCCGGAGGGTCGAGTGGTGGCTTTCAATCTACACCACCCCCTCGGCGCGTTAATCAACCCGATAAGGGAACCGGTGCCACCACTCTGTGCAACAACAAAACCCCCGCGGAACCGAAAAGAGATGTCGGAGAAAGAAAAAACCGATGAAGAGGCCGCAGCCATGCCAAAGCGTAAAAGACTAAACTGAAAAGATGACTATGATGATTTTCTTCTCAACAAATTCAATTGCTCGAGGAGAAAACTTCTGATCCTCCAAAGGACCCCAGAGTCACCCTCACATCTCATCATCGGACTCATCTTCTCACTCCTCACCACCACCATCCAAAAGATCAACCAAATCCACCTCCAAATCTGTGAAGAAACCAACAGACTTTTGGTTATCCCGGGCTAAAACAAGGATTGTTAAAGCCGCCAAGCAAGTACGTAAGAAGGATGATACCAAAAGCCGTGAATCAACTCGTAATCAACTCTTCAAGACGGGATAAACGAAGTTGTTGACAAAGGAACAAATCTAACAAATTATCAAAGGAGGTTTCCAAAATAATTGGAGAAGACGCAAGAAGAGATAGTCACAAGTTTCTCTCGACATCCTCCTGTGACTACGTATATTCTCCGCATAACTTACTCCAAAAATCGCCGCATTGGTTAAAAATATAATGTCCAAAGAACTGACCTTCAAACTGAAGAGTTAATCGCTAAATTGGTGATGCAAATGTCAAAAAGAGCGGAACCTTCACTTCTCGATGAAGTAAGTTTTTTGAGACTCTATTAGACTATCAACTCAGGTCTTCATGCAAAGATTCAAAGAAGTCAACCAAAACGCACCAAGAGATGATGATGATAAGGACAAGGATTTTGCACCTAAACGCCGAAAGAAGTCCGTGAATCATCTTAATGCAACCTCCACCCCAAAGGACTCAGCCTAACCACGATCTCCTCCTCGCACTTCTACTAAAACCTCAGTGATTCGAAGTTACCCCGCACTCAGAAAACCAAGATCACTTTGACTATACGGGTGGTGACGATGAGTAAATCCTCGAGCCCCAACAACAACCCATCTCTCCCAGAAACAAAGGAACCATAATCCTCCTCTAGGCCTAAGAAGAAGAAAAAGAAGACGACTAAGGCAGATGTCGTTTCATGGCTAGACGATGATGACACTGAATACCTAATGGTTTTCCACTTGTTGTGCTACACCCGCCTTAACGGAAGACCAAGATATGGTAGGAGGTAGTACACTGGAGCATGCTAAATTAGTACAATAAAAGTTCCGAGTGAAGAAGATGACGAAATCAGAGTTGAAGCGTATCAAGAATGAAGCCTTTCAAATACTCAAAGACAGCTCGGAAAGTGCTATTGAGGTTGAATATCACCATGAAAACATAGCACGCAGCCATGTCCAACAACATTGATTGGCTCAACCCTGAAGCAAACATCGAATACACCCGCAAAGACAAAGCTCCATACTACACAGACTGGACTAAACCCCTTCCTACCATCGGTCAACCAGATCAACCTAAGATGCCATTTCGATACTTCTTCAACAACGACCTGGAATTTCTTTTACATGGTAGCGATGTTTCAAGGAAATATACTACATCACTACATTCCGCTCTCGCAGCCATATACTCCAACCGCATAGCCATCAAGAAAAGGCTACCCACATGTTCAACAACAGAGTGGAAGAGTATGACATCAATGCAATGAATGGGATTCACCATTGCCCTAATACGACGAATCTACTACGAATCCAGGTTCAGAAATCTCAACATGAAGTGTATAGTGGTCAAGGGATCATTGTTATTGCAGGTTGCTCTTCTCTAAATGGGAACTACACCTTCCTAAAGAACATCATGGTCAAAAGACAAGACGAAAAGGACTATGCTTTCTGTGAAGTGGACTTTCAGAATTTGTCTCTCAACGACATTGAAGATTTGTATCTTGCAAAGGTACAGGGACGCATAAGACAATTATCGACAGAAATTCTACGTGAATACATCAAGTCCTTGCTTATCTTCATCAGAAGCATCGTGATCCAGAACGTGAAGATATGCAACTTGCCGCTGAGTCGTATCGCAATCGTAATAACTTCACCCAACTTCTCACATCAACCATCTCAATTCACTAATATCATCAAAGCAAACCCCGAGTAGTTCGCAGTAGCACTCCACCGCAACGCTGATGCGCGGTAATGAGCTTCATAAGTTTGGAGATTCAACATATGAAGCATGTCGATGTGGCTAGCATATAGGTTAAAGGAGATTCAACAAGGCATTGGGTCACCAAAGAGATGGACTTCTAAGGAAAGATTGATAAAGAGAATCATCAAGATGATTGATGAAAGGTTGTTTCGAAGGGACCAGGCCAGAACGCTGGAGAGTTTCGCCGGTGGTCGCCAACGCATTAATCTCACAGCTATCAACCACCAGTTCGCATTCCTAGAGTCTTGCGAAACTACCTGACATTCCCTGGTACCCCTTAATCTGCTTCACTCATATTCATTTGACGTGTGATTATATGACAATGGCTTGTGCACATATAAATGCTGTACAACCCGACTTGTAAATAAACGACTGTGGTATGCTTCAGTGCCACAATCCTTATAAAAGGAGCGAAAGCTTCTTACTTTTGAGGAAAACTTATCAAACCTTTCATTTTTCAAAGGTTTTACTCAAAAGAAAAAGTACTTCCCCTTATGATTTTAAAAACCTCAACCGTTTATATCACTTGTTGAGGGGGAGTATTTGACTTTAAAACTTTTTTCACATATTGTTCTTTGTGTAATCTTCCCATAAAACTCAAAAATTGTCATATTTATTCTCAACATTTTTCAAAAATAACATTTATATGCCATTTTTGAGGGGGAGAAAATTATGTGATAAGAAATATGTTGTGTTTTGCTATTTGAATCCTCGTGTGAAAAGACTTCAACCCATGAATTGACGGAACTGAACAATATACATTGAAAAGATTTGTCTTCCAAAGACTTATCCAAGTAAACTGTACCTATTCGAGAAGCTCTAGATAGACATGAACTTTGACGGGTTTGACAACCTTCGAGGTTTGTCCACACCTTCAAGGTAGTTATTAGAGCTAGTTGTCACCTAAAAGATGACAATGTAACTCTTTAACTATGAAATGTAATCGGTTCTCGGGGATTGTCTATCTTGAGTGATGAATTCAAAGTGCCCGCTCTTCTCACCGTAGATTGCCTTAACACTTAAGCACGTGTGAGGGGGAGTATTTCTAAAAATCTAAAACTTTAGCGGTTCAAACATGTTTTTCATTCACAAACACTTCGAGAGATTTTCATGAAAATGGTTTATGGCAATGGAGTTATAAGGTGATTAAGGTTAGCAACAACCGTCCTATGATCCGCCAGAGTCGGAGGATCTCCAAGGACACTACCAATAGTTAGAATTAGAAGTCCTTAGGTATGATTATAAAGGAGAAAATGAGAATCTGAGAAGAAGGAGAAGAAGAATTAAAAAGAATGCAAAAGGGTGAAAATAAATAGCCCTCCAAATTATTCAACTTCTAAGTACACCCGGTTCAATTCATATGCTACTGGTTGTCACTAGATGACACCGGTATTGAAGATTAAAAGTCGTCATGGACATAGTGACGCATGCACTAAACCTTCTTAACCACTCAAGTTTCTCCAACGAAGCTTGTTTCATTCTCACAGGAACGCTAGGTAAATATCGGTTTCTCTTAGAGATTGCTGGTATTGAAGAAGGATACCTCTCTCCTAGTCTCCGCCAGAAACCAAAACGCACTATTGAGTCTAGAGCCAAGATTCATCAAAGATCTCTTAGGTACCTGACATTTCACTTGTTGTTCAACAATAAGAACATCAGTGGTATGTTATCGAGTCCTTCACAGATCTTCGCATATGTCGAGAAATTTATGAGAGGTTCACAAATGCTGATCCTCAGTGATTGAATGGAAACTCCTCGCCGGGTCAACATCAAACGCCCTGACAACAGGTCGCCGGCACCCGTGGATTACGCTTAGTGGTCTCAAACGGTCTACGTCGTGAGGTGATGCTTTGTGTACCACTCATTGAACCGTAGATGTACTTCGCATCGTATATCCCACTGTGGAACTCCGTTCAGAACGCCTTTGTGAGAATTAGAGTTGTGTTTTCACACTATGCTGTTAACACTCTCGAAGTTCGAACTTGTAATTGCCGGTATCCGCTTATTACTAACCTTTCTTAAGTTACTTCTTATGGAAGCTCGAGGGACGATCTGCAGCATTCTCCACATGCTCATACCAACATCATCACTTATGGAAGTTCTCTCATAATCAAAGGTAACACAAAGTCGTAATGATTCTTCACAACAAAGAATCTACAAAGTTTAAAGACTTAAAGAACTTCATCAACTGTAATCCAACGCAAGAAAGAGCAGTTAGAGAAGGACGGAGACACTCGAGCAGCTGGCTGACCTGATGCAGACAACATCAACATACTATCACTTTCAAAGAACAAAGATGACGTCAAAGCAGAATACTTCAAAGGAAACAATTTCTCTACACTGGGGAGATTGTTCGAATCAAGGCAATTCTTCTCTCAAGAAAGAAGAATGGAAGACGTCAAGCTACTATTACATCAGCCACCTCACCGCCAAATTCATTCATCACCAACACTTAGTGGGAGATTGTTGGAATCACTCCTAAACCTAATTCAAGTGTTAGTGATACATATGTAATAGTTAGCTTAATATGGCCTTTATGTTAGTAATTAGCCTTAGGCTTATGTAGCAGGCCCATAAGCCTAGGCCTAGTCCAATAAGGAAAGGAAGAGACTAGGAGTGTTGCCCTAGCTCCCTCTCCTATAAATACTATGTAATAACCCTCACTTGAGGGTTGGTTGTTCAATTTACTCTTTCATTCATACTCTACGCCTAACTCTTCATTATTCTTACGCGTGTGTGTGTTTGGTTTATTGTTCATCTGCCTTCTTCTCTTCTCTACTCTTTCTATTGATGCTTGTGTTACATATATGGTGACCTAACAATTATGATAACACTCAAGTTAAGAAGTGTTATATGATTGATGTATTTTTATCTTTATTAAACAATGAAAACAAAATCTTTTTGGGTTTTTTAACTTTTATATATATATACAAAAGAAAAGGAAAATATTTTTGTATTTTAGGGTTTTTTGGAAAGCAAAAACTTCACGAGGAAGGTTCCTCAAGTCACTAATCATCAAACCGTAACGATATTGTCGCAACAAAACCTCCCCGGAAACCGCGCCAAATTTTGATCCTAGTAATAATATACCAAATATACGTGATACACGAGAATCAACGAATCGACCCTTTAGGGAAAAGGTCGACACGCAAAACCCGCGAAAACTCGATAAGTGATACCGGGCAAGTGATTACCCGGGTCATGTCCCAACATGGTGTGAATGGACGGTGACGTTTGAGGTTTTATTAGCAAGCGAATGGATCGGAATTTACGATTTTGGCACGTTATTCTACAAATTAAAGAACGAGAATGTAAATAAAGCATGTAAACGAAGTAAATGAATAAATTAACTACTACTAAGCATAAGAAAGAATAAAACAAAGCTACACTACGTCCTAGGGCATTAAAACTAAAAAACACGAAAACCGGGAACGCACCGAGCCTATAAAATGTGAAAGAATTTCAATTTAAAGCCTACAGGTGCAAAACCAAGTTTCCTACATTCTAAACGACTAAAAATAATTTTAGGAAAAAGCCGGGTATTTGTTTGACTTTTATTTTATTTATTATGATTTAAAAACTGTTTTAATCTAAATTAAATATTAAAAATACTAAATGGTGACGAAAAATTATGAAATTTTGCAGTAAAATAGTTTAAACTATGACTAATCTAAGAAAAATAATTAGGAAAAATAAGCTAACTTAAATAAGCCGGGGATAAGCTAAAAGCTAAATAAGCTAATAAGGCAAAAACGGGTTAAGTACATAGATAATGCAATCAATAACAAGAAAGACCCAAAGGCGAGTTGGTTTGTGTGATGGTGTTGAGTGTGTTGTGGTTGGGGCATCAGGTCCTGTGTTCGAATCTCAACTCTTTCCCTTTTTGATTTTTGTTTTTTCAATTTTCTTTTTGCAACTTATTTTTAAGATCAAAATGAATGTTTTTTTTTTTTAAAGTTTTCTTGTGAAAACACACTAATAAGTTGTTCAAATGCTGATTCCAACTCAGTTTGGGCAGAACATAAACAAACAACCTTTAAGCAATTTTGAGCGCAATTAAGACAAGATAAGCAGTTACATGGTGAAGCAAAAGGACAAATAAGCAAAAGGAGAAGACAAATAAGCTAAAACATGCTCAGATAAGCTATAAATAAGTACTATAAAAGGGAGATCAGTTGGCTTGAGTAAATTCACTAGGGGATCCTTAAATCTAGAAAAAGGAAAAATAAGTATGAATAGATGAAATAAGCACTAATAAGCTGCAGAGAGTTTAACCTGAACTAACCAAACTAAAAGGAACCTAATTTACCTGAATAAGCTGATACTAAATCTAATAAGCACTAAAAAAAGAGTGATGTCTGTTGTGTTGTTGTTTCATCGACCAAAGTGGTATAAAGCAAAATTTACTTGGGCTTGAAGGCTAAAAATAAGTATGATAACAAGCTACAAAGCCTAGATTAAGCAAAGTCATAACATCTTAGTACTACTAAATACTTGCATAATCAAAATCAATTCCTAAATCTAACTTTAACTACCCTAAATTTAAGCTAAAAAAGGGACTTAAGGGGGCTGTTGAACTGCATAATAGAAAGACAGATTGATAAAAAAATAAAACTACCAAAGCTATTTTGACATCTAAATTTGTGATTTAAACTTTAACCCAAGAACTTGCAAAAAAAACACTGATTTTGGAGTCAAAGTGGGTCAACATGTGAATTTTGACCCACACACTAGGCTTTTCCAAACAGTCCTTATTGGACAGAAAATGAGTTTTATGAAATGTTTTAGAGACTTAGAAAGTTTAACAAATTGTTTAAATAACTAACAAAGACTTCAAAATTAGTTTAAAACACATTAAGAACACAAATGATGGATTTCAAGAACATGAGAAAAAGGGGGCAAAATTGCATAAACTTTAAATACTGGAATTAAAAAGACAGAAATTAAATTGCATTTAAATTAAAAGTTTACAATAAAAGTAAATGACAAGGAAACTAAGATGGTACTAGAACTTAAAAATTCCAGACGATTTGTTTACATAATTACAACTGCTATATATACTACTAGTGTTGGGGTCTTCTTGTCCACTTCTGCTTTTTCTTAATGTGCTTCTTCATGTGTCCTTACGTACCATTGATTTCTCCTTGGCCACCAAGCTTTAAATCCATAGCCCTTGATTGCTTCTTTTGTGCACATGGATTGCTGAGGTGGACAATTGGTTCATGTGATATGTGGGGTTGAGGTTCTTGGTTTTCAGTGTGTTGATGGTGATCGGAAGGAGAAGCAGACAAAGGTGGGTTATGTTTTTGGTGGGCAAAAATTTTGGGTGAGGTTTTGTTTGTTTTTTTTGGGTTTGAGGGGAAAACAGGTAAAAGGGAAAAAGGGAAAAAAAACACGGGGGTAGAAGTATAAACGGGTAAGGGAAAAAAAAGGTGAGATGGGTTATGGGTTAAAGGGGTTCAAAGGGGTATTGGTAGGGTTCAATGGATAAAGGGTCATAAGGGTTTTAGGGGTTTAATTGTATTATGTATTTTGTAAAAGTAAAATGTATTTTTTTTTTGTTTAAGGTTTTATGTAAAGGCTTTTGAAGAAAAGGTAAAAAAAATGATTTTTAATAGAAAATGTTTTTAATAAAAATAATTATTTAAAAATAAAAATTGGTTTTAAATGAAAATAATTGTTTTTAATGAAAAACGTTTTAAGTTTATTTTAAAAAGGTAATTTGGTAATTTGGTTTCGGGTGATAGGGGTAAAATGGTAAATTTGGGTTCGGGGTGAAGGGGTAAATTGGTCATTTTAGGTTTAGGGTTCGGTTTTGAGTTTTTTTCCCAATCTCACTACAAAACGTGTCCCGAGATCCAAAAATGTAGAAAAATCATTCTCGGCTCCCGTCCACAAAGCACTTTTTCCATTCCAAGCTCATTTATGTCCGTTTTTGCCCTGTTTTCGATCCTTTGTACCTGAAACACATAAAAACACACTCCAAGGATATCTGCAGTATAAGTGGTTATATTTCTGTGTTTTTAGATGTTTTTGTGGGTTTTGTGGGCTTAAAATGATGAGTAAAAGGCCACTCGTGAGGATCTGGTACCTGAGACAAGCCATCAGTATCATAAACTAGGCATGTGTCACTCATGTGGATCTGTTGCATGTTTGTCATTAACATTACAGCTGCGTTAGCTTGCAAGTCCTCCATGTCATCGCACCGTGCATCAGCCATGAAGCTCGTTCTTGTTGGTAAGTGTTCCACCAGCTTCATCTTTGGTAGCCAAGAGTAAAGCTCTTTGGATAAGCGCGCCTCTTGTTCTCGCTTTTGCATGCATTAGCCGATGACCTTCTCATTGCAGTTGTAGCATCGGAGACCATTAACCCAGTTTGAGCATTTCCCTGATCAACCACTTGAACCCGTTGTTGTGGAGCACCCATGTTATTCCTCCCATTAGCATTAAACCCTTGACCACTACCCATCGGACAACCATTTCCACGATTCTGAACCTCAACTCTTCCATTGTTAACAACAGCGTGATTTCTTGTGTTTGAAGAGGTACGAATGTGATTGTTGGATTTGTTTGTGAACCTCCTTAAGGCTCTAGCAATCATGAAAAATCTTTGATTCAATGCATCGAAGGCTTCCGCATCCTCATTGATTCACGTAGAGTGTTGATCATTATTTTGTTGTATGGAACCATCAAGTTTTTGTGATTGGTGTTGTGATGGATCATATGGTGTAATCTGAAAGCAGTTGGTTGGGGGTTTATGAAGACAGCCAAGGCTGGTCGAAATTGAGGATAACGCGTTTGGAGTGTAAAGCAAGAGTTTGATTATAACGGAGAGAGAAGGATATGGACTCCACAATGATTATGTCTTTGTCTACTTCCTTTTGATGGTGCTTCGATAGTCATAAACAATCCGTAAGTAGCTTGATGAAGATTCTTTGCTTGACGGATGAATGTAACATACTTCTCCCAACCAGGACCAAGACAAATGTAAACTTTGTGTTGAATATTATGTTTATCCAAGTCATTTGATGTTCGAGAACCAATGATAGTATAACTCTAATGACTCTGGTTCAATCATGAAGTTTTCATATGCTAGTAGATTTTCATTCCATGTCTTCTTGATTGAAATCAATGCCTTCCATTAGAAGATGAATGTGCTCCCACATTGCTTTAGCAGTCTTCTGAGCATCAACACTACGAAGTATCAGATTAGGTAAACCCAAAAGGATATATTGCACTGCAAGTTCATCAGCTTCTAAGTGAAGAATTTGGTCATTAGTAAGTTGATATAGGCCGACAACATTGGTAACATCATCTCTTGGTGGAGTAGCATTCAGATCTCTGGGTATAGTGATAGTAGGCATCTGAAAAGGACCTTCAAATATGACCTTCTTCAAAAACTTAACATGTGGTTTCTTGAGATCACAAAACCTAAAAATTTATCATCCATTGATCGAGTTTTAGATGAGCATGGAGGTCTATCATGGGATCCAGCCATGAATGGATTGTTGGCTACTTAAAGCTTCATACATCTTTGCAAACCAAGAAGGTTCCTTATAGACATTCATAGCATACTTAGCTGGAACCGATATTGGAAGTAGTTACAATGTTGAACTTGTTGACGAGGGTTCGTTGAAGCATCTGTGGTGGAAGAGGCTTTGCTCCTTGAGGAAAGTACATTTGAGATGGCGGTTGAAATTGTTGTTGAAATTGTTGAAATTGTTGTTGAGTTGGTGGAGGATATTGTTGATATTGTTGTTGTTGTTGAGGATACTCATGAGGAAAGTAGTGAGAGTATGGTGGTTAAGACATTGTTAAACTTGTGTTGATGGTGGATCTTTATAGTCGAATGAAACTTTAGTTTGTTGATGAGGTGTTCTTAAGCGTAGAAACCAGCTTAGGTGTAGACAAGTACCTTACGCGTAATACCTTACTTACGCGTAGACAGAGCTTAGGCGTAAATCTTGCTTACGCGTAGACTTGAGATAAAACTTAGGCTTATGCTTAAACCAAAGGCTTAATAGTAAGAACCTTATGTGTAAGATTTCCTTAGGAATAAGATAAGCTTATGCGTAGGAAATACTTAGGCTTAAAGTGTTTACTAGTAAGCTTTTATGCTTAGGCGTAAAACTAGGGTTTTACCAAAAAAAATCCTTTACACTTATCCAAGTGAAAAAGATATCCAAAGTCGAAGTGTTTTCAGGCTTATCCAAGCAAGAAAACACTGAGTTATCCAACAGCTTTGAAAATCAAATGAAGAATTCCTTATGCGTACAACTGATAGGTGTAGACTTAGGAGTATACGAGTAGAACTAGGGTTTTACTATGAGTATAAAGTACAAATTTCACCAAAACTGATTTTTATACCCAAAAGTATTTTGTAACCTGATTTTATGATGAAATAGCTTCAATATCATCAAATAACAAGAAAGT
>OU343219.1:251618968-251864985 GCA_910596185.1 Chrysanthemum makinoi | reverse complement strand
TTAGAACCAAAGGGGCTTGAACAGTGCTAAACCCTATGGTGTAAGATTTCCCAGGAATAAGATAAAGCATGTTTATATGTAGGAAATACTTAGGCTTAAAGTGTTTAATACTAGTAAGCTTTTATGCTTAGGCTGTGAAAACTAGGGTTTTACCTAAAAATCCTTTACACTTATCCAAGTGAAAAAGTATATCCAGCTCTAGTGTTTTCGGCTTATCCAAGCAAGAAAACACCGAAGTTATCCAAATGCCTTTGAAAATCAAATGAAGAATTCCTTATGCGTACAACTGATAGGTGTAGACTTAGGAGTATACGAGTAGAACTAGGGTTTTACTATGAGTATAAAGTACAAATTTCACCAAAACTGATTTTTATACCCAAAAGTATTTTGTAACCTGATTTTAATGATGAAATAGCTTCAATATCACCAAAATAACAAGAAAGTTTGAAACTTGATGATCCAAAACTATTTTCCCCCTTACGCGCAGAATAGTACACATGAATCAAAAACCAAGCTAAAACTAATCTACACAAGTAAAGTTTGAAACTTGATGCAATAAACTTAAACTTTAACACTAAATAAATATTAAACCACAAGAATCTTGAGTTTATAAGTGTAAAAACCAAAGCTTTAAGCGTATGAAAGTTTATACCCTTAAAAAGCACGTGTATAGTATATAACTTCAAAAATAAAAGTGTTTCACCCAACTAGATGGCGATTGATACCATCAAGTAGGTCACCATAAGTTAACACAAGAATCAATATGTAAGATATACAGATGAAAGAGAGATTGGTTGAACACACATACAATATACACGTATGAATGATGAAAGTTTAGGCGTATGATGTTAAGTGAAAATGAACAACCAACCTTCAAAGGAAGGTTTACATGTAGTATTTATAGGCAAGGGAACTAGAAAAACATGTCTAGTCCCTTCCTTCATTATTGGGCTTGGGCCAAGACTTATGGGTTTTCTACATAAGCCTTGCCATTAATAACTAACATAAAAGCCTAGTTTAAGCAACCTATTACATACTAATTACTAACACTTGAAATACAAGTTAGGAGTGATTCCAACACAGCCAAAACCTTAGACCTTGTATCAAAGTCTAATTGCCCCCATTCAAAATCAGTCCACTTTGTCATTATATATTCAGCAACTTGAAATAATGGTTGTTCATTGTTCCACTCTTCAATCAATCTCAGAGAAGTTTCCTTATCCTCTTGTCTTTGCTTCTCTCTAGCTGCTAAAGCTTCAGCATTTAAATTTTGTGCAACCTTCTAGAAAGCTCTTCATCATGGGCAATTTGCTCTTGCTTATTATTAAACTTCAAAACAGGTTCTTCTGGTTCTTCAATGCCTTTACCCTTTCCAATATCTGGTTGAACCACTTTAGTCTTTACAGGCTCACCAATTTTCAAACTTCCATAGGGTTTAAGTCCAGTTGGTTTAAGCATAATAGGAACAGGCACAATAGTGGGTTCAGGGATTGGTAAGGTTTTAATTAGATTTAGCAAAGTACTAGCAACCTCCTTCTCAATTTCTTTTGACTTTGGTGGTGGTGTGACAGTGGTTGTGATTATTGTGGCATTGGTTGTGATAGCAATGAGAATATTTGAAATAATAGTGGTTTGATTTACCTTATAAGTGGTTGCATCAGTGGATACAGCAGTGGTTTCCTTTGTAGTAGCAGTGGATACAACCACATTAGCAGTGGTTGTAGTCTGCACCACTTCTTCCTCTTCAACAACAGCTTTCAAGGTTTCTTCATTATCGCTTCTTTTCCCTCCTTATTGATTACCACATAATCATTACCATGCT
This sequence comes from Chrysanthemum makinoi, assembly GCA_910596185.1. Lineage (NCBI taxonomy): Eukaryota > Viridiplantae > Streptophyta > Magnoliopsida > Asterales > Asteraceae > Chrysanthemum > Chrysanthemum makinoi. The sequence continues at coordinate 251,863,163 of OU343219.1, read as the reverse complement.
CTCCACTATCCAAATCCAAATCCACATCCAAGTTTAAATCCTCCCCTGAATCTCCGTTTCTACTCCTCCCCTGTTTGGATGCATCCTCCAAACTTTGATCCTTTGAGGAGCCAACCTTCTTTCCAAGCCTTTTAACTCTCCTATATGCAGGAATCCCTAGTCTCCTTGCATTCTCCAAAACGGCTACCCTATGCTTCAAACTCTTAATAGTTCCAGCTTGAGAGGTTGTCAATTGTTGAAGACCAGTGATTTCAGACTCCATGTTGGTACATTTACCCGTCAATTCCTTTAAAAGTTCAAGTATATCCTCACCACTTCGACCTGTGTTAACTGGTCCAAGAGGTGGATCCCTGGAATTGTCATCATGTACATGATCAATACCCGTCAATTCATTTTTTGGTCCCAAACTATCCTCATCACTTTGAGCTGTGTAAACCGCTCTGAGAGGTGAATCATGGGATTAAGTAAACATGGCATCAGACCTAGCCTGATCATCCATGCCCCCCATATTAGCCAGTTGGCTGGGGATTCTGTAACACCCCCAATTTCGTGATACGCAGCGGAATTCAAACTGGGTGTTACTCGATGGTACAACAGTCATAATAATAGAAAACGATCTCTAAAGGAGTCATTTTAAAAAGGATTTATCATTCAATTTATAGAAATATATCAGAGTTTAAAAAATAGGGCCTAGTTGGTTCCATTGTTTACAAAATGCATCAATATAAAGTCTTTTGATGTCTTTCTAGAATGATAAAATAATTATAGCCTTCTTGAACTAGTCCTTGCTCTTCCGTGCCAGCTTCCGACATTATGGACCAGAAATACTTGCTTAAAACTGTCAACACAAAGGTTGAGTGAAATTCATAGAGTTTGTTTGATGGTTGAACACATTATGTTGGTAGTGTGAGTTAATTAGACTCACACCAATGGTTTGAAAACAAAACATTAATTATTTTTTGGTACGGCTGCCTCAAGTATATGATACTTGAGCCCGCTTTTGTTTGATACGGCTACCTTAATACGTGATACTTGAGCCCGCTTTTGTTTGTCACCAAGCTCATGCAACCAAGGCGTTAAAGTGTTCCAATATTAATTGGAGAAATTGTTGATACCAGCCCTAATAGGTAAAATTGCCGTTTTTACCTAATGTTACTCAAATATAGTGCGTTTGTTTGCCTACCCGATCAACACAAACGGGATTCGTCAATCCCAATAGATCTATTCACAATATTCGCGCTCACTCTCACTAGTGATTAATGGTTCATGATTTAGGGACTTATGTTTGGCAAATGATGGTTACTTAGAGACAATATGATAATAAGGTAAACATACAGTTTGAAAGCAATGTGTTCGGTTTAAAATAAAGCATGTATCTCCCCCAATGGTTTGTAAAACAATTAAGTAATAGAAAGTGGGGCTATGAACTCACTGTCAACTAATGATACCAAAACATATAACTAAAATCGTTGATAAGCCAGAAACCTCTACGCTAACCTAGAATATGATGTTGTCGTAGGTTCTAAAATAAATATGTGAATGTATAAACATGCTTATATAGTCATTACATCAATTATGCTTGGATACTTAACATTTGTGAAGTCGTGTAAGTGTTTACGTTTCGCTTATTTAAGTTTTCCCGCCTAAATCTACCAGTTATTTCTAAATCGTGAATTGACACTACTGTTTTTATTTCATCGGAAAGGTAATTGAATGTACTAAACAGATTAGTGGGTCCTTCTTCCCAGAATTATTTAACTAATGTGAAATTACCATTTACCCTTGATGTACTAGTTATTTCAATCAGCAGCAAATTGTCTCATGGTTTTGGTCATAAGTCGAGTTTTACAACTCCGTTTAATGCACGGCCAGCGGCCACGTTCAAGTTAGGGTGTTATCTAAAACTTTTATTCTTTGACCAACAAGGGGTTATATGCAAGTTTTATGAGTTTTAGCCGTTTAAAATCTGTTACTCAGTTTTGGACACGTTTAGCCGTTTCGGCTCTAGTTTATTCATCGGGATGAGTTACGGCATGAGCCACCCGGAGAAACGACCACAAGATATCGATCTATAATCCTATGTTATTAATTAAGTTTCTCAGTTCATGAATTTTACCCAGAAATTACGTTTACAGCCCCTGTCCAGTTTTTGTGTTGCAAATCTAGTCCTTTCGACGGTTTCTAGTGTTTTAGTCCATTTATCCAAGCACAATCAAGTATAATAAGCATATAGAACATATTAAATATATGAAATACTAGTATTTACTGAAATCAAAGGTAAGTATAGTAGTTTGCTCACAATCCTTGTGATGAAACAAATCAAGAACCAAGAACTAGGATACTAAAACCTAAACCCTTTCAATTAAAGTCCCTAGCTTCCAATCTTTTATCCATCTTGCTAACCCTTGCTAGGCTTGATCTAACCTTGTAAAAACCTTGTAACTTCAGCCCATTAAACCCTTGTATAACTTCTAATTCTACCATGGAATCATGAAACAAACTTAAGAACTAGGTAGAGAGCACTTAGGTCTTGAAATTTGGTATGTTATTTATTGTATGAAGATCAAAGATGAAAGGTGCGTGGGATTATTTGAGGTTCAATTATGGGGATGAAATATATGAGTTGAACGAGTTTCTAAGTCATTTGAATGAGTATGTATAGGACTGTTAGTCAAAGGAGGTGCAACAATTAAGACTTTTAGATATTTTTATAACTTAATCAAGTGTATAAAGACATGTAATCACCCAAGACACTTTCTTAGCACCAAGACTTTAAGGAAGTCGACCAAAATGAGATAGGGTGACTAGATGCATCATTCTTGGTATTATCTTGTTTACGGAGTGAGTTTTGGTCCCGATAATCGCTAACGGTAAGTCGTAAAGTCATGAAACTTAAAACTGGGTATCCTAAAAATATGAAACTTATAAATATGTTAAAACTTATCAATATACTCTATATAAGCATATTAGATTAGTGGTAAGTTCTATCGGGTTGCTTAAATGCTGTTAAAAGTCGGAAACGGTCAAAACGCGTGATTTCAGTGAAAACGCAGAACTGAAAAAAGTAAAATTCCAAAACTTGTGGAATTGTCGTAAAATGGTAGAAATACATATTTCTAATTTTATAGTGTTTTATGGATATACGGGATGCCGAATGACGCTTTAAACCCTAAAGTAATTATCGGACACGGTTTTGTGAAATCGGTTCTGTATGGATTCAACGTACGTCATCAGGATGACTTGTCAAGTTTCAATTATCTTGTCATTATGGTAAAATAAAAATAAAAATTTTTACGCGATAAATAGTGTTTCGTGAATAGTAAAATTTTAAAATAATCTCTCAAAGTCTCAAACCGACTTCAAAAATGATGAATAGTAAAATGATGAATAGTAATTGGTGAATAGTAATTTCTCGAGATGAATAGTAAAAATTTGAGAATGGATAGAAATCCTGAAAATGCGAATTGTTACAGTCTCACCACCTTAATTGGGAATACCGTCCCGAATTCGCTAGTGTGTTATCCGATGTTGAAGTGTCTAGCAAAAAGTGGTGTATGCTACCTAATTCAAATCTTTTATTCTCAAGTTTCTGGTCATAGAATGTGTTATGTAGCATTTTTTTTTGTGGCATAAGTTGATAATCTAAAGGTATAAGATGTTGTTGATGTGAAATGGTTTATAATGATGTGATAATTGTTGTTTGTAGGAAAGTCTTGATAGTGGCAAGTGGTTATCCAAACCATTTCCAAAGTTGATCATGACTTAGGTGGTTTCGGGATGAAGGCAATATCATATAGTGTTTATGTCTACTAGTGTTTGAAAGAAACGTGATACTGTGAAGTTTTACATACTCACTTATAATGGGGTTCAGATAATGATGTGATATGTTGACGATTAGAAGAGTGTAGTGTACACTTACCATTATTCTTAGGTAGAGATGTCAAGTTTGCTTTAAAATCAAAAGTGAATTTTAAAGGATTATGGCGGAATGATATCCTTGAAACGTAATCAGGCTAGTACTTCTAAGAAATGACGAGAATATTTGATGACTATCCCAAGATAGTAGTTCGGATTATCTCATGTATGAAAATTTCAAGAATGAAATTAGGTAGTATAAATAAGATGTTAAGATTTTGCTGAGTGGTAAGACACTATCGTGTCTCTAGATCTTTTAATGAATTCGGTGGATTATCGAAGTTTAAGTAGGAAATAACCAACATAACCCTTGTATAAGTATTCTCCTTGTTTGAAAATTTAAATCAACATAGTTAGTCGACTATGTTCCACTATCCCTAGGTTTAATATAGGTGACTAGACTATATTTAAATGAGGTTCGATAAATTTTCCAAATACCTAAATTAGGTACACTTGTGATATGTCCATAGCTTTTGAGAAATTGTCCACTAAGCAAAGGCTATATCAAACCATTCAGTTGCAAGTCCCGGCCATAAAAGACTTGTAACCTATGTTTTCACATTCCATTGCATAGAAGATACTATGGGTAGATACGAGTGGAAAGAAAGTTTTAAGTAATTCTAAAATAGTCCATACTTGGCTAGAATTACGAACTTTTAACAATGAATGTTTCAGAATAGAACTTTGATGAATGTAGAGAAAGTTGTTGAACTTCAGCTTTTGTAGATGATAAGTCATTTTATCTTTTAGAAATCCCATTTCTTGTATTTCCATTAGGAAAATCGATAGATTGTGACGGGTTTCTTGTAAATCAATATCATATAAGGTTTTATAAGATAATTTCTAGAGTCTATTGTATAACTTACAATGTCTGAGAAGTAGTTGAGACCATTGTACAACTCACAATGTCTAAGAAATAGTTAAGACCATTGTGTAACTCACAATGTATAGGAAATAATAAAGACCATTGTGCAACTCACAATGTCTGAGAAATGATGGAGAAATCATTGTGTAACTCACAATGTCTTGAGAAATGATGAAGAGATCATTGTGTAACTCACAATGTCTTGAGAAATGATAGAGAGATCATTGTGTAACTCACAATGTCTAAGGAATAAATGAGTTAATTGCTTTATTTACAATGTCTGGGGATGTAATTGAGACCACCGTGAGGATTTACGTGTCTAAGAATGTAATAGAGACCAATCGTAGGATTACATGTGTCTAAGAGTGTAATAGAGACCACCGTATATCACAGGTTCTTGAAAATGAATGAGACCATTGTATCTCACAATGTCTGGGAAGTAGGAAATATAAAGTTTCGTAATCCTAAAATGCACGAGTAGATGCATGATTGGGAGACTGGGAAAATATGATTGTGCCATAATGCCTTAGAATAGGCATACGCAGATATGTTTAGTCTATCATTTAGCTAAAATGATTGAAAGTATGTCGAGTTTATATATCAATATACTAGTATGTTTGTGTAGCATAAACTACCTAGAAGTCACATAATCGTCTGGAGGATAGAAGGCACAGATAACGGAAGGCTATAAATTGTTTTTGTTTACAAAAGTAGTTATAGTTTAGGTCTCAAGTTAGACCCGTTTCTCTATAACCATGGCTCTGGTACCAATCTGTAACACCCCCAATTTTGTGATACGCAGCAGCAAAGATTCAAACCGGGTGTTACCATGGCACAACAATCATATATTAATAGAAAACGATCTCTAAAGGAGTCGTTTTAAAAAGGATTTATCATTCAATTTATAGAAATATATCAGAGTTTACAAAATAAGTCCCAGTTGGTTCCATTGTTTACAAAATGCGTCAATATAAAGTCTTTTGATGTCTTTCTTGAATGATAAAATAATTATAGCCTTCTTGATCTAGTCTTTGCTCTTCCATGCCCGGCCATTATGGACTGAAATACATGCTTAAAATCACAACACAAAGGTTGAGTGAAATTCATAGAGTTTGTTTGATGGTTGAACACATTATGTTGGTAGTGTGAGTTAATTAGACTCACACCAATGGGTTGAAAACAAAACAAGAATTATTGTTTATAATGGCCGCCAAGTATATGATACTTGAGCCCGCTTTTGTTTGATACGGCTTCCTCAATACGTGATACTTGAGCCCACTTTTGTTTGTCACCAAGCTCATGCAACCAAGGCGTTAACGTGTTCCAATATTAATTGGAGAAATTGTTGGTACCAGCCCTAATAGGTAAAATTGGCATTTTTACCTAATGTTACGCAAATATAGTGCGTTTGTTTGCCTACCCGGTCAACACAAATAGGATTCGTCAATCCCAATAGATCTATTCACAATATTCGTGCTCACTCTAACTAGTGATTAATGGTTCATGATTTAGGGACTTATGTTTGGCAAATGATGGTTACTTAGTGACAATATGACAATCAGGTAAACATGCAGTTTGAAAGCAATGTGTTCGGTTTAAAATAAAGCATGTATCTCCCCTAATGGTTTGTAAAACAATTAAGTAATAGAAAGTGGGGCTATGAACTCACCGTGAACTAATGATACCAAAACGTATAACGAAATCGTTGGATAAGCCAGGAAACCTCTACGCGCAACCTAGAATATGATGTTGTCTTAGGTTCTAAGATAAAGATGTGAATGTATAAACATGCTTATATAGTCATTACATCAATTATGCTTGGATACTTAACATTTGTGAAGTCGTATAAGTGTTTATGTTTCGTTTATTTAAGTTTTCCTCGTCTAAATCTACCCGTTATTTCTAAATCGTAATTGATCACGACTCGCTTTTATGTCCTCGAAAGGTAATTGAATGTACTAAACAGATTAGTAGGTCCTACTTCCCCATAAATTATTTAACTAATGTGAAATTACCAATTTACCCTTGGATGTACTAGTTATTTCAATCGCAAAGAAATTGACTCAGCTTTGGTCATAAGTCGAAGTTATACAACTCGTTTAACACATGGCCGTCACGTTCAAGTTGGGTGTTAGATAAAACTTTTATTCTTTGACCAAAAGGGGTTTATATGCAAGTTTAATGAGTTTTAGCCGTTAAAACTGCTACTCAGCTTTTGGACACGCTTAGCTTTTGGCTCTAGTTTTTCATCGGGATGAGTTATGGCATGAGCCACCCTAAAAAACGACCACAAGATATCGATATATAATCCTATGTTATTAATTAAGTTTCTCAGTCCACGAATTTTTCCTGCATTTACACAGCCCCTGTCCAGCTTCTGTTGTTCAAATCTAGTCCTTTCGACGGTTTCTAGTGTTTTAGTCCATTTATCCAAGAACAATCAAGTATAATAAGCATATAGAACATATTAAATATATGAAATACTAGTATTTACTGAAATCAAAGGTAAGTATAGTGGTTTGCTTACAATCCTTGTGATGAAACAAATCAAAAACCAAGAACTAGGACACTAAAACCTAAACCCTTTCAATTAAAGTCCCTAGCTTCCAATATTTTGTCCATCTTGCTAACCCTTGCTAGGATTGATCTAACCTTGTAAAAACCTTGTAACTTCAGCCCATTAAACCCTTGTTTAACTTCTAATTCAACCATAGAATCATGAAACAAACTTAAGAACTAGGTAGAGAGCACTTAGGTCTTGAAATTTGGTATGTTATTTATTGTATGAAGGTCAAAGATGAATGGTGCGTGGGATTATTGGAGGTTCAGTTATGGGGATGAAATATATGAGTTGAATGAGTTTCCAAGTCATTTGAATGAGTATGTATAGGACTATTAGTCAAAGGAGGTGCAAAAATGAAGACTTTTAGATATTTTGATAACTTAATCAAGTGTATAAACACATGTAATCACCCAAGACACTTTCTTAGCACCAAGACTTTAAGGAAGTCGACCAAAATGAGATAGGGTGACTAGATGCATCATTCTTGGTATTATCTTGTTTACTGAGTGCTTTTGGTCCCTAATCGCTAACGTAAGTTGTAAAGTCACGAAACTTAAACGGTATCCTAAAATATGAAACTTATAAATATGTTAAAACTTATCAATATACTCTATATAAGCTTATTATATGAGTGGTAAGTTCTATCGGGTTGCTTAAACGCTGCTAAAAGTCGAAACGCTGGTCAAAAATGCGATTTCAATGAAAACGCAGAACTGAAAAATGTAAAATTCCAAAACTTGTGGAATTGTCGTAAAATGGTATAAATACATATTTCTAATGTTTATAGTGTTTTATGGACATATCGGGATGCCCGAATGACGCTTAAAACCCTAAAGTAATTTCTGACATGGTTTTGTGAAATCTGGTTCGTATGGATTCAACGCGACGTCCGTCGTGATGACTTGTCAAGTTTCAATTATCTTGTCATTATGGTAAAATAAAAATAAAAATTTTTACGGGATGAATAGTGTTTCATGAATAGTAAAATTTTAAAATAACCTCTCAAAGTATCAAACCGACTTCAAAAATGATGAATAGTAACCGGTGATTAGTAATTTCTCGAGATGAATAGTAAAAATTTGAGAATGGATTAAAATCCTAAAAATGCGAACTGTTACAAATTCCTCCACTTGTCTTGAGCTCAAAAGAACTTTCCACATTAGGAGTTGCCAAAGGTTGGGACTTACTTATGATTCCACTGTCCTGCTCAGCATCTAAGCCTGAGTCAGTAGTGGTAGCCCTTCCAATCATGTCACCTACCACTCATGTGACAGCCTCAATTACTACACCACTAACACTAGCCTGAGGTAGCTTGGTGCCCTTCCTCCTCTTTCTTTGAACTAAGATCCTTTTGGGTTCAGTTGGTAAGGGTAAGGGTTCAGCAGTATGTTCTGATGGGTTAAAGGTGGTGTCTGTATGTGGCAGTGGGTTCAAGAAGGGATGGTGGGTTGGGGATTTTCCTCTTCTACAATCTTTGGTGAGTTTAGCATGTGAGGAAACAAAGGTGTAATGATCCTTGAAAATTTTGGACTGTTCCTCTTCATATGGGCAAACACCTTAGGAAGCAAATGAAGTACATCATACTTCCTTTTATGGAATGGATCTGGATTTGACTTTCTACTATAAACCCAACAAATCTAGGATATAAATAGTATTTGCCCTGTTCCTTAATGTTTTTGAGAAAACCATCAAATATCATCCTAGACCAATTGAATACCCTTCCTTGTGATAGACAGATGATAGCAGTTGCAATTTTAGAAGGAAACTCACCAAAACCAGTAGTCTTACTACTTACACACATGAGCAAGGTATGGATCAAAAACTTCCATTAGGGTGAAAACATACCTTTATGAAACTTTATCCTATCCCCTCTTCTTTCATAACCCATTCTCTCCAATCCTTCAAATATTTCATCATTAGACAAATTTACAACTCCTTCAGCATCCTCAAGCTTCAAAACTCCTGTAATAACTTCCTCTGTGACTAGAATATCCTTTTCATCAACAACAGCCCTAATAATCTCTTCTCCATTCCTTTCTTGGATCTCAGCATTCCACCAAAATTGATGAATGTATGATTTAGCAATGACAGGTTCCATAGTTAATGCAAAGTGAATGGGACTGTGTTTGATGAAATCAATCATCTCATGAAAACCTTTTGAATGGTTGTTCTTGACTAAGTATGCCACAAGGTTGTAGGTTGTTGAATATTCAGTTGCCATTGTAAGTTGTAGGTGAATAAGATGTGGATGTGTAAAAATAATAGTTGGGAGTGGTTAGGGTTTGTGGTTAGCGCCAATTGAGAGTGTTTGAATGACCAATTTAATGATCGGCAGTGAATTGGGGATTAAATACGTTATCGCCAAGATATTACAGAACAGCCCCTCTAGTTTCCATATTCAACAAAACTGCACTAGCAGTGGATAGACCACAACTAGCAGTGGATAGATAACACCAGCAGTGGAAACATCACTGACACTCCAATCCTATGACGAAGACCTCCGCTGCAAAATCTTTGCCAAATTAATAATGATCATACATTGATTTGAAGGATTACAATCTTACACTATTTTTATTCTTTTTTATTTTTATTTTTTTAAACAGCTACTCCTATAGCTCCAAAAACTCCATAATGTTACAAAAGCTCCTTCAAACCTGCATGTCACAAACACAAACCAAACACTAGAAACTTTGCTAAGGTTATCAGTGGTTAATAATAACAAGAAGTGGTTACAAGTCACAGGAAGTGCTAATAGAATGTGCTAAGCACTCAGTCAAATAGTCAACTTCAAGTCATTAAAACGTTCACCTTAAGTCAAAGACTTCATTTACTCCTGAACTACTCACACCTTCCAAACATTAACCCACTGATCTTCCCATTAACTCTATTTAAGAACACATCTCCTACATACAACACATATCACTTATATTCTCAAAAATCTTTCTCTCTCAAAACCAAAAGATCAGCAAAATGAGCAACTCAAGCAATCCCATTGAGATCTCATCTGACTCTTCAAAAGGTCCATCTTCCAACAATGCATGGGAACACTATTTTCCCCCAAAGAACACATCAATCACTTACATGAGTACAAACACTGCTCTTGCTGGACCTTCTGCTATACAACAAGTACCCCAAGAAGCTCTCATTAAGGGTTCAAGTTTTGAACTTAGCTCTATGCCAAGTTATGTGCCACCTATGAGGACACAGATGACGAAGCTTCCTCTAGCGTGTTGATTGTTGCTCCACTTGATGAGATTCCACCACCAGAACCACTCTCAGCTCCACCTATGCAAGCATTACCTTCAAATTCCAAAGACAAACCTATCCTGTCCTTCCTCATCAAGACCTCCCAAGAGAGAGCAAGTGATTGGTCTCCTAGCCCAAGTGTGGGTCTGATTAGGGTGAAAACGAGCCGAAGTCGAAATTCGAAAGCCAGAGCTCTGAAGCTCGCTCAAGCGCAGGTTTGTGTTGTTGAGCTCGCCTCGGCCGCTTTCGAGCCTTAAACTTTGGCTTCGAGCTCTGGCCGTAAAGTTATATAGGCTCTGGCTCGCTCCTCGGTGCCCTACTGCTTATACAATTTGGACATGAAAAGTTAAATAGGCTCGCCTCGCTTAAATAGGCTCGTGGTATGTTATATAGGCTCTCGGCCGCTTAAGCACAAGCTCGCCTATTTATAATGATTTGAGCTCGTAATAAGCTCGAGCTCCGGCCAAGCATATATGTTTAATACTTAAAAATCATAATGTTGTTTAGGCTCTGTTTAGGCTCTGTGGCCCAAACGAAGCCAGATGTAAAGCTCGCTCAAGCTCGATTAATAAACGAAGCTGCAACTTAGGCTCGAAGCCGCTCGAAGCTCATTAAGCTGGCTCGTTCGAGCTTTTTACCGATCCGATCTCAAGCTTTTCACGAGCGGTTCGGCTCATTTCCACCCCTAGCTGTGATTAGGGGAATAGGAGTAAAGGTAGCATGCCAGCATGGGGATTAGGAAAGAGGCCAAGGGAGTAGCCTGGTGGTAGTGTTATGTTGTAGTCTTTTGATGGGAGTCCTGTGTTTTTTGTCTTTTGATGGTCTGTAGTGATGTCCTTTGATAATGGTAGTTTGAATAGGCATGGTTGTATCTATGCATTTTAAGATGCAGTTTATCTAATGAATAATAGTGCCATGTTTCCTTTAACGTCCATTGCTACTTACTGATTGTGCTTTTACTTCTTTATCTACAAAATTGTTAGTGGGAACAAAAAAAATAATAAAGTAGGATAAAACTAAACTAGTAGTACTAAGATCTACCAATAGCAGTACATTCATCAACATTGAAGTCAGTACATATTTTAACCATTTGAATTAACCTTTTCTCATTACAATCTCTAATAAAATAATGCCTAATATCAATATGTTTAGTTCTAGAATGCAAAATCGATTTTCAATGATCCATATTGTAATCGTTAAAGTCAATGCAAATCTTAGTATGCATAAAATTGTACCCAAATCCAACAATTGATTCTGAATCCAAAGCACTTGACCACAAACAACTTACACAGCCCACATACTCAAATTTCTGGTGGAATTAGCCACAATAGTCACTTTTTCTACACACGTACCATGAGATTAGCCTCGCTTACCAAAACCACACCTCCAAGAGTAGACTATCTATCCAAACTAGCCCAAAGATAATCAATGCCTTTATAGGCCACCAAATCAAAAGGTCAATCCTTAGAATACCAAAGGCCCAATTTAGGATGACCTTTAAGGTATCTAAAAATCCTCTTCACGAATTCATGTTTGATGTGTTTGGTGTAACTTGAAATCTTGCACACACACACTGAGAACATAATATCTAGCCTAGAAGCTGTGAGATACATCAGAGATCTATTCATGGATCTATACAACTTCACATCAACTCTAGGACTTCCATCATGATAACAAAGGGTTTGTGTGTTTCCATGGGTGTACGGCACTCTTGACATCCCGAAGTTTAAACTTCTTCAAAACATTCATACATATTTATCTTGACGATGAAGATACCATCGATCCTTTGTCGAACCTCAGAGCCCTAAAAAGAAAGTGAGTTCACCCATAGAACTCATCTAAAACTTATCATGCATAAGTTTCTCAAAATCCTTGCACAGTTCCTTATTTGTTGAGCCAAAGATGATGTCATCAACATAAACCTGAACCAACAATATATCATCCTTGTGCTTCCTTATGAACAATGTCTTGTTAATCAGTCCTCTCTTAAATCCATTGTCCATCAAATAAGTAGAAAGGCAATCATACCATGCCTTTGGAGCTTGATGCAATCCATACATAGCTGTCTTTACCCTGTAGACCTTATCAGGATGATCAGGATCTTCAAAACCAGGAGGTTGACAAACATAAACCTCCTCTTCAATAGTACCATACAGAAAGGCACTCTTAACATTCATTTGATACACCACAAAATTTTTGAATGAAGCATATGCCAAAAACAATCTGATAGTTTCAATTCTGGAAACAGGTGCAAATACTTCATCATAATCTAATCCTTCAATTTGTGTGTATCCTTGAGCAACCAACCTTGATTTATTCCTCACCACAATACCCCTTTCATCCCTTTTGTTTCTAAATACCCATTTAGTTCCAATAGCCCTCTTGCCATTAGGTAGATCAAACAATGTCCACACTTCTTGAAGTTTGAATTGTGACAGTTCCTCTTGCATTGATTCAATCCAACCTTATTATCCTAATGCTTCTTCAACTCTTTGGGCTCCTTCTCAGGACAAAAGCAAGCAAACAAACAGTTTTGTAGATCTTGATGACTGTTTCTTTTGTGAACTAACCTTGCAAAGAAACCTTGTTCAGGAAAGGTTTTAATGTTCTGAGTCCTGCTTCTTGTTTGAACTGGTGTATTCAAATTTCCAAGTATTTGTTCTTTGGGATGATTCTTATGAACTCTGGTGGTAGGAATTGGACTTTCTATGATGACCGGCTCCAGATTAGTAATATTAGCATCTTTGAAATAGTCATCCATGTTCTCATCATCTGTGGTAGTATCCTTATCTTCCAATTCAGGCATGTCAGGGTCAGTTGGATACTCCTCAGAATCAACTAGTGGCCTAGCATTGTTTCCAAAGAAAGGACTGCCATCTGAACTTGCAGTAGGGAATTCACTTGAACTAGCAATGGTAGAAGTTGGCTTAGCAGTGCTTTTAGCAATTTTCTTCTGCTTCTCAATTTCTTCTACCGATACTGAGTTATCTTGAGACAACTCTTCTTTATCTTGATGATGATCACCTTTGCTTCCTAAATCCAAAACATCATCATCTGAGGGACCCTCCTTTTCAATGGTGGGTGAGACAGGACTAGCTTTCCACTTCTCAATCACATAGAATTCCTTTGGAGAATCCTTAGAATTTGTTCCTCGTGATCGTAATTTTTTGTGACCCTGCATCAACATTGGTGGATGTACCTGTAATGATTGGCTCATAATTCATAGACTTTGTTAGCATATCAATGTTAAACAGCCAATCTGGTCCTTTTATCTCAACACTAGGAGTTTCTTCATTGAACCTAACATGTAGGTTCTCTTCAACTACCCTAGTCCTCCTAGTGTATACCCTAAAGGCTTTACTAGTGAAAGAATAGCCAATAAAGTATCCTCATCTGCCTTTTCCTCAAACTTTCCTAGGTGGTCTATGGTATTTAAGATAGTAACAAGACATCCAAAAGGTTTTAAGAAATTTATCATAGGCTTCCTACCATGTAACAGCTCATAGGGGGTCTTGTTATGAGGCTTCACTACCTTACTTATTCTCTCAGCATAACATGCAGTTCCTACAGCTTCAGCCCAAAAGGTAGTTGGTAACTTAGATTCAGATAACATTGTTCTTGCAGCCTCAATTAGTGTTTTATTTTTCCTCTCGCCTACACCATTTTGTTGAGGTTTCCTAGCAACACTAAACTGTCTTTCAATACCCTTATCCACACAAAACTGATTTATGACATCATTTTTAAACTCAGTTCCATTATCACATCTGATTACTTTGACCTCAAAGTTCACTCTATTTTCTATCTTAGTGATGAAACTCTTAAGGATCTCACTAGTTTCACTCTTAGATGCCAGAAAGTAAACCTAAGAAAATCTGCTATAATCATCAGTGATAACTAGGCAATACTGCTTATGATTCAAACTCTTAACAAATGTGGGACCAAATAAGTCCATGTATACACAGTCTTGGTCTTACAAGAGGCTCTATGTTGTTTACCTTTTTCACAAGCCACACAAAGATCTTTACTTTCAAAAACCTTAGAAGGTAAACCTCTAACTAAGTTCCCCTTCACCAATTTACTGATTATATTAAATTTTAGGTGACCTAGCCTTCTATGCCATAATTTTGACTCATCAACAGATGCCTTAGCAAACAAACAGTTAGGGATCTATTAGGAATGACATCTTTCAAATCAAAACAATATATGTTATCCTTCCTAGGAACCCTAAGTTGTACATACTTATCATCGCATTTTAAAGTCGAGATAACACCACACATTCAGCTTCCCCAAAAGTACCTAGTTCTTTTATCACACATCCGGGAAACATCAATAAATTGTACTTCATCCTCGTAATTTATAGACCTTTTCAATGTCCAACTTCCCTATTCTGATTGTTCCTCTGCAAGAATCTTTCCTCCCTTTGGATCATTACCAAATGTCACATAGCCTCCATCAAAGGCTTCAAAATCCTTGATGTTGCTCCCATCCCATGTCATGTGCCCGTGAAAGCAAATCACAAAAATTCCTTTGTCTTGTAGCTCATCTTGTAAATTGCCCTGCACCTAAAATTAGAAAAGTTAGTTCCTTTTGGGGACCCAAGTAAATACTGACTTGGTTCTGCCTTGTGCATCAACATAGTCAAATTTATTTAAGTTCATTGATGCAATCATCGACATGTTCTAAGACATTGGTCTTTGGTTTCCATTGCCAACAAGTGAGGCCTTTACAAAGATAGAAATGGCTTCCAACCATCAGACTGTTATCACCTTTGGTACGCTTAAAATTTCTTTTGTCTCAGCAGTGGTGACATTCTTCTTAGCAGTGGAACCATTTTGCTTAGCAGTGGTTGGAACCCATTTAGGTGCAGCAGTGATTATAGATTTTGTTTTACCATTCCTCATTAATACTGCTTTAGGAACCATGTTTCTGTTTGGGTGAGGGATGGTTTGCTTTGAAAAGTTTTTATGATTAACCCTCCTCTATTGATTCCAAACTTGTGGTTGGTTTTTATAACAGTTTGTCTATAATTGTTCAAAACTACCATATTTAAAACAAGCATTTTTAACACAGTGAAACTCATCCCCTAATCTATTTGAGATTAAGCCATTAAAGTTTCTTTAATTACCCCTAGGTTTGAATCTTTTCATCTAGTCCCTAGGAATCTCATTATACCCTACAACTCTCCTAGAGATATGTGCTCCAAATCTAGGCAAAAGGTTGGCTTGTTTAGAATCAACAGTTTTAACATTTTCTAATTTATCAGACTGTGTTGAGTCAGACCTCTCTTCCCCAGAATCTGACTCCCAATCTTCAATGATTGGACCATCAGATGACCTATCAGAACGTACTTTAGGTGACCTGTTTTCACTATTCTCACTTACAGATTTGTTGAAGCAAAACTCACTACTAAAGGACAACTCTTTTGTGGGTGGTGCATAACCACTTTTCATTGGAGGTGGAACTTGATTGTATCCTATCCCAGATCCCTTTTTCATTAAGTTCTTTGTAATAGAGTTGTTTACTACCTCAGAAGCATAAGTCAATTTGTCAACCTTAACTATATGTTTTTCTTTATCTTCTATGGCTTTTTGTTTTACACATTCAGCTTCTTCAAGTTTCTGTTTAAGAACCTTGATTTCCCTATCTCTAAGGTCAACCTAACCCCCTAGAATGTTGATTTGATCTACATATTCAAATTCACTTTTTTTATTGAACTCAAGTTGTTCTTCAACACTCTTAAGACCAACTCTATAACCTAAGTTATCTAATGCATGTCTGTCTACTTCTTTCCTAAGAATCTCTATGATAGCTTTCTGGCCTTCTAAAGTATCTTGAAAAGATTTGTAAAAACAAACAGAAATATTTGAATTATTTGATACCTCATTGTCAGAACCAGAAGATGATGAAGCATAAGCCATGAGTGCAAAGTTGTGCACTTTGGAAGCTTTACTAGCCAGGAAAGCAGCATTGGGTCCTTCCTCAATTTGGCCACTCCAGTCATAGTATCCAAGTCCATCTTGAGCTACCAAAGCTGAGGAAGGCTTTGGTTCTTCAGATGCCGTTTTGAAGTTTTCACTCATCCTCTTAGGAGCCCTACATTCCCTTGCAAAGTGCCCCTTCTTTTTGCAGTTGAAGCACTCCATCATGCTTTTGTCAATCCCAGCCTTTCTTTGACCATCATACTTGACCTGTCTGACAGTTCTCCTTAGAAATCTCCTAGTTTGCAATGTTAGCATTGCCATTTGCCATTGAAGATTCATTTCTTCAAGATCATCAGGATCAATTTGATCCAGATCCCGGTTTAGCACGAACACGGGTTTTCGTGACGCTAGGAAAGCACATATGGTACCATCACTAATGTTATCACTAACAAGGGTATCATTAGCTATAGCAAAGTGGAAACTTCCCTGAGAACTCCTATGACTTGTAGACACAAAAGCAATGTTCTCATGCTAGATGAGGATGAGCCAGCAATGTTCTTTTCAGACTCATAAACCTTCAAGTTGTTGTAGATATTGTCCAGGGTCATCTTTTCAAAATCATTTTTATTTCTCCACACAACTGTATGCATAGCCCATTCTAGGGACAAGCTTCTGATGAACTTAAGATTGATATCTTCTTGAGCAATAGTCCACCAATTTCAATTGACTTATGAGCTTCTGCAGTCTATTATAGGTTCCATCAAGATTTTCTCCACTGAGAGCAGTGAAGTTTTCAAGTTGATGCTTGAGCATGTTCTTCTTAGATTTTCTGGTAGCATCATTACCAGTAAATCTTGTTTCAATTGCATTCATAATCTCCTTAGTAGTCTCATACTCTTGGAAGTCCAATGCAAACTCATTAGGTATTCCCATACTGAGAATACTATGAGCCTTTATTTCCAGCTTCCTTTGAGCCTTATAAATATCACTAACAATTCCAACAACCTGTCCATCAGCACCCTTCTTAGGTAAAGTATCACCTTTCTCAACAACATCCCAGATGGTGTAGTCAATCATGCGAATGTATTGCCTCATTTATATCTTCCAAACTTGAAACGCACCCTGCTTCAGCATGGGTACCTTGGAGTATGAGTTTCGTCAGACATCTTTGAACTTCTTGAATTTGAGAAAATATGAGTTAACTTGACTTCTTTTTGATCATAGCTTCTAGATCACAAGCTCTGATATCACTTGTTGATCCCAGTTGAGCAAACGATCCTTTATAAAAGCAGATTTAAACTAAAACAAATTGTTAAACACTATGCAGAATTTAATGTTTAACCTTAAGAAGAATACTTTGATTATCACTCAGCACCTCAATATTTTATTAATATGAATACTCTGAATAGTATCAGGGTTTTACAACCTTGAAGTGTATCGACTTTAGATATAACTAATACATATATCTAACTCTAACCTAGGACCTCCTTTTATAGGATAAGGAGTCCTATAAAATCTACATTGCGTATTCTGCAAGATAAATATAATTACCATACTTATCTAAGTATAATTCGACCTACTCAAGACCTTCTAGAATATTACAAGTTAAACCCACACAACATACTAGTAGTGCTTTAATACATTAGCAGTGTATCCATATTTCTACTAGTAGTGGTTTGTCTTAAGCAGTGTTTCCAGTCTTCTAGCCGTGGTTTCCTTTGTGCCAAAGTGGTTCCATACTTAGAATGATTCCTTTTAGTAGAACCTAAAACCCAACAATATCATTCTCTAGGGGAATAGTGTCATTAGGCTGGAGTGTATGTCGAATTAAGTATAAAGATCAGAGATGATTATTTTTTGTATTTTTAAATTTTAAAATCTCGGTTTTGAAGGGGAGGGTGGAATTAGTTGCTAGTCAACTAACCCAAACGCTACTAACTAAACTAAACTGCAATTGGGGACCTTCAAGAGAAGTGAAGCGTATCTACTTATGATGTATTACTCCTTGCTAGCTATCTGATTCTACCTACTGAATTGTCACATCCTTGTTTTAATTGGTGCGTGTATTCCATGTTTTATTCATAGGGAGGTGTCGGTGGTCCCTAATTCTATGAGCATAAACTCACGCAATAAATACAACAAAAGCCAACTAGTGTACTCTAGGACTATAGATCACTATTTAAGACGTTCAAGCTCACAACTCGACCATTGAAGCAAGTTTTCCTTAATCTAGTAGCACAACCAATTAAACAATAGATAGTAGGATGCAAGAATTATAAACTAAACCAATTAGACTCATTGAAATTGTCACACCCCTAATGATGAAGATAGACACAAGCATCACTTAGAAATTAATAAGATCTAATTAATTATATACAAGTTTCACACAATCAGAAGAAAATACTAGATGAATTAGCCAAGCATGATAATGATTGAAGACATGAATTAAGATAGTATCAACAAACCTTTACAAGATGTTTATGGAGTGATTGAAACCCTCTAAGTTGCTGGAAAAACACCTACCTAAACCCTATAATCAGACTTAGAGTTTAGGGATTACAAAAAGTGAAGTTATAATGTTCTATTTATAGGCAGATTTTCTGTCGGCAAAGGGTGATGGTGTCACCTCAATAGACTGATGGCATCACAAAACTGTAGATTTTCTTGTTCCGGTCGTGTGGGCTTTTGAATCACCTAAATCCAAGTTCTTATGCCCAAGTTATGGCCAAAACAGTATCAGCTACTTCGCGCGCATGTTGTGATAGTCTTGATCAGCTTGTGACGGCGTCAGTTGATATGTGTGACGCCATCATTCTTTAGTAGTGACGTCGTTAGAATCTGGATCTGGGCCGTCTGAGATGAAAAGTCATAGTGACGCCCTTCCTCTTCAAATCCTGACGCCGTCAGTTGTATTTTAGCAAAAAGTCTACTGAGCTGTCACAGATTTTAATTGGTATAAGGGGAAGGCATCGCCCTTTGATTGGGATTCCGTTAGCTTCAAATTCAGTAGCTTGAGTATCTTCGATCTTGACTTAGCCATTTTCCTCATATATTCACTCATTTTCATCCAAAAATGCATATTCCATCATTTTGCTTCCAAGAGACCTAAAAAGTGAAAAGGAACAAAATTAAGCAGTAACGGATATAAAAGTAGGCAATTAAGGGCTTAAATAACCCCTTAAAAGTGTACGTTTTAAATCCTTAACAAATATCCCTAGACTTAGTATTTGTTTGTCCTCAAGTAAATGTGCTTTTGGCCAATCAATTTATAAGTTAGGGGGCATAAAGCATTGGTTTAACATAATATGTAACAAGTAAAAGCACCATAATAGTCATAACAAGCACGGAAATTATATACTAGCACCTCACAAGTGGTGTTTGGATCCTCTCATCTCTCGAGTGTATATGAAATATAGAAAATGGAAATGGAAGATAAACACTCATTAACCGGTCATAGTACATAGATTACCATAGGCTTGAGACTAGATCAAACCTCCACCGCTTTGGCGTAAGCACCTAGGAACAACTATCTAAGAGGTATTTAAAAGGGTTGTAACGTTAGGCTTACGGTTAGGGAAACAAAGGGTTTGTTTGGATAGGCGATTTAGTGGTGGCAAGTCAAAAATCTTTATGTTACAAGCATGAGAAGAATGTCGTTGCTAAGCCAAGACTCGACTCTCTAAAATCTAGATAACTTTGAAACAAACAAACATAAATATAAAGATAGATGTAGGATGGTAGCCCGTATGTTTTTTTTTTCATTTTTTCATTTTTTTTCATACACTTTTACTCTACCATCCTCTACAATAACATCAAAATATAAGGGATTTATAGGCACATCCCTACACTTGAGTTTTTATTACTCTAACACTAATTTGACCCGAATTGAAAAGATCAAACACTTGGAGTACATTATTACGTAAATAAAGGGAATTTAAATTTAATGTTCTTTCCCGTCACTCCATAAAATTTAACTTTACCCATGAGTCCCAATCGTCCCAAAACTGTGTACAAAAGATATGACTCGACTTGGCAACCATGCAAGTAACTAGATAATTGAACTAAGGGTTTAGTATGATAACAATAATGCACTAAAAGTGAGTGCATAAAAGGTAGGCTAAGGCGATTTGGGTGTACATTTGGGGGTGGATTGTAAACAATGCTCTTCATTGATATTCCAAAAAACCGAAACATCACGAGAACCGCGAAAAGGATAGGCTCTGAGGGATTAACTAGGGGTATCGTGTACTAAATATGAGTACATCGCAAGGGTGTGGGGGAATTACTCAACCGATTTGGAAGAAGTAATTATAATACAGGTATCAAACAAGGGTTATCCTAACCTCTTATCATTTAGTTATTCCTAACTACACAAGTGTAGTCTCACTAGCGATCTCGGAATGCATCACAAAACAAGTTCTAGAATCTATTATACTACGGGTACACTCTCCTCGGCATTAAAGGTGAATGCTTTAATTCCTATAGATCTAGGGGCGAACCTCACATTTTTGGGGTGGCATTTGAGTGGTAAATGGTTTTTGTGCTAGTCATATAACTCCTATCCATGAGACGCTTTATTAAGACTAAAGACCCACTCGTACAAGTCATGAAAATTTTTAAATTTGGCGCTAAAATTTCCCTAACAAATATTTCTCATGGTTTATTACACAAATGAAATAGGACAAGACAAATGATCAAGGATAAGCATAGTTTCAAAGTTCCCGTTTTATTCTCCCTCCATTCACTTAAACTGAACATGGTCCCCAATGTTCCTCGAAAGTATCAAAGTTATGACAACGGAAGGTAATTAAAAGAGAAAGAAACTAATACTCCCCTGATTAGCTCGGTAGGATCCTTGTGAAGTAGTGGTTAAATTCTTTCCAAGAAGAATGTATGCGTGATAAGCTCCATCCAATGCTATGTTTCTTCTTCTTGATAAATAAAACCTGCACACTTTAAGAAAATAGACAACTGTAGCCACCTGAAAAATTTCGCTATTTTAAATCTTCATATTTATGAACTAGACCGTTTATCAAAATTGATTTGATCTAAGTTAAGCATTTTAGCATGTACATTTCGTTTCTTGCATAAAATTTATGCCTGTCCGAGTAGTCTTATTTAATTATGCCTAATATTTACTGATTTCTAAATCAGTCTCACAAGAAAGATTTTCTTGTCTTAGGAGTCCGCACGCGTACCAATATAATAAAAGGAAAACGCGAGAAAATAAAAACGAACTAATAAAAATCTAAAATTACATCATCGTGTCAGTTTAATTAAATCGTATCCAAAAATATAAGTAATATAAATGTTCCGTTTAAAGTTATCCAAACCTTAGAAGACATGCTTCGAGCATGCGTGATCGACTTTGGAAAAGGTTGGGATAAACACTTACCTTTGGCGGAATTCTCCTACAACAATAGTTACCACGCGAGCATCAAGGCAGCTCCATTCGAGGCACTTTATGGTCGAAAGTGTCGATCACCCGTCTGTTGGGCTGAAGTTGCAGATGCCCAACTTACTGGACCTAAACTTGTCCAAGAAACAACCGAGAAGATTGTGCAAATTTGTCAACGACTTTAAGCTGCTAGAGATCGACAAAAGAGTTACGCCGACGTTAGAAGGAAGCCCATGGAATTTCAAGTTGGTGATCGAGTTATGTTGAAAGTATCACCTTGGAAAGGAAAGGTTCGATTTGGAAAACGATAAAAGCTACATCCTCGATACGTTGGCCCTTTCAAGATTCTCGAAAGAATCGGCCCGGTTGCTTACAAGCTTGATCTCCCGGAAGAACTTAGTAGAGTGCACCCTACCTTTCACGTCTCAAATCTAAAGAAATGTTTGTCGGATGAATCTCTTGTTGTTTCACTAAAAGAGATTAAGCTCGATGACAAGCTCAACTTTGTCGAAGAACCAATTGAAATCATGGATAGAGAAGTCAAGCGACTTAAGCAAAGTCGCATCCCTATCGTCAAGGTTAGATGGAACTCCAAGAGAGGACCGAGTACACGCGAGAGCTGAAGACACCATGTTAAGTACCCACATTTGTTTGCTAACCCAACTCCGACAACCACCGTAAACTAGAATTCCGGGACGAAATCCTCTTAAGGGGTAGGTACTGTAGCCACCTGAAAAATTTCACTATTTTAAATCTTCATATTTATGAACTAGACTGTTTATCAAAATTGATTTGATCTAAGTTAAGCATTTTAGCATGTACATTTCGTTTCTTGCATAAAAGTTTATGCATATCCGAGTAGTCTTATTTAATTATGCCTAATCTTTACTGATTTCTAAATCAGTCTCACAAGAAAGATTTTCTTGTCTTAGGAGTCCAAGCACGCTGCACCAATATAATAAAATAAAACGCGAGAAAATAAAAACGAACTAATAAAAATCTAAAATTACATCATCGTGTCAGTTTAATTAAATCGTATCCAAAAATATAAGTAATATAAATGTTCCGTTTAAAGTTATCCAAACCTTAGAAGACATGCTTCGAGCATGCGTGATCGACTTTGGAAAAGGTTGGGATAAACACTTACCTTTGGCGGAATTCTCCTACAACAATAGTTACCACGCGAGCATCAAGGCAGCTCCATTCGAGGCACTTTATGGTTGAAAGTGTCGATCACCCGTCTGTTGGGCTGAAGTTGCAGATGCCCAACTTACTGGACCTAAACTTGTCCAAGAAACAACCGAGAAGATTGTGCAAATTTTTCAACGACTTTAAGCTGCTAGAGATCGACAAAAGAGTTACGCCGACGTTAGAAGGAAGCCCATGGAATTTCAAGTTGGTGATCGAGTTATGTTGAAAGTATCACCTTGGAAAGGAAAGGTTCGATTTGGAAAACGATAAAAGCTACATCCTCGATACGTTGGCCCTTTCAAGATTCTCGAAAGAATCGGCCCGGTTGCTTACAAGCTTGATCTCCCGGAAGAACTTAGTAGAGTGCACCCTACCTTTCACGTCTCAAATCTGAAGAAATGTTTGTCGGATGAATCTCTTGTTGTTTCACTAAAAGAGATTAAGCTCGATGACAAGCTCAACTTTGTCGAAGAACCAATTGAAATCATGGATAGGGAAGTCAAGCGACTTAAGCAAAGTCGCATCCCTATCGTCAAGGTTAGATGGAACTCCAAGAGAGGACCGGAGTACACGTGAGAGCGCGAAGACACCATGCGTGTTAAGTACCCACATTTGTTTGCTAACCCAACTCCGAAAACCACCGTAAACTAGAATTCCGGGACGAAATCCTCTTAAGGGGTAGGTACTGTAGCCACCTGAAAAATTTCGCTATTTTAAATCTTCATATTTATGAACTAGACCGTTTATCAAAAATTGATTTGATCTAAGTTAAGCATTTTAGCATGTACATTTCGTTTCTTGCATAAAATTTATGCCTGTCCGAGTAGTCTTATTTAATTATGCCTAATATTTACTGATTTCTAAATCAGTCTCACAAGAAAGATTTTCTTGTCTTACGAGTCCGCACGCGTAACAATATAATAAAAGGAAAACGCGAGAAAATAAAAACGAACTAATAAAAATCTAAAATTACATCATCGTGTCAGTTTAATTAAATCATATCCATAAATATAAGTAATATAACTGTTCCGTTTAAAGTTATACGTTTACAAGTTAACAACGGAGTACCAAAATACATCTAATATCAAGATAATACACAAACTAATAAATACACACTACCTTTTCTTTTTACTAATAACTAAAATTACAAAAGCAAAATAAAAACAAAAACCTACCCTTATCCCCACACAGACCCAACGCCCCACCCATCTCATTCTCATCTCTGACATCTGAAACCTGCTACCCTTCTTCCTCCTTAAACGCCTCTCTTCTTACTCCCCTGTGCACGCTGCTTGTTCCCCTCCAAGAATAGCTAAACCTCCAAAAACTCCTTCCCAACATCTTAAGCAACTCCAAACCAAGAATAGATATCTCTTGGCTTATCCCATGAAGCAAATCGACAAGAATCAGAGGTCCTTTGTCCTCCTTGGACCACGACTGGAGGATGTCATCAAGAGAACCACGTGAAGGCCTGGTATCATTACCCAAAGAAGACTCTTAAGATATCCCCACTCTCGAATGGTCAAATAAAGGACTTCCCCATCTACACCTATTTAAATGCCACGAATGACCTGGGTTTCACACACACCTCTCACTTACTTTCATCACAAAAAAAGGGAGAAGTTTCGTATTGGAGTTGGAGCGCTCGTATTGGTTTTTGGGTAAAGATTGTGTGAATCCCTACGAACGGTCTTCGTCGGCTTAGCAAGGTTTCATGTTTTCCTCACTTTAGTTTTAATGTCAATCCTTTTTGTAATATTGATTTTGATTCATGTGTTGTTATTAGTTTTGGGTTAAACTTGTTTTTGGGTCAAAAGTGGTGAAACCCTTGTCGACCCATAAATATCTTGGTGAACGGATTTAATTGTTTCTTGTTGATCGATTCTTTTTTTTTACATAAGATTGGAAAACCATTTTTCTGCTTTTGATTCATATTGTGGTTGAATGATATGGACATTTGTTAAAATAATGGGTTGTTGTCATATGAAATGGTAAAAGAAATAAGTACTTATGTTTGAATATGTTGGAATGCATTGACTCAATAAATCGAAGTGTTTAGGACTGAGTTGCTTGTAGCGTTTTCTTTTCTTTCGCACCTTGTCATAACTTGAAGTGTCGTTCCCATCTTAGCGACTCTTTGTTATTTGTAAGGTTTCATGTATCTTTTCTTGAAAGTTATTGTGCTAGTTATTTTCGAGACTTGGTGTTTTGGTTATAGGAAAGGAATCGATTATGATGAACTGTTTTGACCGATCCATAATAAGTCTTTGCGAAAATTTGGTTTCGATAATATAAATTTTTTTGTGATATAATCATTGGCTTTTTGGCTAAAAGTAGTGCTTAACATTAATACTAGCTTATTTGGTCTTCAATAGAGAGCCTTAGTGTACTAGACAACACATTGCTTTTTTTTTCCTTTCTTTCTCTCCCTGTTACGCATGACCAACAGGAAGGTATAACACCTTCTTTCATAAATGTAACAAGTTCCTAATGTGAGACTTGCAAAGGTGCATTGGGCCTGTGTGTTTGTTGAGCCCAACGAGCCACAAGGAGGGTGCGTTTGTTTGTAACAGATGGGCCAAGACCCATTCTTGTGAAGCTAGCCCACTCTCTTTGGCTGCTCTTTCAGCCCATGCCAAGCCCAACAATTCCCCCCCCCCCTCGCTACCACTTATCACGGCTACGCAAAACCTCCGAGTAGAACCAACTTGACAAAGTGATAATCTTGATTCTAAACTAGTAACTTAAAAATCGTGGGAAATTTATATATAAACCCTGCTTTTAAATAATAAAACATGTCTTATATTTTGTTGTTATTAACAAGTACTCGCTATTGTTGAAATGACGAATTTTATACACTAAACAACATTTTGTAATTTTTAACGATAGTTTTACAAAAGACTTATGTTTATTTTTTTTTGACAACTTTATAAATTAAATTCACTATTATCGCTATTAAATAAAACAAAGTCTTCAAACAATACATTGCATGAGTTTTACATAAACAAAACTATTAGCCTCTTTATAATGACACCTTATTTTAAAAACTATGTTTAAAATGTATAAACGAAATCATGCCGGTTTCTCTTAAAACAAAACACCATCATGTTTATATCGAAACCAAACTCTTATAGACTGCATATAACTTCTATTAGTCCATATACACCTATGTAAACATTAATATATTGAAATGAGATTCAATAATAGTCATCTACACTTAGTCGCTAAATAAACAAGTTATACCTATCTTTCTAAAAGACTATTACGACTTATAAACGAAGTAAATTTATTTTGAGAATTATTACTTTCTTTTATATACTCATATTTTAAGCAACGTTTTTATAATACGTTTACTATTTGTTTACGATATATTTCCGAACATCCCCTTCCGATTACGACAAACCCAAGACTCACTCGTCTTAGTATTTTTGCGTATACCTAAGCACTTCCATGAGCCAATATTCCACAATACAAATGAATGTCACACAAACATTAAATAACTTAAACTTTCGATATACATTTGAATATTATCAAGTCAAAAGATGAAGATAATAATTAAAGCATTGTTATATTAATTATAGGTCGCGTGACGGTACTTGGTGCATCATTTACTTGACTCTTTTACTACTCGAATACTACTTTGCTAAGGTGAGTTCAATGCCTCGCTTTTACTTGTTTATCAAACCCCGCGAGGGAGATGCATGCTATAAACTAGAACACAAGTCTTTTCTTAAACTGTATGCTTTCCTGATCATTATTATTATAGCCTAAGTTGCCTGCCATAAGTCCCTTACATCATGAACCATTAATCACTTGCGAGTGAACGCGAATATTGTGGATAGTACTATGGGAATTAACGACCTTGACTCGGTTATCGGAAATAACCGGGGCGCACTATATTTGGTTAACTATGGAAATGGCAATTCCATCTGAGGGCAATATTATTACTTACACCAGAATTAGGTGTATGCGTTAGTTTGGTGTCATGAGTTTAGCGCATAATAATAATCTATGTTTTCCATGGTGATTGTATTCGAAGCAATTATCATCTCTTACTTATGTTCAACCATTTATTTAAACCTATGAATATCACTCAACTTTTTATTGACCTTTTAAGCATGTTCATCCCAGGTACTAATTAGAATATCATGAAGGCGTGGAGTGGACGTCATGGGACGCTTGAAGTGGTGTTGTTTTCAATTAAAGTTATCATTTTGTAAACATTTAAACTATCTTTTATGTAACTTCAAAAAATGTGGTATTTCCTTTTGTGTTTCCAAAACATTGAGTTTTATGAAATGGTAACAACCTTTTATTAAAAACGTCTCTTTAGAGTCGTTTTCTATAACTTATGAGTATGATCCTCTAAGTAATACCCCAAATAGTCTTCCGCTGTCACATTGTGATTTTGGGGGTGTTACAACTACCCAAAGCATCAAACCGAACAAAGAAAAATCACAACAAGATGTAATTCCAGACTTAAATAAGATATAATGCTTGTGGAATGGATGTTTGCAGTTTTTTTCTGGAAAATTAAGACCTGAGAATTCCCAAAAATTTATAATTAGCGCAGAAAACGAGAGAAAGTTATAAGTTGTTTTTGCTCCTCCTGACGTCGTCAGGTTATAATTCTAATGCCGTCAGTTTATCCTGACAGAAACTGGTCTGCTGCGTTTTTCTGGAAAAATTCTGGAAACATTACACCTTTAAAATCTGAAAAAATTCCTGCAAAACATCCATTATGACTCGATACAAGCATTTGACTCTAATAAACTCACATATATGTCATTTTCAATAATCGTAGTTCTCATGTTCATGTTCTTTTAAAAATGTGTGTAATCCTCCCTACACTTATCCTTTTTGTAAAATACCTTTATATGTAATTAAGACGAGGTTAAAGACAAAATAAAGCATTTTTACAAATTCAAACATGAAAACATACAATAATGAAAAGATATAGAAACACATAATAGAAATGAAAAACAAATACACATGGGTTGCCTCCCAAGAAGCGCTTGTTTTTGTTCGAGTCACGAGCTTGACTCTACCCTTATTTAACGGATAAAGGGGAAGTTTTTCCTACACTTAAGTTTAAGTGTGGTTGATAGTAGCGATACACACCCTTAGGGTGGAAATTTTCCACGTAAGGTGAAGGGGGTGTGTGAATGGCTTCCTTCATCCTAAAACTACCTGGACTAAATCGGTTGATGGGTGGGACGATTCCTCTTTTGTCTCCTAGATGTATATCTAAGGATGGAAAATTGTGTAAAGATTGATGTTCCGTTTCATCAACACTAGGAAATTCCCTAGAACTAAGAGTAAGGCTGAGACTACAAGTATTCAAACCTATATTCTCTAGTTGCTTTTGGTTCAAATTTTATACCTCCATCGAGATTCCTAAAGTCTCTTCTACTACTTCCGGGTAAGTCACGTGCCGTGTGTATGCCTTAAATGATGGTGGGACTTGTGGGTCTAGACTTTTCACCTTATCCTCAATCACATCTACATCACATATATGCTCGTCATGTGTTAATTCCTTAGGTAGTGATGAAACCAAACCTAGTAATTGATCCAACTTATGGTTCAATACTTGGTTGCTTTCCATAATATTTTGACACATTTGGTCAGTTTTCCTAAGGGTCTCACTAAAAATAGTTTCTAAACATGGAGGTTGTTCACAAGAGTCTGTAGGACCTTAGATATATCAACCTTATCACAAGCCCACTTAACAAACACAAGTATCACCACGTGAAACCACGCTACGCGTAGAACACGTTCAACCCAAACACAAACATAAAGCGTACAAGCTGAAGAAGAAAAGATTAAGATGTTGGTGACTTGATGTTTATACAAACCGTGTATGTGGAGAGAAAAGATAAACACAATAAGTTGTATATTCCAAAGGAAAAAAAACACACATACACTTTCAAGCACACCCCTCAAATGAGACTTTGAGGGGTTTATATAGTACAAGTAGAAGATGCCCTAATGGGCTTGGAATGGGCTCGTTTGGATTGGATTGGACATGGATTGATATAAGGCTAGCTTAACTAAACTAATACCCATTTAGCTTAGTCCAATCCACGAGCCCGTTGACTATTCTATCACGATATCTAACACACGTTACAAAGTTCCTAAACGTGAATGACTATCACTTCTAATAAAAACTATTAAGGTTAACAATCTCCCCCTAAGGGGTGGTCATTCAAATGATGCTCCACTTGATTAGGTCTTTACTTTTCTTGAGCTCGAACTTTGTGTGTAGATATAGAATAGTCTAGATTCTTTGTTCCTTCATGCTTTGTGATCAGTTAATGTGGTTGTCTGCCGTTGTCAACTTCGTTGGTTAGGTGTCTCCACGTCTTTCTCCACGATGCTCACACTTCTATTTGTCTTTTGGTTACCAATGATGTGGTTCTCGAGTCTTTAAACTTTGTAGATTCTTTGAGATTGACGAAGAATCATCTTTAACTTTGAGTAGCCTTTGATTTTGATGAGAACTTTCATGTGTTGTTGGTATGAGCATGTGGAGAGTCTCGACGATCAATCCGCCCTGAGCTTCCATAAGAAGAAAACATAAAACAGGTTAGTAATAAGCGGATTCCGGAACTTACAAGTTTGAATTTCGAGGGTGTTAACAAAGATAGTGTGAAAACACGTCTCTAATTCTCACAAGGGTCGCTCGAACTGAGTCCCACAAGTGAGATAACACGATATACCGAAGTACACCTACAGTTCAAATGAGTCGCTGAGGTACACCGAAGAATCACCTCACGATCAGACCGTTTGAGACACACTAAGCGTAATCCACGGAGTTACCGAAGTGACCGCCGTATCGTTGATGTTGACCCTGGCAGAATTTCCATTTAATCACTGGAGATCACAGAAGTGAAACTTCTCATAAATGTTCTGGCAGATTGCTAAGATCTGCGTAGGACTCTATAATATATCACTTGTGTCCTTATTGATGAACAACAAGCGATGTCATGTCATGTGTTCCTATGAGATCTTTTGATGAATCTCGTGGCTCTAGACTCAATTAGTGCATTTTGGTTTTCCGCAGAGACTAGGGAGAGGGTATCCTTCTTCAATATCAGCAATCTCTAAGAGAAAGTCGATAGGTTATGTAGGGTTCCCAGTGAGAATGAAACAAATCCTTTTAAGAGGAATTGAGTGGCTAGAAGGATTAGTGCAGCGCCACTGGGTCCATGACGCCTTTGTCTTCAATACCGTGTCATCTAGTGACAACCAAGAGTGATGAATTGAACCCGGTTTCGCCTGGTTGAATATGGAGGGCTATTTATTTTCACCCTTTTCATTACATTTCTTTTAATTCTTCAACCCCTTCTTTCTCCTTTCTCACATTACTCCTTTTTTCAATCATTCCTAAGGACTTCTAGTTCTAAACTATTTGTGATGTCCTTGGTTAGATCCCTCCGGATCTGGCGGATCATAGGACGAATTTCCTATCCTTAGTCACCTTATAACTCCATGATTGTCCCATGTTGCCATAAAACCATTTTTCTTGAAAATCTCACAGAGTGTTTATGATAGAAAACATGTTTGAAACACTCCAAGAGTTTTATATTTTCAGAAACACTCCCCCTTCATATGTGCTTATAAGTTTTAACAAAAATCTGCACATCAAGGGTAGAGTTTGCACTTTTTGAATTGATCGGCTCATGATAGACAATTCCCCACGAGACACGGTTACGTTGCCTAGTTAAAGAGTTCCATTGTCAGTTTTTAGGTGACAACTAGCTCTAATAACTAACTTGAAGTTGTAAACACTCCTTGAAAAGGAGGTTAGACCCATGTAAGTTCATGTCTATCACGAGTTTCTCGAGATGGTACATTTACTAACATTGATTCCCGTAAATTCATTGGTTCCGTCTGAGTTGAGCTCATTTTGAGATTCAAACAACGATCATTAAACTTTTTGATCACATTTTAATCACGTCTCCTCCCCCTCAAAAATAGCATATTCGTGATATTTTTATATCCGATTAAACAACATTTAGAATATTTTGGGGAGACAAACGGATTTGATTTAAGCATGAATTTGGAACATTTTAGTTTTATACTCCCCCTTTAATAAAGCATAATCAATTAAAGGGTTTTAGAGGGAGTTATCTTGAGCACTAAATATTTTGAAAGATTTTGAAAATCTTTTTGAACAATCTTGAAAAGGTGCTCAAGATGATGATGATTTATCACCAGTTTTAAATGTAGTGCACTGAAGCGTACACTTGATTTTCATTAAAAAGCACGAGTTTTGATTTGAAAAATAATCAAAAGTCATCATTTCGGTCCGGGTTTCGTACTGATGTATACGAAAGCCATTTTATGAAGTTTTGAGAAACGTTTTAGAAAACATATAAATAACTCTCGCTCAAGCATCTGTACATACCCGTATCATTGTTGAATGACATTTCTAGAAACGTACAGAATATCGATTATACGAGACATGTCGTGAGAAGAATATTTTTGGATTTTTGATTTTATATTGTTTTTGTATTTTTGAAAGTTTTATATTTTTATATTTTGCTTTTGTTGGTTTTTCAAATTTTGTATTTTGTTTTTCAAAAGATATTTACAATGAAGCTTTTGGAAAATCATTTTCAAGAAGATTCGAGAAGACTTTCTAACTCCTCAGGGGTTAGGCTTCAGATTCCAATTCGTCGAAATAAATAGTCAAACCTTTCTTTTGGAAGGGCTTTAGTTAATAGATCGGCGAGTTGGTAATCTGTCTTCACAAAGAATAATTCAACAGCATTCCATTTTCGACGTACTCGTTGATGAAGTGGTAGCGGACACGGATATGCTTAGTCTTTGAGTGATGAACAGATTGCATGATATGGCTATGGCACTTTTCGAGTCACAATACATAGGTATTTTATCGAAAGTAAATCCATAATCTATGAGTTGTGTTCTCATCCATAGAACTTGAGAACAACACGCAGATAGAGACACATACTCAGCTTTAGCGGTTGAAAGTGCAATGCAATCTTGTTTCTTTGAAGACCAGCTTACTAACTTTTCACCCAAAATTGTGCTCCTCCGGATGTACTTTTTTTGTAACTTGATCACCGCGTGGTCCGTGATCCGAAAAGGCAATTAGAACAAATCCAGATTCCTTCGGATACCAAAGTCCCATGTGAATGGATGTCTTTAGGTACCAAAGATCCTTTTAATCTCTTTGAGGTGCAATTCGGTAGGCTTTGCCTGAAACCGTGCTAATAAGCAAACAACAAAATGAATATCGGTTCGACTAGCAGTGAGGTACATGAGAGAACCAATCATGCTCCGATATTTCTTCGGATCAATAGGTTTCCCAAACAAATCGGCTCCAATTTTTGGTGAAGTTACCATTGGTGTTCCGACCGAATCATAATTATCCATACCATGATTTTTCAAAATCTCAGTCGTATATTTAGCTTGATTTATAAAAATTCCACGGGGATTGATGAATTTATAAACCAAGAAAGAATTTTAGTTCCCCCATCATGGACATTTCAAATTTGCTTTTCATGAGATTTTCAAAGTGTTTTGAAAGATTCGGATTAGTGGACCCAAAGATGATGTCGTCCACGTAGATCCAACAATCAAAATGTCTTTTTTGCATTTTTGTGTAAACAAGGTAGGATCAACTGTGCCTTTGGTGAAATTGTTTTGGATAAGGAAAGAGGACAGCTCGTCATACCACGCTCTCGGAGCTTGCTTTAATCCATAGATTGCCTTTTTGAGTTTGTAGACGTAGTCGGGATGATTCATGTCTATGAAGCCTTCGGCGTCGACTCACGCATACACTTCTTCTTTCAAATTTCCATTCAAGAACGCGGTCTTAATGTCCATCTGATAAACCGTGATGTTTTTGTTAGCGGCATAGGCTAAGAAAATCCTGACTGCTTCTAGTCTAGCTACCGGCGCGAATGACTCTTCAAAGTCTATCCATTCCTCTTGTCTATATCCTTTGGCCACAAGACGAGCTTTGTTGCGAATGACAGTCATTTCTTCATCCCGTTTGTTTTTCCATAACCATTTAAGATCAATGACGCGAACGTCAATGGGTCTTGGAACCATATCCCAAGATTCATGTAGACGGTATTGGAGAAGTTCCTCCTGCATCGCTTCTATCCATGCGGGTTCTGCCATTGCCTCCCGAATGTTTTTCGGTTCAATATTGCTAATTGAGCAAAGGTAAATGCACAAGTCACAATCGGTGGCAAGTTGGCGTCTCGTCTGAATTGGCCTTGAAGGTTCACCAATAACTTGTACAATTGGGTGGTCTTTTGTCCACTTCAGAGTAGAAGGATACCGTTGGTTATACGTATGCGAGTTAGATGGTTCTCGTAAGCATGAAGATGATTCACCATTCCGTAGCAAACGGATTTTCAAATAAGTCTTCATCTAACGTTGCATCGTTATGGTTTTGATTTTGCTCATCAACTACTGGTAGAACGGGTGCAATAACTGTAGTAGATGTAGATGATGTAGATGGAATTGGTGCATTGGTTTCAACCGTTGTAGATGCATCTTCTGTTGGTGGTGGAGGATGATTTTGAGCGGTGCAGCAGAATGATGGTTTGATGCATTTGTCGAAGTTCCACCATAGTATTCATCGAACATTAACTCGAAGAAATTCTCCCATTCTTGTTCTTTAGGATTGTCAAACGGAGTTGATTGAGCTCTTTGAGGTACGAGTCCTGAATCGATGTGTCCGTAAGTCTCTGGTTTAGTGCGGGGTCTAGAGCGAGTCTCTCAGAAGCCATATGTGAAAGTTCATCAAATTTCACATTCATCGACTCCATGATCCTCCTAGTTCTTCTGTTAAATGCCCTCGAGTTATCTGAATATCCAATGAAGATTCCAATATCACCTTTAGCTTTCAATTTACCTAGATCTTCTCTCGTCGTCGGATAGCACAAAGCCCCAAACACGTGAAAGTAAGAGATATTCGGTTTTCTGTTGTTCACAAGCTCATACGGGGTTTTATTGAATCTAGGATGGATTAGGGATCGGTTCTGAGTGAAACAAGCAAAGTGGCAAACAGATCACCATAGAAATAACGGTGCACTAGAATAGATTAGCATTGTGCAGCAGCTTCCACAAGAGTTCTATTTCTTCTTTCAACTACCCCATTCCGCTGTGGAGTTCTAACAACTGATGTCTGATGTGTGATTCCAACATCTTCAAAATAAGCTCTTAACTCCTGTGTAGTGAATTATGTGCCGTTGTCTGTTCTTACAACCCTTACTGGAGTTTGAAGAAGTACTTGAATACATTTCAGAAAGGTGATGATGATGCTTGGTGCTTCGTCTTTTGACCTCATAAACTTAACCCATGTATATCTCGAATAATCATCGACGATAACAAGAATATACTTTTTCCCATTAATGCTTTCAACTCTCATCGGGCCACATAAGTCCATGTGCAACATATACAACTTTGCTTCCGAACTAGGTACGGATTTGGGTTTATATGATTCTCTTTTGCTTTTACCTTGTTCGCATGAAGGATATAAGTGATCCTTGGTGTATTTGAACTTTGGAAGTCCGTTGATGATGTTGTCTTTGGCAAGATTGTTGATGGTGTCAAAATTGAGATGGGATAACCTTCTATGCCACAACCAGGACTTTGTTCCAGATGCTCGTGTCATAAGACATATTGGTGATGAAGAGGCCATTTGATTGATGTCGATAGCATACAAGTTTGTATCACGATTACCAGTTAAGAGATCAGTGCCATCCAAGTTTCTAACGAAGCAAGCATTTTTCCTAAAAGCAACCTCTAAATCGCATCACGTAACTGCCCGACCGAAAAAAAATTGTGTCCCAACCCTTTGACATAGTAAACCCGAGTGATCAAATAATTTCCAAAAGGTAGATCTCCATAACCCATGATAGCTGCTACTTGATCATTTCCAAAACGTACGGTTCCCATGAATTTCCAGACGAAATTGATCAGCAGCTTCAGATTTCTGGTTATGTGCTTGGAGCAACCCGAGTCGACGATCCAAAGACATATTTCGATAACCTGCCAATAACAGAAGAAGAAGATTTTGGAAACCGTTTTGATTTTTGTTCCTTTGGGTTAGAGGTAAAATCCTGATCACACTCAAAGAAGTTCTCTACTGGGAGAGTAGGCTCATTACTCATTCTACCATTCTGGAGTGTGAAAGTTCTACCCGTAGGTTTCCAAATGTCTTCCCTATAGTAAATGCTATGCTTCCTATCAGTAGTGTAAAGCCTAAGTCTTGCAACTAGTCTTCCTACTCGTTTAGCATAAGTTCTTTTAGGAACATTCTTCCTAAGGCTTAACAATCTCATACTTAGAAACACAATCATCATGAACATTAGATAAAGATTTCTTGCAAGTTAAACAAACAGATTCAACAGATTGATTAAACTTAGCGATTTCTTAGGTTCAAGTACATTCAGATGAACTATCTTTCTTATTCAAAAGCGGTAAATTCCTAGGGTGTTCTTCTACTTTCTTCTCTTTATTCAAGCTACAACTCCTAGAGGCAATGAGACTCTATTGTTCCTTGTATTGCTCTTAGGCTTTAGTTTGCTTCTCCTAGAGGTGCTTTCTAGTCCTGTAGAAGGTAAGGTACACGCATTAGGATTCACATTTTTATCAAGGGAGGTGGTTTCACTTTGTCCTAGTCTCTTTAGAGTGATTTTCTAAACTTATGTCGTTTGTTCCATATGTTTTAGATGTGGAGGCACACGCATTAGTGGTACTCATCTTAAAAAGGCCAGGTGCTAAAACTTTTGGTTTCTCGATAACCGCTTCCTTTATCAACATATTGTTTAGGTAGGGCAGTGGAGTGACCGGTTTTGATGAAACATTTTTCTCATTGACTTTTGGAGGAGGCATAAAACGCACATTTTTGTTTGGAAACCGGTTTGGGAACATTTGCTTTCTCCGCAGTCAATGGTTTTTAAATCACAATATCCACCGCTTTCCTTTTTTTGACTTTCCAGCTGAGCCCTCAAAAGATCATTTTTCGCTTTCATGTCATTGTAGGTACGCTCATATGACAGTTTGTCATATTTGCATTCCTCAGTTTTTCGATCAAGTTGTTTAAAATATGACACATTTTCTTTTCAAGTTTTTCAAGAGCTTTTTCATATTTTGAAACAATTTGGAGGTCTCGATCGAGTCTTTCATGATCTTCAACAGAATATGTTTGCAAAATGATGGACATAATATCACGAGTCGAACATCTTCAAGAGAGAATCATTCATATTTTCCAAAACTTTGATGTGTTCAACACTTTCATTAGCTTGCTTTACCAGGGATTTATGGTCCTTGACAAAGTCAGCTTGTTTCTTTCAAAAAATCTTGTTCAAAATGAATTACCCTTGAGTTGATGTTATTCAGCTAAGGGGCAATTTCATTTCAAAAACTTTTTCTGTTAATTATCAAAACTATTGAACCAGATGTTTGTTGTAATATGAGTTTTAGTTTTAACAGTCTCTTGAAGTCTCCCAATTCTAGTTTTAACATCGTCTAAAATGCTTCGGGCATCACTTGTGTTAAAAGGATTGTTTGAAGACATTTGTTCGATTTTCGAAAGGGATTTTGAGACAACTACAGGAGTTGCAACTGGTTTTGAAACTGGTTTTGAAACCGGTGTGATGGAAAACTTTGATTGTTCTTTATGTGAAACAAACGAAATATCATTAATTTTGTTCCATTTGTTATAGTCAATTGGTTTGATTTCCGGATGTTTTTATTTCATTCTTGATCTACTCTCCTCAGATAGTTCCAACTTATCATGAGAATCATGCACAATTATGGGTTCATGCAAAGGTTTTCCATTGTTCAACACATTTCGTTGTTTCTGAGCTTTCTTGAGGAACGAAGGAGGTGAGTTACCAAGAGCCATTTTATGAGTAGTATGAAAAATCGCATTTACTTGATTAGAAAGCATCTTGTTTGTTTTAGCGGAATGACCCGTTGTAAGAAGTAAATTATCCATTTTTTGATAGTTTCATTTTATCCGAATTTCATCAAGAAGAGAATCTTCTCGTTTGAAAATCAGAATCAACCGCTTTCTTCTCTTTTCAAGATCCAAAAACAGTGTTTTTGTTTAGAAAGTTGGTCATTTAGTTCAGAAATTTCCTTGTTTAAAGATTTTATTTTCAAGTTCAGATTCACATCAAGTGTATCATACTTGATTTGCAATTGTTTTTCTCTTAAAACAGTAATCTCATAACCAATTTCTAATGCTGATATTTTGTTTGTATGAAATTCATAGGCTCTGGCGTTCTCTTTGTAACTCTCAAGCTCAATGGTCAATTTAACATTTCGCGCCTTAACTTCGCGATTGACCTTACTCACTTTCTCAATTTCAATGCCACGGTTATTGATTAATGATTCAAAATAAGCACGTGTTTCCTCATCAGTCTCAGTATTTTGTGCCACACGGCCTCCACTAGGATCCACATCCGAGTTTCAGGTTAGTATTGCTACAACTCGGATTGTCCGTATGTATCATAAGTAGGTATCTGGCGTCACGAATCGCTGTTCGTCATGAGTAAACACATCAAATATGACTTTGTTATAGCATGGATCAATGATTGGTACCTCGATAATCGTTGGCGCATAGACAGGAGGTGCGTCGAGTCAGGTCGTACTTAGTCTCATGAAGATTTGCCATGAAGATGCAGTTTGCATTGAGTTCCTCGAGGTCTTCCAAATCATCCACAATAGCGAAGAAATCATTTTCCTCAGACTCAACTGCATCCTCGCTTTTGCTTCGTGCTAACAAGATAGCTTTCAAGAAACTCAAGATTCTTCTTGTGCGGCTTAGGGACATTTCATGCCATGTGACCCATTCCTTGACAGTTATAACACTTAACCTATTACCCCGATTCACATATCCATAATTCCCAACGGCATGAGCCGCAATTCCCATTCCGATTTCCCATCGCCTATTCCCAACATTCTCGTCTATCTCGATTTCCAACATTCTCGACCCAACGATACCCTCGATACGGAACCGCTGATTACCCTTGCGAAATTCAAGAGCATATCCTCGCTGATTCCCAATAAATCCAACCATTTGACCTTGATTACCCATATTCACACCCGGCTGTGCAATTTGCCTCGCATGCAGTGTTTGATGAAATCCTTTGGTTGTTGTTAGTTGGTGTGGAATAGCGAATGCTGAATGCTTTACCCAATAAAGAAAATACTTGTCGCAAAGCTTCTTCTTGTTCGGGCCAGGATCGTGATTCCTTGTTCCCTGGTATTATGGATACGGTTGTTGAATGACTTGTTGTTCTGTTGGATAGAATTGTTGTTGTGGTTGTTGAATGTATTGCTGCAAGTTGTTGTTGGAAGATGATGAAGCTTGTTGTTGTGTATTTACTGAAGGTTGAGTCTTTGCAATAAGTGCCAATGGATCATGATTCTTTGCCAATCTTTCTTTCCTGACTTCATTCACTTCACTTTGGTTTTGTTTCGAAAGTCGTTTAGTTGATCATAGTTCACCTGATGTAAGTCTTTTGTTTGGTTGACAATAGTGACATATCGTCCCCATTCTTCTCGGAAGATTGTTCAGAACTTGATGTTTTGAACGATAGTTCTGGGTGCTAGCTTGTTTCTGATAAGCTCATTCATCAAAGTGCAAAACCTTCCATAGTAGGATTCAATGGATTCTCCCCGAGTTGAAGTAAACTTTTCCCATTCAGTTAGCGTTGTTCTCCATGTCTTGTTGACCATTTCTATTCCATGACAAAGCCGCTCTAACACGCTCCCACATATCGAAAGCAATTTCACAACTGCTACCGCAAAGCAAATATGTCTCTTGGTAAACCCGTTGGACAATATGAATTGCCATGTCATCTCATCGACTTGCTTCTCGATCCTCTTCGTATTCTCGATTCAGTTTGAGTATGAAAAGATGGTGGGACGTCAGGAGTTCCAGGGTCTAGGATTTGTCGAGGCTTGAAGGGTCCATTCGTAATGGAGTTAATCATGAGTTTTCCATTAGGTTTGTTCTTAATGTAGCGAATCATACGACTTTTCCATTGAAGATAACCACCTTTTTCCAACATAGGAGGACGGTTTTCGGCACCGGCTGTATGAATATCTTGTTGAGTTGCCATTGATGAAGGTATGTTATGATAAAGTTGATGTAGGATCGATTCAACAATAAAAGAGTTGTGGTTGATGAAGATTAAGCTCGGTTGTTGTAGTGAAAGTATGCTCTAAAAAACTTAAAAACCTCAATAACTTCTATTCTGAGCGTTTTTAGGACTTGAAGGTTGACCCGAATAAACTTTAGTTTATTCGGCGTGACAATCTTCTCGTTCTTACGGTCGTTTTGATGGATAGAACGCTGAAAACGGAGTTACGGTTCAAAAGTTATAGCCGTTTGAAGTTTTGGTCACAATCTTACTCGTAAAACTATTCTTATGCGCGTAGAGATGAGTGCTTGCGCGTAGGGATGCTTATGAGTAGGAGTCCTTATGCGTAAATAGCTTAGGCGTAGAAATCCTTATGCGTAGAAATCCAAGTTATGCGTAAACTTAAGGTT
The DNA here is from genome assembly GCA_910596185.1 of Chrysanthemum makinoi. Taxonomy (NCBI): domain Eukaryota; kingdom Viridiplantae; phylum Streptophyta; class Magnoliopsida; order Asterales; family Asteraceae; genus Chrysanthemum; species Chrysanthemum makinoi. The sequence goes on along the minus strand of OU343219.1, from coordinate 251,823,509 downwards.
AAACGTAAGTCTTATGCGTAAACGTTAAGCGTAGAAGTAAACTACCTTACGCGCAAGAGTTAACTTATATGCGAGAGTGCTTACTCGTAAGCTTTCTCGCTTATGCTGCAAGAGTTGGTTTAAAACCAAAAATCCTTTACACCGCCACAGTAAAAGATATCCGAAGTCGGTGTTCCACACACTTATACAAGTGAGGGAAGCACTGAGTCACCTTTGTTGCACGAAGATTCGTTACCAAAAAGTTATGCGTAGAAAACTAGGGTTTTGACTTTCTTACGCGTAAGATTAGGGTTTTGACTTACGCATAAAAAATTTCCAATGATTCAACCGATTTCTTTTGCACAGATAGCTTCCAAAACACTCAAATAGCAGGAAAGTATTGACCTTAAACACCCAAAATGCTTTTTATGCTTACGCGTAGAAATGAACAACGAAATCAAAACGAGTTTAAAAATGATTTAAAACACGTAAAGCTTCGAACTTTTTGCCAAAACTAGAATCTTTAACACTATATAAACCTTAGACCATAAGAATCTTGAAGATTTAAGTGCAAAAATAAAAGTTTTATCCGTGAATCTTTGAGAACACACACTACGCGTAACACGTTAAAAAAAACACCAACCAAAACACTCCTAAACCATTGTTAGGCGATTGATACCAATTGTAGGACCTTAGATATATCAACCTTATCAAAAACCCACTTAACAAACACAAGTATCACCACATGAAACCACGCTACGCGTAGAACACATTCAACCCAAACACAAACAAAAAGCGTACAAGATGAAGAAGAAAAGATTAAGATGTTGGTGACTTAATGTTTATACAAACCGTGTATGTGGAGAGAAAAGATAAACACAATAAGTTGTATATTCCAAAGGAAAAACACACACACACACTTTCAAGCACACCCCTCAAATGAGACTTTGAGGGGTTTATATAGTACAAGTAGAAGATGCCCTAATGGGCTTGGCATGGGCTCGTTTGGATTGGATTGGACATGGATTGATATAAGGCTAGCTTAACTAAACTAATACCCATTTAGCTTAGTCCAATCCACGAGCCCGTTGACTATTCTATCACGATATCTAACACACGTTACAAAGTTCCTAAACGTGAATGACCATCACTTTTAATAAAAACTATTAAGGCTAACAGAGTCTATCCTAGGTGAAGGCTCATATGATGCATAGGTTTCACTAGATGAGGTGTTTTGTGGGCTTGATGGAATGAAACCCTCAAAAGGTTTATAGACTTGGTTACTTTTCCCAAGGTACTTAATGGGGCATATAAAAGATCCCGTTCTCTTTACTTCTTCCCACCATCTTGAATAATCCGCCGTAGTAATATTATATTTTTTCATGAAAAAGCCTAATCGCGGATATAGTGGATTCGCGTTCTCCATAATGGTGAACGGAAGAGTCAATGGACAAGTTTTACGAACGAAGGTACAAATAAGGGGGATAGACTACAAGGAAGCTAATAAAAAAGAAAAGAAACTCACTTGATAGGAATCTTGTGAGTAGACCTAAATGAAATAGAAATCAAGCCTAAGCAATAACTATTCCCCGGCAGCGGCGCCAAAAACTTGATGCGCGTACAAGGCGCGTTCAGGGTCAAAGGAACTTCCTTTTCATCGAGCAAGTTTTTCAACACCCTAGGCAGTGAACCTAGTCCTTGTAGTGTAGTATTAGGTAAGCCTCATGGATTGATATCGTTATCTAGGGGAATAGTGTCATTAGGCTGGATTGTATGTCGAATTAAGTCTAAAGATAAGAGATGATTATTTTTTGTATTTTTATATTTTAAAATCTCGGTTTTGAAGGGGAGGGCGGATATAGTTGCTAGTCAACTAACCCAAACGCTACTAACTAAACTACACTTCAATTGGGTACCTTCAAGAGAAGTGAAGCGTATCTACTTATGATGTATTACTGCTTGCTAGCTATCAAATTCTACCTACTGAATTGTCACATCCTTGTTTTAATTGGTGCGTGTATTCCATGTTTTATTCATAGGGAGGTGTCGGTGGTCCCTAATTCTATGAGCATAAACTCACGCAATAAAAACAACGAAAGCCAACTAGTGTACTCTAGGACTATAGATCACTATTTAAGACGTTCAAGCTCACAACTCGACGATTGAAGCAAGTTTTCCTTAATCTAATGTGACAACCAATTAAACAAGAGATAGTAGGATGCAAGAATTATAAACTAAACTAATTAGACTCATTGAAATTGTCACACCCCTAATGATGAAGATAGACACAAGCATCACTAAGAAATCAATAAGATCTAATTAGTTATATACAAGTTTCACACAATCATAAGAAAACACTAGATGAATTAGCCAAGCATGATAATGATGAAGACATGAATTAAGATAGAATCAACAAACCATTACAAGATGTTCATGGAGTGATTGAAACCCTCTAAGTTGCTGGAAAAATACCTACCTAAACCCTAGAATTGGACTTATGGTTTAGGGCTTACAAAAAGTGAAGTTATAATGTTCTATTTATAGGCAGATTTTCTGTCGGAAAAGGGTGACGGTGTCACCTCGATAGAATGACGTCGTCACAAAGACTTTTTCACAAAACTGTAGATTTTCTCATTCCGGTCGCGTGGGCTTTGTATCACCTAAATCCGAGTTCGTATGCAAAAGTTATGGCCAAAACAGTATCAGCTACGTCGCGCGCATGTTGTGATAGCCTTGATCAGCTTGTGACGGTGTCAGTTGATATGTGTGAGGCCATGATTCTTTAGTAGTGACATCATCAGAATCTGGATCTGCGCCATCTGAGATGAAAAGTCATAGTGACGCCCTTCCTCTTCAAAGCCTGACGCCGTCAGGTGTATTTTAGCAAAATGTCTACTGAGCCGTCACAGATTTTAATTGGTATAAGGGGACGGCGTCGCCCTTTGATTGGGACGCCGTCAGCTTCAAATTCAGCAGCTTGAGTGTCTTCGATCCCTTGACTTAGCCATTTTCTTCATATATTCACTCTTTTTCATCCAAAAATGCATCATTCCAGCATTTTGCTTCCAAGAGACCTAAAAAAGTGAAAAGGAACGAAATTAAGCAGTAACGGATATATAAGTGGGCGATTAAGGGCTTAAATGACCCCTTAAAAGTGTACGTTTTAAATCCTTATCATCCAAGTTGCATTCAATGACAAGTCGTAGTACCAAACCGCATAAAGTGACAAACCTCAGTGACAAATCGCAGAAATTAACAAATCGCAGAGACAAATCGCAAACATCGACAAACCGCAGCAACAAACCTCAACGGTTGACAACTCGCAGAGACAAACCACACAATCTGTCAAATTGCATAGAACAAATCGCAAGGGGACAAGTCACTATCAATAGTACACCCACTACTTGTCCTTTTGTCCATTTCACCTCAAACCGCACCAAAACTAACAAATCGCACACAAATCTGACAGCTCGCAGCGATTAAGATCAAGTCGCATACACAGAATTACTCAAACCGCAGCGAATAAAGGTCAAAACGCAGGAAATTAAGGTCAAGTCGCACCCAAGAACACTCAAACTGCGTTCAAGAAATGCATTCCGAGAGACAAACCACACCCTAGAATATATTCAAGAACCAAACTTTTCCAATCAAAAACACTACAACCATGATGAATCTAGCCTTCCAAACCAAAAACTAGACTAATATAATGATCCTAAACACAAAAGTACAATCAAAATCCAAACTTTAACAACTAATAAGATCAAAATGGTGAAAATATCTCTAAACTCATTCAAATCCAAAACTTAATAAAACCAACTAAGAATTCAAGAACATGTAGAGTAGATGATCTAACCATGGCTCTTGATACTATTTGTAACATATTGGTTTTCATAAACACACAAACACAATCCACAAGGTTCGAACTATATATGAGTTTCTAGAGAGAAAAAGTGGAGTATGGGAACATCTAGTAAGAGAAAGAAAAAATGTATTATGAAGCTCCACCCTTTGCCTTGCTAGGCAAAGGGTATTTATAGTTTCTTACAATATACGCCACCTACGGGCTGTGGATCAGGCATACAGTGGGTAAAGACCCGTTTGTCCTCCATGGTGTTAGTTAACTAGCTACTAAATATAACTAAACGACTACGACTACGAGCTTTCTAATGTTTACATATACTTGAGGTGACCGAGTCTTTAACTACCGGATTTTCTAAATCCTAACATGCCACTATCAAACCGAAGAACACAAATCACAACCAAGAAACTTGCTACGAGAGACAAACCACAGTTTCACTATTCTACCTAAAAATACCTAAAAATCACCCTTTTGGACATTTTTTTCTTGGTTTCTTTTGCATCACTTGATCCTAGAAGGTTATAACACTAATAGAAACACTAACTTTAACACCCCAAACGCGAGAATCAAGGAGAGCCAAGAATAAGACCATAAACCTTCAAAACCAAACTTTTGATCTAGACTAACCAAGAAAATGTACACACAATCTAGCTAATCAAACCATGGGCTCTGATACCAATTGTAGAATATTGATTATCATAACACACTTAAATCTTGTGGTTAAGCCGAATGTTAGAGTGAGAAAGAGAGAGAATTTAGGAGTTGTAGTGAGAGAAATGTAATGTATTAGCTTGAAAGCAATTGAACATCCAACCCTTCCCCATGGTGGGAAAGAACTTATATAGTGCTTACCAAAACGCCCCCTACGGGCATACAGTTGGTAAAGACCCGACCCGACTCCATGGGTATAACGATAACTAAATCTTTACTATTAAGACTACGACCAACTAATGCTGGATGTTACTCGGGGTGACCGAGTATTTCACATGAATTTTCATATTCCTAATAAGTGCCTATCTTCACAACTGCTTCATGGCGTTTGATGAAATTCACAAGTTCTGTGATGATACCTTAAAGACAGTTCGTGATGGCTTGAATATTCACTTAAAGGACATAAAATTGTTCAAAGGAAGAAGATGGAACTCGTAGAAACAAAAGCATGTTCGTCGGTTTGTTGTAAGGATTGATAAAAGGCTGAAGCACCGGGATCAGATGAGAAGGTTGGAAAGCTATGCAGGAGGATGACCGAGCTTTCCGATTATGATGTTTCAACGTCCTGAGTAATTGGTTAGTTTTGTGTAATATTTGGATTGTTGATTATTCTTGATTATTCTTGATTATTCTTTATATATTTGTGATTTGTTAGTTATACTATAGTTTGTGCACATATAACAGTGTACAACCCGTACTTGTAAAGAAAGGACCTTGAGGTACGCTTGAGTGCCTTAATCATAATATAAGGAGCGAAAGCTTCTTACTTTTGAGTAGAAATAATCAAATTTTCATTTTTTTCATTCGGAGGGAGATAAGAGTCCATTTTAAGCATTTCTTCAATTAATCGAATATCTCCCTCGATGTCAATTTCGGCATAATCAATTTCCGATGAAACTGAATTAGAAGACAAATAAGCCTCAATTTCTTCCATGATAGAATCACTCCCCTCAGACGGAAGGAGGGAAGGAGAAGAATCAAAAATGATTTGTTCAGAAGAAGGTTCCATAATTTCAGAAGAAGGAGTGGGATTGCCACTCAAAGAAAGCGTGACTTTCTTAGGAACAGAAATCGGATGTGGGATAAGTGGTATTCTCTTAGAGCTAGCATTTTCCACCACTACCATTGCAGACTCCTTTTCTTGTTTCTTTTTCCGTTCAGCTCGTATTATTGACATACTCTTAATCGTAAACCGTGAAAGACTTAGATCAATTCGAGAAGTTTTAGGTTCAACTTTCTCCAACTTATCAACATCATCCGGAGGAGGGTCAGAAGACGGCTCATTATATAACAATTTCTCAATTAAAAGGATGTCCTCCTCCGGGTCAAAAGTAGCATTATCAATCTCAACGGGAATCGAATCATCTTTAAGAAAGGCCTCGATCTCTTCCCAAATGGGGTTACTTTCCGTAGTGAGAGACGGGAAAGAGTCGGGCATAATTGGATTAGACGGTAAAGTGGGATTGCTACTTTCTTGAGAAAAATCTATCACACCGATGCTATGGATAGAATGGTCATCGGGTGGAGGTTTCGAAGTTTGCTCAGCATAAAATATTATCTTTTCAGCTCCTTTTCTTATTGTCAACGTTCCTTGGTAGTGATCCACAAGGACTTTTTCGGTTCTCAAGAATGGTCTTCCTAGAGTGAGAGGGACTCGGGCGTCAACCTCTATATCAACTACAGCGAATCCCACGGGAAAATGGAATTTATCCACTCGTACCATAACATCATTGATTACACCAACCGTGTGATCAATTGTTCGATTAGCTAATTCAATAGTCATACGAGTCGGTATAAGATTCTTCAATCCAAGCTTCTGATATATTGCAAGAGGCATGAGGCTTATGCTTGCACCCGAGTCGGTCAGGGCATTACACACCTCGATATCATTTAAAGAGCAAGGAAGGAGAAATTTCCTGGGGTCACCAAGCTTCTCAGGAGCTTGGTTTGAGGAAGAATTAGACGGTGTAGGCTTAAGTGATATCTTTGAAATTTGTTCCAATTTTTCTTCATAAATCTTTTCAGCAGCTTTGATCATATCAGTCATAAGTTTGAACTTGGTTCCGGGAACAACTTTCATTTTGTCGAACTGTGATTGAATAGATTTTCACGGTGAAAGATTAGAACTTGTCATTTTGACTGAGATAGAAGGAACTTGGTCAACCAGAGGTTGGACGTATTTGGCACTTCCATTATCACAAGGAATTACCGGGTCCTTTTTCGCCTCGGTCTCTCGTGCTACATTCCTCACCGGAGAGGAAGTAGTCATCGAGGGCCCATCATCTCAAATGGTAATGGATTTCATTTCTTCCTTCGGGTTTGGAATGGTGTTGCTTGGAAGAGTACCAGAACCCGAGGGTTGAGAATAAGAGGTAGAAGCTTGATTAGCTTGAAAGAAACTAGCCAACATATTCCTCATTTCATTCATCAGCTTATTGCTTGTAGCTTCAATCTTATTGCTCAAGATGTTGATTTGACTATGCATCGTTTTAATGGTATTGTCGGTGCTCTTGATGTAGTTTGCAAAATCGTGATTCGGAGCAACTTGATGAGGTGGTTGATATTGTTGTTGAGGAGGTGGTGGTTGTTGGTAAACTTGAAGTGGAGGAGCTTGGTAGTGTTGATTACCATGATTAATATTAGCTCCTCGGTTTTGATTAGCATTGTGGTTACCATTGAAACGGTTTTGATTATGGTTTTGATGTTGAGGTTGATTAAAACCGGGAGGTCCGAGATAATTATTTGAACGGTAGGTAAGAAGATTTCGATCTCCTTGCGGTTGATTGTTGTTTCCCGTAGCTGCATAAACATTCTCATGAGCGTATCCATCGATGGCTGGGAACTCGGAATAAGAATGTGGACCTCCGCAAGTCTCACAAGTCGGGTGTACCGCTTTCACTTGTTGATATTGATTTTGATTATTCATCTGAGTTATCCTTAAAAGTTCGTCAAACTTTTTATTCAGAGCGGCTATTTCGAGAGAAGAAGACGTATTTGACCGAGATCATTCACCCCTTTTGGTGGTAGAATCCTAATAATTGTGATGGGAGGTCATGTTCTCAATAAGATCGTAGCATTCCTCGGGACGTCTTTTCATGAAATTTCCACCGGCAGCAACATTGATCGTGTCACGGTGTCTCAACGTCAAACCATTATAAAATGTATCAATTTCAGTAACAAGCAACATGTTATGATTCGGACATCGATCAATTACAATCTTATAACGTTCCCAAGCTTCAAACAAAGATTCATAGGGATATTGTCGGAAATTACTGATATCGTTTCTCAATTTCGTCACCATCGACGGTGGAAAGTACTTTGCCAGAAACTTAGAAACCATTTCCTCAAAAGTATGAATCGAATTTTTCGAAAGTCGATCAAACCAAGAAGTAGCATGATGAGTCAAAGAGTATGGGAAAAGATATAGACGAAGGGCGTCATCGGAGACCCCATTTTGTTTATACTCTGGGTGACGGTAAGAAATTTGTCAAGATGCTTGTTAGCATCGTCATCCAGTAAACCATGAAATTGACAATTGTTTTTTACTTGTTCTATCATATGATGTTTCAAGCTAAAATCGGTAGCTTGAATATTAGTCGGTGCAATGGGTCCTCCCCTCCTGTGCATGGTCAGTTGACATAGCTCCTCCATCGTTCGGAGATCGGGAGCTATATTTTGATTAACGGGAGAAGGATCGGGACCGTGAACGGGTGGTACGTGGTTAGCAGCCATATTACGTAACTCAGGTATGTTCTGATTCTGAAGTCGTCTTGATCGAGAGCGAGAGCCCATGCACTTTAAAAACCAAGGAAATTAAAACGAACGGTATTTGAAAACAACAGTGAACTTAAACCAATAATCCCAAGTGAGTTGATCACCTTCATAAGACAAACGCACAAAGGAGCGGAGAAGCTATTAGGTCAGCGCGAAGCTTATTAAAAACCCGCCTCGTTTCAGTCGCAATTTAATGTCAGGCTGTCCTTGTACCCCTCACACAGTTTGTTTATCCGATAGAAATAAATCGACTCACAAGCGACACAAAGGCAAGTTTTTGATCTTTAGTTCAGGAACTTACTAATGATAACACATCAAGTTGAGAGATGTTATATAATTGATGTATTCTTTTTTAGCTCAAAAACAAAAGAAAAAAATCTTTTTTGTATTTTTAATTATATATCTCCCCACATATATTATAGAGGAACTTGCCAAGTCACTAATGCCACTTGGCACCCTTAAATGCCATGCTGGCAGAATTTAATTAGTTGGCAATGCCACATATTTCAGCAACACACGCCATTCCACAGCATCATCTTCAAAAATACACGCCATTCTCATCTCTTTTACCATCCCTGATCTTCAGCTAATCAAATCAATGCCATAATATCCCCCAAAAAATAACCTTTTATCCATATCCCCAAATCGATTCAAAATCAAAATCATTCATTCTATTAAATAATCAAAATCATTATCGATATCCCCAAATCGATTCATTCTATCAAATAATCAAAATCGTACGCTACAAAATAATCCATCATCTTCAATCCAAATCACAGGCGCAACTAGGGTTTTATAATGTGAAAAATTAATGGACAATTCGGTGTATGTTTGTGTGTTTCACGGTTTTGTCACGACTATAAACACAATGACACAGGTATGTTATTGATTTTTACAATTTTTTATATCATGACCGGTTTATTGATTGATTTGCTTTTATGTAATTTGTGGTGAAATTATAATTTGGATTCATAATCAATTTCATGATGAGATTGTTGGGATATGAAAGTGCTGAAGAATGACAAAGTACTGGAAAAGTCAAAGTACTGCTAAAAAAGAATTCAAAGTACTGTTGTTGAAGTCAAAGTACTGCAAGGCTAAAAGAACTGTTATATTCGTTTATGGAAAGCTTTGTAATTCTAGAATATTCTTTATTAGATTACTTGTCATACAAGGATACAAATTGTAAACCGACTAGGGTTATCCTTGAGCCTATAAAAGGATCCCTAGATTGGCATTAGATATACGCATATTATTAGAGTTTTAGAGAGTTCAACATTATTATAGTTGTTAAATAAGTCTGCATAACAAGCAGAATTAGAGTTATTAATATAATCGTTGAAAGTTAAAAGTTATATTCTTCTTAGCTTTGTTAAGTAAATTCCGCATACTTGATAAAGATTACTCAGTGTTTCATTGTTAATAACTAAGGATTTATCCGAGGTTATAAAACCCTTAACAAGCTATTTAAGTTAGTTTGGTTAGAGTACATCGATCCAACAAGTGGTATCAAAGCTTGTGTGGAAACTCTGACTAAGAAGAAACCCTAAAACCTAGTTAACAAAACCTAAAGATGTCGACTGAAGCTGTTCCACCACCATCCATCACTTCACTCAGGATACCTATCATCAAGAAGGGAGAGTACGACTTATGGAGCATGAAGATGAGGCAGTACATTGCAATTACAGACCATGCACTGTGGAATGTAATTGTCAATGGTAATGAAGTCGTTCCAGAACCTATTGATATTCTGGACCCCAAAGCACCTAAGGCAGACTTACCAGCAGCTACATTAAGGAATCAAGAGAAGGCACTCAACATTCTCTTGTCTGCCATTCCAGATGGCCATCTACTCAAGTTCCATGATGCTAAAGATGCAAAGCAACTCTGAGCTGCTCTCAAAACAAGGTTTGGAGGTAATGATGCTTCCAAGAAGATGCACAGAAATCTGTTAAAGCAGCAATTTGAAATATTCACTGTTGGAGAAAGAGAAAGCCTTGATGCTGCTTATGACAGATTCCAAAACCTTCTCAGTATGCTGGAGCTATACAAAGCAGAGGTCTCAGTTGGAGATGCTAATCTTAAGTTCTTAAGGAGTTTGCCATCGACATGGCATGTGATAGCTACAATGATCAGAGGACAACCTGGTCTGGATGTTATGGACTTTGATGATCTCTACAATCATCTGAAGGTGTATGAGCATGAGATGAATGGCCAAACCAGTTCCAAATCTCACAGATTGCTTTTTGTCATCTGAAAGGAGGGGCAGTACTTCCACCAAAAGTACTGCTTCTCCTACTCAAAGTACTGTGGCTCAAAGTATTGTTTCCTATTCTACCCCCACCTTTGCTCAGCAACCCACACCAACACATACCCTCCACTCAGATGAAGTTGTATGCTCTTTCTTTGCACAGCAAGCTTCTTTACCTGTCACTTATGAAGAAGATCTCTCATAGATTGAAGAGGATGCTCTTGAAGAAATTGATATCAGGTGGCAAGTTGCCATGATCACTGCAAGGATCAAGAAGTATATGAAGAAAACAGGAAAAAGCATTAACTTCAAACCAAAACAGGTTATTACTTTTGACAAATCCAAAATTGAATGCTTCAACTGTCAAAAGACTGGACACTTTGCAAGGGAATGCAGATTTGCTAAATATCAAGCAAACAGGATGACAGAGAAACCAAAGCTAGAGCTTAAAGAAATTCCTATTACTGAAACAAAAGCTTTGGTTGCTCAAGAGAGTTTATCAGAGGTTGACTGGAGTGCTGAGTTTGAGGATGAACCAGTTACCTACTGTATGGTAGCTATGGAGGAGTCAGTAGAAAAGTTTAATTGGAGCACAGCCTTTGATGAGGAACCTGAACATGCTGCTTTGGAATCCAGAGATGGTCTAGGAAGATTTGATTGGAGCATGGAGAGTGAAGATGATCCTGTTCTACTTGCAATGGTGGCTACTTCACCAAGTTCACCTATCTCGAGGTATGTTCCAATTGTCATGACTTTTATCAAAAAGTACTGAATAGTTATGTGGCTGAAAGAGATAACTGTATAAGGGCTAGGTCTGACGTAGCAGGTTATCAAATAACTTTAGAATCTATGGAAGCTAAAATAATAACACATGAAAATAATGAAATAGATTGGGCAGAAAAGTATGAACAACAGGATTATCAGTTAAAACTAAGTGAATGGAAGTTAAACTGTAAGATCTCTAAAATAGAGAAACTAACTAAGGAGAGAGATGAATTGCTAGAAAAGTTTAATGCTTGGGGACAATCAGGTCTTTCTCATGTCACTTATGTTGAAAAAAAGAGAAGAGCTTACATTAAAACTGGCCTAGGTTTTGGTATGGATTTTAATAACATAGAAAACCCACCTAGTGATCAGGATGAATGTGATTTTGAGGATATAAACACTAGTGATGATGAACTCATTAATTATGTAGACACGTCTAGTAATGAGGAATCAGTTAGTGAACCATCTCCTAAGATTAAGAAAGATAATGCCTATCATGCAGTCCCTCATCCCACCGGTAGTCATCAACCTCTTAGGCCTGATGTTTCTCGTTTTGGAGTAGATAGCTTAGAGTTTAAGAAGAAACTTAAAGGTCAATCTAGGTCTGAAATCTCAAAAGAAACTGTTGAAACACCTAAGGTAGATGATGTTCAAAGCCAAGCAATACTTTCACCCCAAAGTACTGCTACACCTCAAAGTATGCTACACCTTCCAGTACCTTTAAGAAATCCTTTTCAACATACTGCTAAACCTTTTTGGGATAATTTTGGTCAAAACAGTTTTCATCATTCACCTAGAAGACAGGATAGGTTTGGTCATACACATAGAAGAAGAAACTTTGGAATTACATATCAAAAACTATGTTTTGTTTGTTTTAGTCCTAACCATCTGATTAAGGACTGTAACTTACATTCAGAGTACTTAAGTAAGTTCCCAAAGAACAGAACTGCCAACCAAAAACCAAGGGCAACTAGACCAGCTTGGAATCATTCACATAGGATTAACCATAGAAACTTCTCACCAGACTTTAGGTACCCTCACCAGAGAAGACCTTTTTCAACACTTCCAGTACCTTCAAATACTTTCCAAGGTACTGCTAAGCCAAGACCAGTATTTTCTCAAAGTACTGCTCAGTTTTCACCAAACACCTCTTGGAATAGGAACCCTAGGAGATCTAATTACTATCAATCTAAAAGGCGTTACAACTCCATGAAAGTAGTTAGATCTAGAGACTCTTCACCATAAGTTAAAACTCAATGGGTTAAGAAAGAAAGTACTGATGATGAACAAACAGTACTTTCAACAAGTAATGCTGAAACAGTGATTTTTGATAAAGATGATTTTGTTGAAAAAGAAAAGGAGGTTTTTGTTGAAAAAGAAATTTTTGCTGAAAATCCACCACAAGTTTTGAAACAAAAGATAATGCTTGATTCTGTCTACAAAAACTGTGAAGATTACATACTCAAGGAATTTGAGTATGTTACTCCACAAAGGGAACACAAGTCAGTAATGGCTTGGGTCCCTAAAAGACACTAACTATTTTATCTTTGTGCAGGGCAACCCAGAAGAGGAGCTTAAAGATCATCTTATTGTGGATAGTGGTTGCTCTGGAAGCATGACAGGAGACAAGAAGATTCTGTCAGATTTTAGGCCATATTGTGGAGGAAGAGTTGCATTTGGGAATGATGCTAGTGGAGGAAGAATTAGTGGAAAAGGAACCATCAAGACAGGAAGCATAGATTTTGAGAATGTTAGATATGTGAAGGAGCCCAAGTTCAACCTTTTGTCAGTCTCTCAAATCTATGACAAAAAGCATCCTGTGCTGTTCACTGACACAGAATGTCTCATACTTTCACCTGATTTCAAACTTGATGATGATAACTTGGTAATACTCAAAGTACTAAGAACCAATGATGTGTACAGTTTAGATATTAAGAGTCTTCACTCTTCTGAAAGAGTTACATGTTTAGTAGCAAAGGCATCACTTGAAGAAGCACATCAGTGGCATAGAAGATTGGGCCATGTGAATTACAAGAATATCAACAAATTGGTCAAAGGAAATTTAGTTAGAGGTTTACCTTCAAAGACTTACAAGAATGATCACTCTTGTTTGGCATGTAAGAAGGGTAAACAACATAAAGCTTCTTGCAAGAAGCTTGAGGAAAGGACTGTTAGAGAACCATTGAAGCTGTTACATATGGATCTATTTGGTCCTGTATCTGTTACAAGTTTGAACAAGAAGAAGTACGGCTTAGTAGTGACAGATGATTGTAGTAGATTCAATTGGGTATTTTTCTTGGGATTTAAGGAAGATACTTTTGATGATATTCATGATCTTATTATAGCACTTGAAAACCAACTGAGACTGAAAGTTAGAGGTATTAGATGTGACATTGGAAGATTCAAGAACAAGCTTATGGATGAATTTGTGCTAACAAAGGAATCAAGAGGGAGTTCAGATGTTTAACACCACAGTTGTAATGGTATTGCAGAGAGAAAGAATAGGACTATGATTGAAGCGCCGAACAATGCTAGCACTTACCTATTCACTCGGGAATCTGTAATACTTGCATAAACTATCAATCACCAAACCACAGATGAAGATACCTTATGAGTTGTTGATGGGAAACAAACCTAATATTCGTTTTTTATGAAGCCTTTTGGATGCCCTCTCACTATTCTTAATACAATTGATCATTTGGGAAAGTTTGATGGCAAGTCAGAAGAAGGTTATTTATTGGGATATTGCACCAACAGCAAGGGCTTTAGAGTGTACAACAGAGTCACAAAGAAAGTTCAAGATTGTCTTCATGTTGAGTTTTTAGAAGATCAAGAAAATCAAAGGGTAAAGGTCTGATTGGATGTTTGATCTTGAAGTTTTACTCCTTCAATGAATTATGTTCCGTTAGAGAAAGAATCAACCTTACACAATGGAGAAGAGGTACAGTATGTTGTTCATGAGTCCATATTAGACCGAGATCTGTTCATGATGAAGAACCTAAACTGGAGACAAAGAAAAGTACTTGATGAGCCAAAATCCTCGTGAGGATCAATCTATTCAAGATGCACTTAATCAGATGCTTCTTCAAGATGTCTTAGCACATTCTTATACTGATGACCAAAGAAGAGCTTATGAAGAAGAAAAGAAAGAACAAAATGAGAGTACTCTCACAGTACTTTGAACCTTTGACCAAAACTCGCTGCACTAGTTACCAACACTTTGGATGATTTAGATGATCCTACCATGCCTGGCTTAGAAGATACTGATGATGAGTTTGAAGATGAAGGTATTTTCTCAAATTCCAATGAAGATGCTGATTTCACTAATTTGGATGATACTTATGGAGTTCCACAGACTCCAAACTTAAGAATTCATAAGAATCATCCTACTGATCAAATCATTGGTCCTTCTAATTCTGGAGTGATGACAAGACACAAAGCTAAGATTTTTACTAAATCTCATAATGCTTTACTTAGCTTTGTCTATAAACAAAATAGGCTGAATCATAAGGACCATCAAACCTCTTTGTTTGCTTTATCTCTCAAGATGAACCCAAGAATATTGCTCAAGCATTGACTAAAGAGAGTTGGGTTGAAGCTATGCAAGAAGAACTACTACAATTCAGACTTCAAGAAGTTTGGGTATTATGTGATCTTCCTGATGGTAAGAAAGTCATTGGTACAAGATGGGTGTTCAGAGAGAGATGAAAGAGGGAATGTTATCAAAAACAAAGCAAGGTTAGTTGCACAAGGCTGCAGACAAGAAGAAGGAGTTGATTATGATGAAGTGTTTGTTAAGTCCTGTAAAGAATTGAAGCAATTCGGATTTTCCTTGCTTTTGCATCATATATGGGATTCGTGAGGGTTTATCAAATGGATGTCAAGAGTGCCTTTTATATGGCAAGATTCTGAGAGGAAGTATATGTCAAACAACCTCCCGGTTTTGAAGATCCTAAACATCCAAACAAAATACGTTCTACAAAGTTGTCAATTGAGCAAATCTTTATGGCTTACATCAAGCACCTAGAGCTTGGTATGAAAGGCTCTATACCTTTTTATTGCAACATGGTTATAGGAGAGGAGCTATAGATAAAACTTTGTTTACCAAGAAATTTTTAAGATTTAGGATATCATGCTAGTACAAGTGTATGTAGATGATATCATCTTTGGAGCTACCAAACAATCTATGGTCAAGGAGTTTGAGAAGGTGAGCTGTTGAGAATGAATTTCAAATGAGTTCAATGGGTGAGTTAACTTTCTTTTGGGACTTCAAGTTAAGCGGTCAAAGGAAGGAATTTTCATAAGTCAAGACAAGTATGTACCTGACATACTTAAGAAGTTCAATTTTGATGAAATGAAGCCTGTTACTACACCTATTAAATCTATCAACTCATTGGGCAAGGATGAAGATGGACAACAGTTGAAGTCAAGTTATACAGATCAATGATTGGCTGTCTTATGTATCTTAATGCATCTAGGCCTGATATCATGTTTGATGTGTGTTTATGTGCAAGATATCAAGTCTCACCAAAGATCTCTCATATGAATGCATTGAAGAGAATTTTTAGTTATTTTAAACAACAACCTAAGCTGGGGTTGTGGTATCCACAGGATTCACCTTTTCACTTGGAAGCTTTTTCAGATAGTGATTATGAACCACAGGTGGATGCCAATATCTTGGAAGAAGATTAGTTTCATGGCAGTGTAGAAGCAAACAATTGCAGCAACATCATCAACCGGAAGGTAATATGTGGCTGCTGCAACAAGCTGTTGTAGACAAGTTTTGTGGATGCAGAATCAACTCTTGGACTATGGGTTCAATTTCAATAATACTCCTATCAATATTGATAATGAGAGTACCATTTGTATTGTGAAGAATCCCGTTTATCATTCCAAGACCAAACATATTCAGATTAGGCACCACTTCATCAGAGATTGTTATGAGCATAGGCTCATTAATGTTGTCAAGGTGCATACGGATGATAATGTAGCTGATTTACTCACCAAAGGATTTGATGTTTCAAGATTTACTCACTTGGTGGTGAGTATTGGCATGATTAATTACTGAGCTACATTTAAGGGGAGGACTATTATGTGTAAGTATAGTCCTATGCATTGTTTAAGGGGAGGATATTCATGTTTATTTGCTGTATTTGCTATTGTAAAGAGGAGAATGGAAAAGTACTGCTTTTTGATTTTATGAAAGTACTGCTTGGAAAGTACTGCTTGGAAAGTACTGCACACGTGGAAAGTATTGTTTGTCTTATCGAAGTACTGTTCCAACGGTAATATTGAGGGGTAACTACTACTAATCTAACTTTGTTATTAATGGCTGTGATTTTTAAATCTCACCTATAAATAACTCTCAATTTCCCTCTCATATTACTAACTTATAATATTTTCCATATTTCTCTCTCTATCACCCATATTATTCGTCATATCACTTTCTGTGTACACTTATCATCAATGGCAAATCGTAATACCGTTTCTAAACATAACATGGTGGCGAATTTGTTGACAAGACCGAAGCCAATGAGATCTTTCATGATATCATTGATTTTCTCACGGGTCAACCAATTAGTTATGCGCTTTTAGTGGAACCGGATATCATTGAGCCCCGGATTCAACAATTTTGGGCGACGCCGGGTTCATATGGAGAATGATGATTCATATATTCAAGCTACATTCTGATTCTGGGAGAATGTAAAGGTTCTTGAAGCCTCAATTCATGAAGATTTAGTGTTTGATGATGAAGAAGGGGTGTTTCATTTTGATAAGCAACTAATTTGGGATACGTTTAGGGACATTGGTTATGAAGGGTCCTTAACTGAACAAACTTTCAGGAAACCCTTATTTTGTCCTCACTGGAAGTTTTTAGTACATGTATTGCTTCATTGTATTAGTGCTAAAAGTACATCATGGGAGCAATTTGGGTCTAACATAGCATCTGCTATAGTGGGATTGGCTACAGATCGTATTTTCAACTTTTCAAGGTTAATCCTAGATGGAATGCTTTCACACATCGCTCATGGTTCAAAATGGTTGATGTATCCAAGGTTTATTCAAGTATTCCTCAATAAACAACTTTCAGATGTACCAAAGCCTACAAGTCTTTTACCTATTGTGGTACAACAAGCCAAGATTTTCACTTTCATGGCTAGGAAGAGTGATTTATTCATTGGAAGGGACACTCCATTAACTACTTCTATGATGGAAGTTGTTCAAGCTGTCAGAGACTTGCTGCAGAGGATGATGATAGAGAAGGTACTGCCTCTACCCAAGGTACTGCATCAGAAGGTACTGCATCGCATCACCAGGTACTGCATCACAAGGTACTGCACAAAAGTAACTCGTCACAAGGTACTGCTTCGCAAAGTACTGAAGTTCAAGATGATGTTGCAGTTTCACCTTCACCATCTCCACAAATATCTGTTCCTGATTCTCAACCAGAAGAACATTCACCAATTAGAGGAGATGATCTAGCTACTATACCCCCTGAAGGTTTGGTACTGGATAATTATGTTCTGACAAGGGAGTTAGTCAGCTTGAAGAAAACAACTGAGGCTCAAGCTAAACAGATTAAGAAGTTGAAGCTCAAGTTTAGAAGACTCAAGCATTTTGTCTGGCCTTTGGTTCAACATCATCGTCTATGGGTCAAGTCTCAAAGAATGCAAGGCAAGCCTGTTAGGCAATTTCAGAAGAAAACAAAAGGCAAGAAGTTTCAACAACAATCATCTTCATTCCAATTGGGGAGGAATTTGGAAGATAAGAATTTGAATGAAGAATCTGAAGTTGAACCTCAAGGTACAAATATTCAAACTCAAGATACTGAAGAACAGGTTATTGAAAGTACTGAGGAGCAAGTTATTGATGTTCAAGTTCAAAGTACTGATGATCAAGGTACTGCTGATCAAAGTACTGCTTTTCATGGAACTTACAGACAAGGGTTAATTTCACCAAGGTTGATAGATTTTGAAGAAGAAGCTGGTCCTTCAACTGTTTTAACTGAAGAGAAAGCTGGTCCTTCAACTGTCATACCAGAAAAGGAAGCTGATACACCCAAACCTATACATACTACAAGTGATGATGAAACCATTGCTGAGATTTTGCATGATTTATCAAGGCCAAGGGGTGTTAGCATTCCAGGAGTTACAGAAGAACAACCAAGAGCTTCTCAACCTATTATTGATCCAAAAGATAAAGGAAAAGGTATATTGGTAGAAAAAAAGAAGAAAAAGAAACCTAATTTAGCACAGATAAGGGCTGCTCAAGTTGCTATGAATGAGGAAGCAGCTAGAAAGTTTCAAGCTGAATTGAATGCTAAAGATAGAGAAGCTAAGGAAATTGAAGAAGCTCAGAATAGAGAAGCAGCTAAGAAATTGCAAGAGGAATTGAATGCTGAAGCTGATGAAATATTAGAGTCACCTATTCCTGTATCTTCTCTACCAAGAAGACCAAATCTTGCTAAGGAAAGGAATGCAATGATGGCTTATCTGAAAGGAAGAGGATATATTGGATTGAATAAGTTGAAGTATGTTGAGATGAAAGAGTTGTATGATGCTGTTAGAGAAGATTATCATAAACAAGTTGATAATATTAAAGATTTTAAAGATGGTGATGCTTACAAAGAAGAAGAAAGAAAAGGAAGCTTAAAAAGAAAAAGAATAACTGGAGTTAAAGATCAACAGTCATCAAAGAAAGTTGAGTTAACGTTTGATACTAATGATGAGCTAAGGAATTACTTAAGAGTAATAGATTTTAAGTATTCTAAAGATGAGGCTGAATTGAAGATGAACAAATCTCTAATAACTACTTTTGAAGTTGTAGAGTCAAAAGAAGGAAATTATCTGATGTTTCACAAAGAAGATGAAAGTTTCAAGGTGTTCAATATGCTATGGGATTTATTGCATATAATTGATAGAGTGGATTTATTTCATTTATATCATGTGGTGAAAGAATATTTTGAACACAATCAATCAGAAGGATTTGGTTTAGTCTTACTTGGAGATCTTATAACTGTTTGGGAAACTGAAGAAACAAGTACTATGAGATCCGGAAAAACCAAGAAGAATAGGAGATTACTTGCTGGAGATTCTTTGAAGAATCTGGAGTACATGTTCTAGAGCTAGAAGATGGGACAATGATTCACATGTTAGATGATAGAAGATATCCTCTTACATTAGATCTCATGAGGAGGATGCTGGAGCATGGAATGGAAGTTGAAGAAGATAATGAAATTGCACGTTTGGTTATCAAACTGTTTATCAGATGGACTACAATTGCTAATGATGATGAATAACTGGTATGAATCTTAATTGATTAAATTTTTGATATATCAGTACTTTATCCAAAGTACTGCTAATCAAACAGTACTTTAATCAAAGTACTGCTTGAATTTTTAAACCAGTTACTGATTTTGAAAAGAAAAACTTTTGTTAAGTGTTAGAAAATTTTGAAACAAAGGTTAACAGAACTAAATGGTTTTTGAGATGGTAACACCAATAGTTTATCAATCTACCATGGTTACAAAAGGATTGGCTAATCCATGAGCAAACGGCTTTGGTAAAGATATTTCAAATCCGTTTTATAGTTGACGACTTGCTAATAAGTTGTATGGTAATCAACTCACCATATCAGTAATGTGAAGAGTTGGCTAGCCTACAAGAAAATGGCTTGTGGTAAAGGCTGTGGAAAAACCATTATATGGTAATTAGTTCACCATGATGAAAGAACTAGCTAGTCCAAAAGGGTACAACCTTTGGTAAAGACAAATCAAATCTGTTGATAGCTGATGATTTGCTAAAAACCATATGGTTATCAGTGTACCATGATCTTACACATCAAAACATTTGGCTACTCCAGAGTTAATGGCTTTGGTAAAGAGAACTCAAATCCATTAAATTTTCAATTGTGCACCTCTCACAGGAGTTTACACCCCTGGAAGTGATGAGAATAGACTGGAACTTAACTGAATTAAATGTACAAATTATCTTATGTTGCTGAAAAGATGGAGCTTGCTGAATGTTGCTGAAAAGAAATTACTAATCAAGGGTGCTGTAAAGAATAAATTCTAAAGAATACTTTGATAAATGATGATATAAGCACAGAGTCTACAAAGATACAATCCAAAGGCAAAGACACAATCTTTCCTTCAAGATGGAGCTGTTAAAGATAAATTCACAAAGGAACTTGAAGTCAAGCAAGTAGAATTCAAGTTAGGGGAGGATTGTTGGGATATGAAAGTGCTGAAGAATGACAAAGTACTGGAAAAGTCAAAGTACTGCTAAAGAAGAAGTCAAAGTACTGCTGTTGAAGTCAAAGTACTGCAAGGCTAAAAGAACTGTTATATTCGTTTATGGAAAGCTTTATAATTCTAGAATATTCTTTATTAGATTACTTGTCGTACAAGGATACAAATTGTAAACCGACTAGGGTTATCCTTGAGCCTAAAAAAGGATCCCTATATTGGCATTAGATATATGCATATTATTAGAGTTTTAGAGAGTTCGACATTATTAGAGTTGTTAAAGAAGTTTGCATAACAAGCAGAATTAGAGTTATTAATATAATCGTTGAAAGTTAAAATTTATATTCTTCTTAGCTTTGTTAAGTAAATTCCGCATACTTGATAAAGATTACTCAGTGTTTCATTGTTAATAACTAAGCATTTATCCGAGGTAATTAAACCCTTAACAAGCTATTTAAGTTAGTTTGGTTAGAGTACATCGATCCAACATAGATTTTATGCACACCAAGTGTTTGATAAAATGTCTGTGAAGTTAACTTTGTAAAAAACTGATATTTGGACAAATATCGGATGTTTGGTGGGAAGTTTAATTTTTTTGTATCGAAAACATTACGACAACTTAATATTTTGTGAATTATTATTATTAGGATAAATGCAATATGTGATGTTAACATTAAAGTTCTATTTTTAGTTATGTTTACATTATAATCATAGTAAACTTTATCATAGTGATTAACATCATTCTTATATGTATATTATACACTAGGTAAATCAATGATTTTCTTTTAAAAAATTATTGTTGTATATGTGCTAACCGTAGCCCTTTCATGGTAGCAAAACCCAACTCATATGTATGGTTAAAAAATCTTTATGTATACCTGTCTTCAACTTTGTGGAGAATTATATGCCTTATGCTCCAACTGAGATAAAGGCACCATTAATTCCTTTAGCTCTTCAACTTGCAGCCCATATGTGCATGTTTGGGACTAAAATGTATGGAGCCTCACCCTGTCAAGAGAAAAAACGGGTACTTCTTAGCGCCTATTCATCCTAATCTGCACAATAATCTGTATCAGTTTGATCCAATAGCTTCAACTTATTCCTCATGAAATTATATACTTTTGTACCAATTCCTATTTCCATACTGTTGTTACGCACACTTCCACTCATATCATTGCTTACGCACACTTCCACTCATATCCAATAACTTCATAGTGATTAACGCACTCACTTTATCATGTTATGAGTTTCACAGGCATAATCTTATTGCATAAGTTAAAATATACTAATGAGTTTTTCCATTTTCTATATTGTGAATAACCAGATTACAAACCGGTTCACATAAAACACATACCAACTGTGTATGCAAATTATTATTGTTAGGTTCCATCTGCAAATTTGGGTCCAAGACGAAACTGGGACTATATCATTGTCCCTTTTAATGAAGTTCAGTTCAGCCATTGTGGGTAGATCAACATATCAGTTGGTTGATAAGTATGGAAAGGTACACTCATATATGCTCATGAGCTTCAACAATCTATATAAACTGTTATAAAACTTTATAAAACTTTTTTAACGATATTTTGTCTAAGGAGAATGGTATCTTCCCGCATGAGATTACCAATTGTGTTGATAAAAATATGCTTTCAAAGTAGCAATGGATGATTTTAACGCTAAAAAGCTAATGCCTGTCTTCAATGTTTTGCGTATGTCTCAAGACCCGGCCATAATAGAAACTCTGCGTGCATCTGCGACACCGATAGATGTAATGAATATAGTTGTTAATGTTATACAATTACATTGTCTTTTGTCTACTAACCATATCAGTGCAGCAACTTACAATTTAAATACTTTTCTTTTGAAGCCGGAGAATGAAGCACAGAGTAAAATTGTCCTGGACGTCACACCATTTGTAAGTATACTTATTACACAAATATTCATTTGTCAAACATATAACCATTTATATGCTACCTAATATATAAATGAAACTTTGCAGGATTTGGAATCTCAGATAGATGAGAACACGACACCTACCAATGAATGATTTGGAATCTCATTTTAAGAAAGTTATTATAAGATCGATTCAAGATTGGATTGGTTATCATCTTTCTCAGGCTCTCTTGATTTTCCAGGACATTTTGGTCACAGCTTGGGGTGCTATTCTTATTTCAGTCACATTGATACTTATGTTTTTGAGGTATGTAACTTGTCTGTTGTATTTAATGCTTTGAGTCAAACCAAGTTAAGTTTTCCTCCCGTCATGTTTGATTCTGTTCCTTCCAAAATTACTCAGAATTCTGTATTTGTGATTGCCTTATCTGATCAAGTGCTTTTCTTTTTTCTTTTTTTGTCACAGTTCATATTATCTCAGCATAGTAAAGTGGTGATCATTTTGCAACTGGTGATCGTGGGGCAGGGTCATATTACTCGAGAGAACACATACAAAGGTTAGTAAGCCATAGTATACTGTACTCATTTTTTATGAGATTTTCTTTCGAACATAAGTGATTTCTCATTTTGTACAATGGGTTTTTATGTTGCCAAAAGTTTTTTTTTTGTTAATTTTACATATTTTGTATTTGCTACATTCTGCAGCATGGTGAAAGTAGAGGGGATTTAGAGAAGACTGCTTACGTACCAAGCAGGGATCCGGAGTTCCGTTATAAAACCAAGTTCAAGAGCCATGAACAAGAGGTTACAATGAATCTTTCATTTGCCATTTCTTTCATGTTGTTAATATTTTGGTACATGGGCAATTTTTTCATAATACATCTCAATTTTTGTTTTCAGTTTGATTATTTAAAGACTTTGGAGATTGAAGAGAAAATAAAAAAAATTAGATGGGGCCAAACAGCTAATGGCGCAGTCTGCTGTTGACTTATGATACAACCATTAAGTACTGGAAGGTAACCACTCTTTTTCTAAACATAGTTTCAGACTATGTAACAGGTTCATATGTGGGCATTTGCTTCATTAAGATTCTTACAACTACAGCCCATTCTGTCACACATTTACAGTTTTGCGGCGGATATAATTCTGAGGATTTTCTTCATAGCATAAATGACACTTAATGTAGGTAAATTTTGTAACTTAACTGGGTTTGACTAAATTAATCTTTGTACTGTGTTAACTAAATGCAAATCACGGTCTTCGAGTGGGATAAATGAAATTTCCATTATTTAGACACTTTTTATATGGTTTTATCTTATTTCTGAATCCCTGATGGTTCATTTTAAAGATGATGATTTGTCATTTGGCGACTTAGATCATAGTGGTATTTATAGATTACTCATAAATCTTCTGGAATTTAGAATATGAATATTGATCATTGTGCTTTATTGGTATTGCATCTGTATTCCGTAGTGTAAATCAAAAGTTAGTTTTTGCTTTAGAGATAGTTGTACCAATTATATTCGTGGAAAGTTAATATAAATAGTTATACCAATTATCCGTGATGTCAATCAATCTTATATTCTACTTATAATGGTAAATCTCTTTGGATGTCATTATTTTGTTCTATTTGTTATCAGTTAGTTCAAGCCCTCCATTGTACATGATTAAACCACAAACATCATGGCTCTATTTTGATTATTATTGTATCTTTTTAGTTAAAATGTTTAAATAATATAGCATTGATTTGATAATTCTTTTTCATGTGTTTGACAATGGTATTGTAATCATCTTCGTGATATATGCCATATGCCTTTAACGCCATATATGTTAGCAAGCCTCCATGATAGCCTTTTGTTTAGATTTTGCTATCCTTTAATGGTAAGTTGATTAATTTTTCATATGATAATATTATCTATAACCTCGAATCCCTCTATACTAAAAGCTTTTTGAAACATGAATTGGATAAAAGTTTATACCGTTTGACCCGTTCCTTTTTTAGCTACATTCTTTATTTGAACCCGTTCAAAAATAAATATAGTGTTTGGGAATTGGGATAAGTGGTGAAGATGGTGTTCCAATACTACATCGACTGATATAGTGTTTGGGAATCTGTATTTTTATGCCAAATATAGTGTTTGGGAATCTGATTTTTTTTCAGAAATTGCCCATTTCGAAAGAGCACTATACAAGCTTAGAGTTGCTGCACCCTATTTGTTGTTTAATAAGGGAAAACTCATTTGTTTATATCATCGTCTACGTTAATTAGATAATCTTGGTTGGGTTGATTGGATGCAGACTTTGAAATAAATTATCGGGTTACCATAGGCATTTACTATCTTTTATATTTGTATCCTCTACCCTTTTTCGTGTAGAGAAGAATATATACAAATGTGTTTTAGGAAAGATGTATATTTGTTCACAACATAGGTTGTTACTATATTGTTCACAACATAGGCATATGGATTTTCACACAGAGGCATATGGACAATGGGTTAAAGTGAGCAAACAAACATTGAGAAATATACAAGGCTAAAATGCAAAGACATACAATTAAGCATAGTGTGTCATTAAATTTTTTTCGATGAAGATTGAAGAGGCGTTCGTTGGTCAATGATCATGTTGTTACTTTAAGTGCCAACCATTCATCAGGTACATCTTCACTCGAGCATATATACAAATCAGAGTCCTGACTCATTGTTTTAATTGGATTTGTCAAACTCCATCTACTTTACTTATATTGTTTCCTTGCAATAAAAAGTATTATAGTAGGACATTGTGTTCATAGTGAAAGTAGTTATACTACGCTTCAACATCATTATGGTAAAATAATAAGTTTCTTTATAGATATGTATTACAAAGGTTTTTCTCTTTTTAAAACCCTATAGCTAAGAAGCACATGGTGAAAGCATGTTTTAAATGTTGTTTTTATTTCATAGATATTCTATTTATAAGATTTATTACATAATGTTTTTGAGAGTCTGGATTTGTGCTTTGCTTCTTAATGCAGGTACTATATGCCGATGGTTTGTGCTTTGCTTCTTAGTGCAGGTACTATATGCCGATGGTAATGAAGACATGCTAAATCTTTATAAGGAATGGTGAAGGATGCTTGATGAGACGTCACATTATCAAGTTACAGTCAGGTTGGCAACTTTTAAGTTAATCTAAGTAGTTTGCTGGTATTTTGGCAAATTTCACAAAAATCGAATATTTTCTAATTTATCCTTCTGATCGCATATTCTCTTGGGCATCACTCTTAAAAGTAGTATAGAAACACAAGTAGTTAGGCTACAGAAAGTGATACAATAATTTGCAAAAGTTGATTTCGTGAGTTGGTAATGGAAATTTATGTATATTCTATATATATATGTCAATTATCAATGAAAATAGTCGTGTGACGTCATTTGATTGTTAATTTTTTTTTTTTTTTTTTTTTTTTTGCTTAGTTTTTGAGAAAAGTTTCTGCATATTTATGATAGTCTTGAAGAGAGAAAACTATGAGTGAAATATTGGGACACTTATTTTATGAATGTATAAATTTATGTCCAATAATTGATATACATAAATCTAAGGGTCATGGAAGCTAAAGCATCAGTTAACTTTGTCAAAGTGAAATGAAATATAAAATTAAGGAGAGATGAGTCAACGTTTGCCATTCCTTTGTTGGGTAGTTGATTTATGTTGCATGGATTTGAAACTCCTTTTGGTAGATTGGGTTGATTAATTTCAAACATCCATGATGTGATGATCTTTAAAACATCAAAGTGCACCAATATACTAATATTGACATAGTAGGAGTGATGTATTTGAGAGTTGAGCTGATTTGCACACTTTTGGTTTTTATTTGCACGCTTCACTATACAAATAGTTAAAGCATATTATAAATAATGTATAACTGCATAATGCATTAAAGAGAGTGTCATACTCCCTCCGTCCCAAAATATAAGTCCACATTTGACTTTTCAAAGTCTATTTTTTTTTACTTTGGCAGTAATTATTCATTTCCGTGCTATATTATTAGAAACAAAATTACATTTACATAATCATATTAACAAATTTACATGAGACTCGCCGGCCATCGGGCCGGGTCATGAGACTAGTATATATATATACAAAGAAAAAGGAAAATATTTTTTTACTTTTGATTTTTATGAAAACAATAACTTCACGAAGGAAGGAAGGATCTCGAGTCACTAATCGTCAAACCTTTAACGATATTGTCGCAACACAACCTCCCCGGCAGCGGCGCCAAAAGTTAGTATGTGTTGTACGTGTAGGGAGAAAATATACGATATCAAATCCCGTGAGTGATAAGTGATACCGGATTAGGAAATCCGGGTCGTGCCCTGATGAGTGTCTAAATACTCATCATTTTTATACTGTTAGAATGCCAAAAACATCTGAAAACACTCAGAAATGCATCAAAATGATGAAAATATCACAAACAAGTGTTTTATATGTTTTAAATGCAAAACATCAAAATGATGAAAACGTACCAAGTTTGCATCATTGGCAGTTTTAGTCCCCCAAGTTATAAAAGTTGTCAAAATTAGTCCCTGGTAATTCAAAAAACTTGTAAAATGTCATTTAAGGTCCTTGGGATTCACAAGTTGTTCAAAATAATCCTTTGAAGTTTTTCAAAATCACAAAGTTCATTAACACTTTTTCTAAAGTGTTGATAACACCAAAAATATTTTCATTCTTTGTTTTTTTCAAAATATTTATCCAAAAACTCCAAAAATATTCATCTTTACCCTCTTACCCTTTTTGATTCTTTATTTCTTTACCCTCTATCCATTTGATTCTAACTTCTTCTATTCTCATGGAATCTCTCGACTACGACGAAATCTGGAACGAAGTTGAAAAACTTCCTATTTTATCACAAATGTCAAGAATTCGTGTGGTTCATGATGATCCATTCATTCTGCGAGGGAATAGAGAAAGAGAAACCGGGGTGAAAAGGACCAGGTACTTCCTTTTGATAATGGAAGTACTAAACGCCCAACCTACGGTTATCCAAAAATCTAATCCCTCGATTGCTCCTAAGCCGTCTAAAATTGATCCTACACTTTCACGATTTACGGTTAAAAGCAAACATGCGAATTTAAACCGGTGACTAGTAAGAATGACTTGCCTAATCTTCACGTTTCTCAAGAAGAACCGAACGAGAGACCATAACGGAAGTGGTGGAAATTGCTAGCTCTCAGAGCACACCACTTGTCCCACCTCCGGATTTTTCAAAATGTTCTTTGAGTCTTATTAGTCATTCAGATCACCATGTTGGTTTTGTTGATTCTTTGAATGAACCGATTCCTTCTCATAACTCTCAAATAGAATCGTTTATTCCCTTGTGCGGTTGGTGGCTCATGAGCCTCTTTGTGTTCACCACATCATGGTATGCAGGTATGTACAGTGTGGTAATGATATTCTTAACAGGAGTTGTTTGTTTTGTGGTTCGAGGAATTCATTTGATTATGATCCTAATCCGAACTCATTTAACGACCCCTCAAATTTTTCTAACTACCCACCACAGCCCGACTTATCTTCATATAATCAACAATACTGCTGTGAATTTTGTGGAGGTCCTCACCAAGGATTTGAGTGTCAACCCGGAAACACGTTTGTCTATGAAAAGTTTTCCGATGATGCTCAGAACTTTGGCTATGACCAATATCCATATGATTCACAACCAGGCTCAACAGTTTTATTGTTGTGAGAACTGTGGAGGTCCCCATTTCAGCTCTGATTGTCAAACAGGGAATCCATTTCCTTGTAACAATTATGACTATCCAGATCACGATCAATCTCCATAGTGCCAAATGACTCAAACTCCTCAGCAAACCCAACAAGACACTTATCTAGAGCTTCTAGAGTCGGTGAAAAGAACTGAGGAGTTGAGTAAGACAGCATTTCATAATGTTCCTAGTTTTTCTTGTGTATATTGTGGGGGTCCTCATGATGATTATCAATGTCAACCTTCGGTTTTGACAAATCTCCACTCCCACAATGTCCCGTCATTCAAAATTCACATGAGAAATCCATGGAAGAATTGCTAGCGAAGAGTGGCGCTAAAATAAATTCCCATATTGCTTTTGAAAAGTCTATTAGGGAATTAATTGCAAAAGAAAAAGCAGCCAGATCTAGCTCTCAATTTCATTTTTCTCTGATGATGAGTGATGATGATGATACAATTGATTCATCAAGTTCATCAGTTGACATCCCAGCAGTTGAGATTCATTCTCGAACAAATGCTATCACACCGAGATTCACACTCACTCTCTAAACATGGGGGATGAGCTTCTTGACACTGTTCCTGAAAAGGAATCAGACGAATTCATAAAATCTAGTGTTAAGGACCTTGTTCCAATCCCAAGAGAGTCACAGGGAATTCTCGAGCAATTGTGTGATATCCCTACCCCTCTTGTCTTCCCAAAAGATCATGTTGAGATGTGCTCCGATTCTATTGATGACGATTCGTTATCTTGTGGAGACATCAGTTATATGGAAGAATTATCTTCTGAGCTTGTTAGCTTAGAAGAAGAGAATGATGAAGTTACTGACACTGAAATCAAAGATGAAGCACTTCGTGCAACATTATTAAATGTCAGTCTTCTCATTTCTAAAATCGAGGCTTTCAAAGAAAAACCCATTTCATCTCCTATCCCCATAAAGGATAGTGACATTTTTTCCGATGATTCTATTCCGGAAATGGAAGCTTTCTGTTTTGATCAGATGGGAGAGAAAATTAGTGGTAATACCACTTCTCATTTTCATAATTCTCTCCCCGATTATGAATCATTCACTTTTGAGGAGTTCCCCAGTGAACTCACTCAAATCAATCCTGAATATGAATCATTCTCCTTTGAGGAGTTCTCCTGTGAACTCACTCATATCATATCTCCACCGGAGTATGATAACTTCTACTTTGATCTAGACACACCCGGAATATGTCTAGACCAATTGAGCTTAAAAGATGAAATTCATACTATTATGAATTCTCCTTCTGATGATGATGAGTTAATCATGATCTTTATCATGACTTTCTTTCTCTTCTTCACCTATCCCGTGGCTTCTCCTGTTCTTCACTCCTTCGGGAATGAAGACATTATCTTTGATCCCGGCATTTTCATTTATCATTTTTGAGCCGGTTCTATGTATATCTCATTGGTGTGGAACTTTCACGTACTTCAAATGTTTATACAAACATCTTGAATGAAAGTCCGATGGAGATTGTCTCTTCCACTTACTTCCCCATGAACAAATTAATTCGGGGTCGAGTCAAGCTAGCGACTCGGTAATCAAAAACAATAGTTAAACATGGGTTTTCACCCGTGTGTACCACCTAAGTGTGGGGGTAATACCCCACCTGTTGTATATGTATATATAAAAACTTTGAAAATTGTAAATATTAAAAAAGAGAATAATTGTTGTGTTTCTACACTTAGGTAGTAATGTTATCTTTTTACGTTTAAGTTCGGCATTACAGTTGGTACTTTGAATATTGAGGACAATATTCATTTCTAAGTGTGGGGGGAAATTCTGGCAAATTTGATCATAAATGTACCCTTTTAGTCCCTTTTTCCCCAAAATGGCCAAATTTTAAAATTTTTGTAGTGGAAGTACTATGTACTAAACACAACAAATGGTAATCAGTCAGCCATGTCTAACCCACATAAGGATTGGCTAATCCAGGAGCAAACGGCTCTTGGTAAAGATATCTCAAATCCGTTTATGGCTTGCAATTTGCCCAAAATTGTATGGTTTTCAGCTCACCATATCCTAAAAAGTTGTTGGCTAGCCCGCAAGGTTATGGCTTGTGGTAAAGGCAGTGGAAAATCCATAATTGGTAATCAGCTCACCAAAGATAATTCGGATAATTTATCTAAGAGTTGGCTAGTCCGAAGGGTACGGCTTGCGGTAAAGACAAATCACATCCGTTGAAAGCTGGTGATTTGCTCAAAATCATTTGGTTATCATTGTACAAAAGTTCTTACTTGAACTAAAACAATTGGCTACTCCAGAAGTAATGGTTTTTGGTAAAGAGATAAAATCCATTAACTTTTCATAAATCATTGCTAGGGACTAGCAATATCTTAGTGTGGGGGATTGATGAGTGTCTAAATACTCATCATTTTTATACTGTTAGAATGCCAAAAACATCTGAAAACACTCAGAAATGCATCAAAATGATGAAAATATCACAAACAAGTGTTTTATATGTTTTAAATGCAAAAACATCAAAATCTGATGAAAAACGTACCAAGTTTGCATAATTGGCAGTTTTAGTCCCCCAAGTTATAAAAGTTGTCAAAATTAGTCCCTGGTAATTCAAAAAACTTGTAAAATGTCATTTAAGGTCCTTGGGATTCACAAGTTGTTCAAAATAATCCTTTGAAGTTTAAAATCACAAAATTACAACTTTGGTCCCTCAACTTTGCAAAAGTGTCAAAAATAGTCCTTAAGGTTTTAAAATTGGAAATTGATCAAAATAAACCTTGTACTATTAATAAATGACAAAATTGGTCCTTATGGTAAACTTTTGGAAAATTACAAGTTTGGTCCCTAGAGTTTCTAAATTGGCAGTTTTGATCCTTGGACATTTTTAAATAAAAATAAATACATATATGGTCCTTAGTTTATTATATTTGGCATGTTTGGTCCTTGAAAATAACATGGGAACTTGGAAAAATCAGTCCTTCAAGATTGGCATAATTACAATATTGGTCCTTGTGCTTAAATCTAAACCAAACGGACCTAACTTGTATTATTAACCCAATCCAAACACAAACCCCAGCTGGCCCATATCTAGCCCAAACCCAAACCAGTATTTAAAACAGATAAACGCGCCAGCACTGTTCACCATCCCCTTCCCTTTCCACCTGTATCCACTAACCCCCCTCCACCTGCTCAATACCACTTTTCCACACTACCTCCTACCCATCACCATCACTTCTCCACCTCCACATACCCCAAATATCAATTAATGCATAATACCTGCTTCAAGACTTTTTTCCCGCCAAAATGCCACTTGGGTGGTTGTGATGATTTCAAGCGATTCAATGGTTGGATTTAAGTGGGATTTCATCAGAGGTCGACAAGGAACAAAATGAATCTATAAAAATGAAGAGAGAAGCAGTGGAGAAACCAAGTAGAGTAGTTTAGCTTAGTTTTAGTCGTTTTAGATAAAATTTAAATTCCCAGTGTAATTTCAATCCTTAAAGTACTTTGTTTACCTTATTCTATTGTATGTGAATCTCTTTCAGTCCTTAATTTCAAATCTTAATCTCATTTTCAAGTTTATGCAGTTTTGAGCTTAAAATCTCATAATGATCAAATGTTGTTTTTAATGGATGTTTTGAACTCTTAAGCTCATGAAATCTCTTTATCTAGCTTATGTAAGCTATTAGTACTGTTAAAACCAGTTTTACTTAATAAATCCAATATTACCAAAAATTCCAATAAATTAGCTTGAAAATAAAAATTCAGAGGAAAAGGTGCAAGAAGGACTGAAGCTGGGTGATTATGGATTGCTTACTGGTTTAGTGCTTCTTGGGAAGCCATAGGGTGTGATTTCAATCTTTGAATCTCTGATTTGAGCTTGATCATTTGTAAGTTAAAAATTTCTTTATAATGTACTGTTTGGATTTACTTGTCAAGATGTGTTAGAAGTCAGTTAACTAGTTAAAAATGATTGGTTTAGGTTTGTTTAGCTATAATTAACTCATATCAGACCTTTGTTTGCACCTAAATACCATAAAAGTCAACATAGCTCTAATCCTAATTAGCCATTTAACTGTCAAGACTTTTAAATACAAATCTCAACAAAGTAGTTTGCAACTTAGTAATCTAGCTTAAGTCAGTCTTATTATAGCTTAAAACAACTTATTCAGCTCATAGAATCAGTTACAATCTCATAAAAGTCAAATAGTTAGTGTAATTAAAAAGTCAAATATTTCTAATACCCGTTTTTGAATAAACTTTAGAATTTCATTGTGAGTTTATTATTAAGATTTAACCATTCAGCTTTTGGGGTAGTAAAATTTAGTTGCTTAAGAAAATTAGAAAAATATTAGTTTACTTTCAATCAGCTTTTAGAGTGCTTAATTATCAGCTTATTTAGAGCCCCTTGTCTGAAACATGCCCTGTGCCGTCACCCATCTAGTTTCATAAGCTCTCATAGAGCTTATTAATTAGCCTAAACCTGTGTAATTTGACTTTTTGGAAAGCCAACCTAGCTAACTCAAGGTTACAAGAGCTTATTTTCTAATTCTAGCTTATTTTCTTAGCTTGCAATAGCTTTTTAGTTCTGTCCATTTTGTTTAAGTGTATCAATAAGTCAGTGTTCACAAGATTCTCAAAAGCTTCTTAACAGCTCATTTGTATAAGCCAATCTTTGTAAATTAGATTTTTAGATAGCTCAGCTAGTTAACTTGATAGTTGCATAGTTCTTTTTCAGTTCCTAGCTTATTACAATGCTTAAATTTTAGCTACAAAGTACCTATAAAACCAACAGTACACTGTGCAAAACCAGTTTAGCTTAGAGCTTATTTTAAAGCTATTTAGTGCTTATTCCTTAGTGATTTTGCTTATTCAGTAGTTGTAGTAGCTTATGAACATTTTCTTAGTTTATTTACAGTTTACATTTACTAATTGAGTAGCTTATTAGTTTTCTTAACTTAAGAAATTAGTGCTTATTCAATATTTAAGCTAACTGTGACAAAATCTTAGCTTATATAAGTGCTTATTAGTGGTTTTGAGAAAAAGTTGTAATTACAAGAATTGCTTAACTTAATGTGCTTAATGAGTTTGTAAAGAAAAATAAAAATAAAAATGTTTTTGCAAAAAGGGTGGAGGCAGGCTCGAACCTGAGACATCCAGCCTTGTGAGAGTGACAAGAGGGGTACCTGGAACCATTGTGCCCTTGGGTCTTTGACTGCTAAAGTTTGCACAAAATACTCTCTTATACACGTTTTATTAGTTTAGCTTATTAAGTGTAGTTAGCTTATTTCGAGCTTATTTTAAGTAGCTTTTTCAAGTTTTTTATTTTTCATAAATCTGTAATAGTATAAAGTATTTTTACAAAAAGTTTCAGATTTTTCACATTAGTTTTAGTATTTTTAATCAATTAATTAGTGTTTTATAGTATTTAAATCATAATAAATAAAATAATAATCTAAAAAATATAATTCTTTTTTGTAAAATTTTCTTTTATCATATAGTATGTAATAAAATTAGTTTTACATTCGTATGCCTTTTATTTCATAAATTTTACGTTTTTGCTTGCGCTCCAGCGTAATTTTTAAACGTAACGCTCGTTTTCATTTTAAACTACGTTTCTAGATAATTTAGGATTACGTTTTAGTTAATATAGTTTATTTAAGTTATTTTGTTTTATAAAATAAACGTTCATCGATCTGTAAAAATAGTGATAGCGTTTATTTATTATTTTTTAACTTTTTAATTTCTTTTAATTTGCATTTAAGTCGCTTTAATTTGTAGATCTTCTCTTTAGGTAATTATTTATCAAAATCCTTTCTGATCACTATCATTAGTGATCATTCTATCATCTGAAGTTGTTTAAACACCAATTCATCCTCCGTGGGACTTAACGACCCAGGAATACACTATATTCCTCTGATCTTTAATTGTATTTGTGTCTGAACTGTTTTAAGCCTGTTACGGCTGGTCATTCACAAGTGGCCAGTTTGTGTGATTAGACTTGACTGTTCAGCACCAATCATGCCCCAACGAGGTGTGAATGGACAACATCGATTAAGGTTTGTTATTATAATGCTCGATGTTTTGGATTTTGATTTTGATTTTATCTAAACTACGGGAAATGTGAAGCATAAAACGGAACTAATCTACGGGGAAACAAAGAATTATACTAATTACGCAAATTAAGTCTATTATGCAAAATACGAATTAAACGAAACGCGAATTAAATGCAACTAATTCTAAACTAAGTTCTAAAAATGATCTAAAAATACTTTCTAACTAAAAATGTAATTTAAAAGTTAACTAAGATTTAAAACTAATTTTTAGGATTTTTCTTGCATTTATTTGATTTAAAAACTAACTTCTAATTTCTAAATTAAACTAAATAACTAAAAATGATGAAAACGAGTGGGAAAAATATGAAACTATTTTTTTAAAATCAAAAATAACTAAAAAGACTTTTGAAAATTGGATTTGCATTTTTCTGAATTATTTTCGAATTTCTATGATTTAAAAACTATTTTAAACTAATTAAATTGCTAAAAATTATTATTTGAACAAGGAAAATTAGGGAAAAATAATTTTTTGGCTTTTTAAATTTTTCTTAATCTAACAAAATTGAAAACATATTTTTTGGAACCTTTTCTGATTTATTTGTAAATAAAACTAATTAAAAAGTATTAAAATCTAATTTTAAATGAGAAAAATAGCAAACAGTACTGGAAAAATATGAAATTTTCAGGAAAATTCTAAAATATGATAAGGAATCTAGGAAAAATGAGAAAAGTGATGCTAGTATGTTGGAATTATGAGATTCTATGAATCTGCTTAATTATAAGCTATCTAAATTAAGAAAAAGGCTACTACATTGCACCTAAAGCTACCAGAACCTAATTTATACTATTTCTACTCAAAATCAACCTAAAGCAACTATTCTATACCACTAAATAGCAATATACACTGATTTTGTGTGATTTAAGCTCAAGTGCCAAACAGGCCTAACTAGCTAACTTTAAGCTAATGCGGAAGCTAACTTAATAAGCTAATGGGAATTTCAGAACTAGCATCCTTTAGACCACCAACCATAGAGTATATATACCAAATTTGAGCCAATTATAAGCTTTATAGAAGCTTCTATAGCTTCTGCAATGAACCTGTGCACACTCAGTGAATGATGAATGTGTGCACAGGGGATTTTTGACCTCAAAAACAAGCTGATTAAGTGCTTATAAAAATTTCTAAAACTTATACTAAAAATATATTTAGAAACACAACCAGCTGAGGTTTAATTAGCCAAAATTTCAAGTGATTTTGACCTATGAGTACTGATCTAAAAATCTATAAAGTTCAGCTGGTAAAGCACTTTATGAAACTTTTGAATTTTTGACAGAATAATGTTTTTGACTTTTTTGAGCTTTTTAGCTTATGAAATGGATTGAGAATGATGTTTGATGATAGATTGAACCTAAATCAAGCTAACTCAACTACTTTTACCCCTATATGCAAGCAATGAGAAACTGAATCTAACCTAATTAATAATGAGAGCATATTAAATTGAATTTTGACTAAAGATGTATGTAGATGCAATATGAGAGCTAAAGTGACTTCTATTAGACTAAAGAAGACTATCCCTAACAAATCTAGCCATTGATAAGCACTAGAACTCCAAATGATAGCTTATACCAAACACTGGTTACCAAACTGCTTAACAAGTTTTTCACAGCAAAACTCAGATCTATTCTTAACTAACCCCTAAATCAGATTCAGATATCTAGATTACAACTAAATGAAGCAAGCTTAACAACTAACTCTTACTAAAACTAGATCTGAACTAATTGAAGCAATATCAAACAGAATTAATGCGGAACTACAATTAATGACAGCAATGATATAAATGAAATTTAGCAAGAGAACAACTAAGAATAAGCTAGATTAAACTAGATTTAATGCTAATTAAACTAAAATAACAAGATTAATAAGCTGACACAGATTTAAAAAGAGAATTTGGTACTCACATGAGGTCCAACCACTATGGCTTGCCAATGAGATAACAATAACCACTATCCTACTGATATCAACCCCAAATCAAACTATATTCATCCCATATTCATCACCAAATCATCAATCATCAATGAAACCTGAACTTTGACTTTTATTGACTGATGAGAAATATTAGAATAGATTCTGAGTAGGAGTATTTTAAACACTTAAAAAGCTATATTAAAACTTATAAGAACTTAAAGCATCAATGATTACAACTGAGATTGATTCTAAAACAGTATTGAAATATTTTTTATTTTTTAAGGGATTTTATTTATTTTTATTGATTTTGTTAAAATGAGATTAATAAACTAAAAATGAACTTGAATAAGCTGAAATGATGATTAAAAGTACTAATAAGCTAATTTAAGAACTTAACAACAGAAATTAAATTGGAAACTAGAAATTAACTAAAATTGATTTTATTACTTAAAAACAGATTACAAGAAGGAATTTGAAACACAAATACTGAAAGTAAACTTTTAAACAGAAATTAACTATTCGATTCTACTCAGAACTACATGATTACAACTGTGAGAATGAGGTCCTATTTATAGCGAAGCATAAGCTTCAGAAGGATCTAGAATCCAAGCAATTTGTGCTTTCTCTTATGATCTCTCAACCCTTGGATCATCATTACACGTTTATCAATCAACTAGCACCCTTGGATCACAAAAGCCACATATCTCCGGCCAATAGGAATCAAGGGATTGCGAGGAATGACACACGGATTGCCACGCTGTCATTCCGTGTGTCAGTTTGGTGTCAAAAAGTACTAATATGCCCTCTAATTAGATTGATTGTACTGATTGATGTCGAGGGCAAATTAGGGTTCATATGTTTATCTGGGTAAAATGATTTTGGGGAAAATGGAAAAGGCGCGTAACTTTTTTAGTTATTTACTCAGTTTGACTTTGTTCACCGGTTAATGGGGAGGGTTCAAATGAGTTTGTGACCAGGGTCAAAAGTGTGCAAAGGTTCAAGTTTAGATGTATTGGTTGACCGGTCTTAGTGGGGATTGACTTGGGCTATGATGGGTATTGGGCTTTAGATAATTTTTGGGCCATAGGTTTTAAGAAGTGGACTTGGACTTGTAGTATATTCGTGTAGCTTTTAGGGACCATTAGTGTTAAATCTGAAAATCCAGGGACCAAAAGTGTAACTTCTAAAAATGTCTTCCAAGGGTCTTTCTTGTCAATCTTAAATAATCCAAGGACCACTTTTGCCAATTCTAAATCTCAAGGGTAATTTTTGCCAAATGCTGAAACTTGAGGGACTGATTCTGCCATTTCTTTAAACTTGATCATATCTTTCATAAATCATCCTCTCAGCATAGAAATCTTCACAAATGCTCACTTCTGACCTTCCGGCTCAGCTTTAGCACTCTTTATCTCTCGTGCTCGGGTTTTCGTCTAATTTGGCTTTCTTTTGCATGTTTTAACATATTCGTACCTGCACAAGCATAAACTCAAGAAACCAATAGATATTAGCAATAAACGGCTCTTTTCTGGTTGTTTTGGGCCTGATTTGGTAAAGAAAAGATATGTGTTTTAGCACATATCAACAGGTAATAATTTCAAGCTGGTCTAACCAGTGATGTAAGCGTATCTCGAATAGGACTTGTCTGAGTAGAGTGTACCAATCCGAGAAACTTTCTTTGGACTTGACCAGGTCGGGTAATAATTTCAAGCTAGTTCGCTAGTGATGTAAACGTGTCTCGAATCGGTCTAAGTTCATTGAAAGTCGATCGTTTCAAAAGTGCGAGCACTTCCCTCAATGTGTAGATTTATGTTAAAACAATACAAGCACATGTAGAGGGGGAGTATTTTTGAAAATACAAAACTCTCAAAGTGTTAACAAAACATATTTAATAATCGTAAACACTTTGAGAAATTTTCAAGTAAAAGGTTTTATGGCAACATAGAAATAGTCATGGAGTTATAATGTGACTAAGGTTAGGAAAATACGTCCTATGATCTGCCAGAGCCAGAGGGATCTACCCAAGGACAATACCCATACTTAGTATTAGAAGTCCTTAGGTATGATTGAAAAAAGGAGAATATGAGAAAAGGAGAAAGAAGGAGTTCAAGAATTAAAACGAAAAGTTAAAGAAAATGGTGAAAAGAAATAGCCCTCTATATGTTCAACTTAGGACAGAAACCGGGTTCAATTCATATTCTACTGGTCGTCACTAAGGTAACACCGGTATTGAAGACAAAGACGTCATGGACCCAGTGACGCACTGAACTAAACCTTCTAAGCCACTTAAGTTCTCTCAAAAGGACTTGTTTCATTCTCACGGGGACCCCTGCATAATCTATTGACCTCTCACTACAAGATGTGTTGATATTGAAACAAGAGACACCGCTCCAGTCTCCGACTACTCAAACCAAAATGCACAAATCGAGTCTAGACCCATGAGATTCATCAAAAGATCTCTTATCAACACTAATTATTTCATCACTTGATGTTCAAACAATAAGAACACAAGTGATATATTCTAGAGTCCTACGCAGATCCTAGCAATCTCCCAGAACATTTATGAGAAGATTTACATAAGTAATCCTCAGTGATTGAATGGAAACTCCTGCCAGGGTCAACATCAAACAGCCCTGACAGCAGGTCACTTAGGTAATCCCTTGTAGGTTACGCTTAGTGTTCGCAGTGGTTTCAAATGGTCTACAATTGTGAAGTGATACCTCGGTATACCCTAGCGGCTCACAATGACAGAGTGAAGATATTAAGTACGGGGACATGCCAATGACCATTCAGTCTGAGATTTTTCAAAGAACGTGCCAGCGATTTGGGATGTACCTCTACGAAATATACGAACTCTTACGTCGTGAAATTTATTGCTAACTGTTTACATGCAGGATTGGAGATTCGGAGTTCCAGTAGAGACCTTCACTACCACCACTATCATCAACAACATTCCATCTCCATATGCTCATACAAACATCGTATCACATGAAAGTTCTCACCAAAAGATCAAAGCAACCTAAAGTTAATGATGATTATACGCCAAATTCAAAGAATCTACAAAGTTTAAAGACTTGAGAACTACGAAAATATGGAGATTCAAAGTCATAAGAAGTATGAGCATGGTGGAGAGAGACGTAAAGAAACCAGTACCAGAGACGTTGATGAATGGCAAAAAACAACATATGATCACAACAACAACATGGAACGAAGAACAAAGACACATGAGACGTCAAGCTGATAAAGTCAAAGAAAGCAAAACACATCTACTCACATGAAAGGAGATTGCTGGAAAGACGTCAAGCAACCTAGATGACCAACCCTTAGGGGGAGATTGTTGGGATCACGTGTAACTACTATCAAGATTCGGTCAATAACTATGTAATAGGTTGCTAAGTATTTAGGTTTATATGTTAGTATTAATCTCTAGGCTTATGAAGTAAGCCCATTGGCCTATGTGTAAGGCTCAAACGCCTCATGAAAGGGACTAGGTGTGTTGCCCTAGCTCTATCTCCTATAAATGCTAGTTGTAAACACATTATTATTGTTGGTTCTTTCATACGTGGAAGTAAACCTTTGTCATTCTTATTTATGAAAGTATCGACCAATCTACCTTTCTCTCTTATCTTTATATCATTGTTATGCTTGTGTTATCATTATTATGGTGACCTAAAAAAACATATAACAATGGCAGCTGACCAAGGAATCGTGTATGCTCCTCAGTAGGCATGCATGAGTCTTGAAAATGTGACTTTTCAAACAAACAATATTGTAGGCAATTTCAATTACCCCAAAGATGTCCCAGCCTACAAAGACATAATGGAGTTTTTATACAACTGTCCTTTAAAAATGGCCTTTACCAAAAGTCCCTATATTCTATAACAAAATTACCTCAGGGAGTTTTGGTGTACAATAGTGGCCTATGACCCGACACCCTCGACTGTTGAGAACAAGGCAAGACCTCTCAAGGAATTTTTCATCAATTTTTCAGTCTTGAATAGGGAAAAAAAACTCACCATTGATTTCAAAAAAATTTGCTTATCAACTGGGCTTGATTATAATAATGGAAATTATGTTGAACACCCTAACCCAGTTGTGGTGAAAGTTGATTTAGTAAAAATTTATTTTGATCCAAAATCATCAGATAGGGCCTTGTGTTGTTCCCGTTTCACAATCATATAAAACAGTTTAAAGCATTAAGTAAACTGATTGTGAGTAATGACTGAAAATAATGTAAGTAAAAACACACTGAATAATTTTCAACTTAATATTCTTTATTAGAAACAAATCAAAAAGAATACATTACCCAAGTACTTGCGGAATAGTACTTGGGATTAAAATGACAAAGTGTAATAACTCCTCACTAAGCTCATGCTATGTCTGAGCACAACTACAAGGAACCACTGAGCTATCTCAGGGACAGAGTTGTATTTGGAGGAGTGAAAGATGGCTTGTGTGTGTGTTTTACAATTAGTTTACAAGCTTAAAATATTCCACTCCAACTCTTATGCTATTTATACAAGTATGGTTTTTAACTCTTTCCTAGAGGACAAACTGACAGGTTACAGAAGACCAAATATTGAGGTATTTTGCCTCTGTTTACAAAGGCTATATTGGGTAAGTGGCAAGGTTACTTTCTTCTAGTCAGTGATGACACTGAGCCTGATAGTTAACCATTCAGGTAAAGTTGACTTTGGTTGATAGGACTTCGTCTTATCTGTTCAAACTTATCCCGCCTTGTCCCGCTCATTCTTCAGTCTTCATTGCCTTCAGTCTTCAACTTCAGTTTGTCTTCAGTGTAAGTAGTTGGTGAGGAGTTTTGGGATTCAGTGAGTTATTGTCATCACTCACTGAATCCACCATCTTCTTCTTGACTCAATCTTCACCCCTTAAGTTCCGACTTACTGAGTGGAGAGACTTCTTCTTTGTCTCTTACTGAGTATCCTAAAGATAGCTCACTGAGAGACTATGCGCTCAGTGACTTGTTAGTCTTTAAGGGATAACACTTAGGGTATTTTCTATTTAAATCCTAGACTTAAGGGGTTTGGGTATTTACTGAACCCAACACTCTCCCCCTATTTGGATATACAAATAGCCTAAGTGTTTGATAAGTGTAAGTGAGCAAATGGCTTCTTCTTACACTGAATGTACTAATGAACATAATAAGGAACACTGAATATTTTTAATAAAACATACATTGTTTATTGATCAAATTACATAGTTCCTATCACTAGTAAAAAATATAAAACAAAAGATGTCACTCAAGATGGATTCCCAGTGCTTCAAGCTTTGGTTTCTTTTTGAGGGGTGTTTCTTTGTCAGGGTGCTCTCTTATCTTAGCATTCAAGTCATTGCAGAACCTGTTGTTTGATGTAGTTTGGATCTGAGAGGCCACTGGTAGATAACTTGCCATAGTAGACACTCCTGCAAGGTCAATGTCACTCCAC
Source organism: Chrysanthemum makinoi (assembly GCA_910596185.1). Taxonomy (NCBI): domain Eukaryota; kingdom Viridiplantae; phylum Streptophyta; class Magnoliopsida; order Asterales; family Asteraceae; genus Chrysanthemum; species Chrysanthemum makinoi. The sequence goes on along the minus strand of OU343219.1, from coordinate 251,781,846 downwards.
CTCTGGAATGCAGGTTTTCCATAGACATCAATAAAGAAGAGTCCTCTTTCAGGCTTTTCTATGCAAAGACAATTTACAAACTTCACTCCTTCTGGTAGCTCCCTGTTTCAATCCAGGCCCGGAACTTTGATTTCAGGCTCAGATTCAACCCTTTTCTTTAGCCTTGGGCTGGCTGAGACTGAGATCCTTGTGGTGCAGTTAGAGCTGGCAGAATCCCAAGTTGTGTTGGTGCTTCCCTCAGTCTTTCATACCGTTTGCTCAGGGATTTAATCAGCTCCTTGACCACTGCATTCTGATTCTTTGAAATGATTGGACCAAGCTCATCGAGTTCAGTGATCCCAAAGTCAGTGAATTTCATGGGATCATGAACCTCAAAATGCCTTTTATCATCCCCCTATAGACATTCATTGCCAGTGGTTTGGACTTGGGGATGATTCTTACATCTGTGATCTTCTCAGGCAGCCTTCTACTTGTCATTGACCAATTTTAGTGGTCAATCCTTTCCTGCCTGATGGTTGCAGCTTTCCTGTTCTTTTCATCCAGCTTCTTCCTCGTTGCAGCCATTTGAGCAGCCTGAGCATCTTTGAACTTTTGTCCAGCCTGACCCTTTTGAAGCTTTTTGGGATCAATTCCAATGTTTTCAGCTTCCTCAGCTACAACTTGTACCAGTGCTTCTTTGCTTTTTCTTTCTTCTTCAGCCAGTTTCTTCCTTTTATCTTCTTTTTCAAGAAAGGCTATTAGCTGTTGTGGAGTAAGCAGGTATTGTGTGTTGCTGATTACATATGGAATCTTCTCAGGCTCAGGTGTTTGCATTATGGCTTTTCCTTTATCCTAGCCTGATGAAGAAGATGCTACCAATGGAGGTGTTGTTGTGATGATTGGTGGTGGTGTTGTCACTATCATTGTCATTATTGTTGTTGTTGATGGTGGTACTGATGAGATAGGAGTTCTTTGAGACTGGTTGAGCTGACTCCCCCTCAGTGTGAGAGGGAGTCTCTTCAGTGGCTCTCTCCCCCTCAACTGTTGCTGCAACATCACTGAGAGCAAGAGTTGCCTGGGATACTCGAGGAATTGGAGTTGCTTGACCTTTGAAGGCTTGGTATATCTCCGTGACCATGGCCTTGATGTCGGTTGTATCTTGTTGAAGACTGGTGACCTGTTCAGCAAGATTGGCCTGAGATAACTCCAGGGCAGTCATTCTAGGCCCAAAATTCCAGGCCATAGAAGATGATGCCTTAGCCAGATTTGTAACTTGAGCATCCAAAGAACCCAGTGTTGTTTGAAGAGACTGAAGGGAGGACTGAAGACCCTGAATATTTGCAGATTTAAGCATGTTGATCAGTTCAGCAAGGCTGGAGGAATGCTTCATGTAAGCTTCAGTAGCCTCTAGCACTTTAAAGTTAAGTGTTGGGTCCTCTTTCACAGAGTCCTTTATTTCAACCAACTTGGTGTGAGACTCCTAAAGGTTGTTGAGAAATTTCTTCAGGTTGGCATCAAGCCTTTCAAGATTATCATACATGAAATCCCTGTGCTCATCAGCCTTTGTATGGGCAGCAACAACCTCAGCTTTCAGATCGGCATAGCTAGCAGCTGCTTCAACATGCTGATCCCATAAAGTATCAGTGACTCCAGAGTATAGCTTTCTTGAGGCCTTTGTAATCCACATAACTAGATGTCTTTCAGTCAGAGGAATAATGTTGTCGAACTTTTGAAATTCCTCAGGACAGGATGAAGTAGAGGAATCAGAGTCATGTTCATCAGTTTTAGCAGGTGACTCTTCAGTCTCTTGAGCATCAGGCTGATGCTCTTGTTCTTGAGTTTGAACATCAGCGTCCATTTCTTCTCTTGCAGAAAGTATTTCTTCCTCACTGTCAGCTAACTCTTCATCCGAAAATTGAATATCATTTACCTCAACAACTGTAATAGACCCAGTGGTAGTTATGGGTTCCATATCAGCTGGTGGTATTTGTCCCTCTGAATCTTTGTCCCCCTGTGCTCCTTCAAGCACTGGTGGGCGATTCCCAGTGCTATCCCTAGAAGCGGTGGCAATAAGATCCCTATCAACGGGTTGTTCATTACCCTCTGAGTCTTTGGGATCATTCTTTTGGCCCTCAGACAAAAGCTGTGATTGGCGAGTGTCATCCTTCGGTAGTGTGGAAGGCGCTCCCCTACCAGCGGGTTGTTTGTTTCCCTCTGGTACTTTGGGAGTAGTAGTTGGGACCAAGGGCACTGACTGTGATGTAACAGTGTCCTTCGTTGTCACCGGGGTGGATGATGTTTAGTCTCCTTTGGGTGGCTGATCAGTATGGGGCTTTCTTTGCCTTTTAGGCTGTGCTCGAGAAGCCTCAGGGCCCTGAGACTTGGGTTTGGTCTTAGTCCCAGTCTGATACTTCCCCTTTCTCTTTTAGGAGCAGGGTTTGGAGACACAGAGTCCCTCTGGTTGTTTACAGCAACCATATGGGCCGTTAATTCAATTTCAGTGACTTGGGATGGGTCTTTTTGAAAATTTGATTGACTCAGGATACCAGGTAAAGCACAGTATTTGTATTCCTGGGGATAATTACAACCCCGTAACACTTGTAAAGCGCATGAGACAAACCTAGGGTACGAAACGTATTTCGTCCTAGTTTTGCTCAGTAGCTTGGTTACGAGATCACTGTAAATGATCTCCCCTATGTCGACAGTAACCCCTGTCATCAAGCCATCAACTGAATAGAGTAAACTTGTTCAGTGGATGAGTGGTTCCCGTTGAGAACCTGAATTACAAATGTGAACAGAATCTTCCAAGCCGCACGAAATGAGTTCTTGGTAACTGGGGTTCTGTCCAAAAACTTTGGATCTAAAACAATTTTTTTTAACCCATCCTTACCTGTAGAGGGTTCAGGATGGGCAACATAGTTACCAGAATTATAGTCTAACCCTGTTGATGTACAAAAAGTTTTATAGTCCACGGTGACTGCTTTTCCCCATTAAAAAGACAGAATTTGATGAGATACTCCCTGAGTGGTCTGAGGTCAGTCTCATCAGTAGAGGGTGTCGGGTCATAGGCCACAGCTGTTGCCCAAAACTCCCTGAGGAGGTTTTGGTACAGAATAAAGAGAGACTGAGTAAAGGCCTGTTTGAGTGGGCAGTTGAATAAAAACTTCATGATTTCCTTATAGGCTGGGACATCAGGGGGTATTCAAAAGTTCCTATAACATTGTTTGTTTTAAATTCAACATTATTAAGATCTCCTACCCACTGAGGTGCAAACTGAAGAGACTGTGTTCTTGCCATTTCCATTAAAAGTTTTAGGGTTTCGAAAAGATTTCTTGACAAGAACAATCAAAGAGTTTTGAGTCTCTTAAGTTTTGTGATGAAAAACCTTTTGTAAATTGTTTACAGACAAGATTTTATAGAAAACTGTTTTGAGGATTAAAGAACACAAAGATTTCTGGGTTTGAGAAGTGATTTTGACAGTGTTTTGATGCAGAAATACTTTGTGTGTGTTTTTAATGTTTTGAGAGGGGTATTTATAGAGTTGTGAGAGCATAAATGAGGATTTGAAAAGTCTGTTTTTGAAAAAGTTTCATTTACCTCATTTAATGCCACCACTCCACTACCCGTAGTAATTTCCGGGTTTTCAAGGGAACAGTTGCAGTGCACAGTAAAAGTGCATCTTGCAGTAATAAAATATCCTTAGGATATTTCTTGTGAGAGGATGCATTTAATGCCAAGTGGGATGAGGTAAGGTTTGAGGGACCCTTGACTTGGATGACAATAAGATAAAGAGACATATATTCATATACTTGGTGCATTTAGTTACTCATTCAATGCTCAATATCTAAAGTCAAGGTCACTGAATGAGTCTTACTCATTAAGTGAGAAGGTTGTTTTAGGGTTTTGTTCAGGGAGCATGGACAAATTCAGAGAGAACTTAGTGAGATTAGGATTAATTTTCAGGTTGCTGACTTTCAATGTCAAGCATTCCCAATTCAGCTTTCAGTCTTCTGAAGGTAGGTTCATCTAAGGGTTTGGAAAAGATATCAGCAAGTTGATATTCAGTAGGGATGAAATGAAGTTCTATGTCTCCTTTCATTATGTGGTCCCTGATGAAATGGTATATGATATCAATGTGTTTGGTTCTTTGGTGGATGACAGGATTGTTGGAGATTGCAATAGCACTGGTGTTGTCACAGAAAATGGGTACCATTTTTTAATGGATGTCATAGTCACTGAGTTGACTTTTCATCCATAATACATTGGCACAGCTTCCTGCAGCAGCCACATACTCACTCAAAGACATAGCCACTGATTGTTGCTTCTTAGCACTCCAACACACCAGTTTTCCTCCAAGAAATTGACAGACCTCGAGGTACTTTTTTGTCCATGTTGCATCCTGCATAATCAGAGTCAAAATACCCTTTAAGGTCAAACCCTGAGCACTTTGGATAGTAAAGTCCAAGGCTTGGAGTTCCCTTCGTATCCGGAGATTCTTTTGGCTGCTAGTGAGATGGGATTCTTTGGGATTGGACTGATATCTTGCTATTAGACAGACCGAGAATTGTATCTCTGGTCCGGAAGCGTTAGATACATCGTGAACCTACAATCCCCCTGAAATGGGTTTGATTGACTGATTTGCCGGTGAGATCAGGTCCAAGGTTGTTAGGAGGGACCATTGGTGTCTTCACCGAGGCACGATATCTCGTATTTCTTCAAGAGATTTCTGGTATACTTCTCTTGACTGATGGAGATTCCTTTATCAGTTTTCCTGATTTGTAGTCCAAGAAAGTATGTGAGTTCACCCATCATGCTCATTTCAAACTTTTTCGTCATCAGTTTTTCAAACTGTTTGCAAAGAGTATAATTTGTTGAGCCAAAGATGAGGTCATCAACATATACTTGGACCAGTATTACATCTTTCTTTATCTTGTAGATAAACAAGGTGTTTTCTATCTTTCTTATGACAAACTTGTTTTGAATCAGGAAGGCTGAGAGGGTTTCATACTATGCTCTGGGAGCTTGTTTAAGTCCATAAAGGGCTTTGTCAAGCTTGCAGACATAGTCAGGGAATTCACTACTCTCAAAGCCAGGAGGTTGCTGAATATACACCTTCCTTGAGTTCACCATTCAGGAATGCACTTTTTACATCCATTTGGTAAACTTTGAAGTTTATGTAGGTAGAAAATGCAAGGAAGATCCTGATGGCTTCCATTCTTGCAACAGGAGCAAATGTCTCATCATAGTTAATGCCTTCTTGTTGACTGTAACCTTTGGCTACAAGTCTGGCTTTGCTTTTAATGACAGTGTTGTTTTCATCAGTTTTGTTTCTGAAAACCCACTTCATTCCTATGACAATGACATCCTGAGGACATTTGATCAAGGTCATGACCTTGTTCTTATCAAACTATTGAAGTTCTTCTTGCATATCCTGAACCCAACTTGGATGTTTTAGAGCCTCAGTGACACTTTTGGGTTCTATTTCTGATAGAAAATCAGCATATAGACATTCATTGGCTGAAGCTATAGTTAACTTAGCAGCCATGCTTCTAATGAGCATGCCTTCAGTGGGTTCACCAATGATGTTTACAAGCTCAATGTCCTGAGAGTTTTTCCACTTACTTTGTGGTCTAGGATCTGAGCTTGAAGAGGTCACTGGAAACTCATGAGTGAGTTCAGGTGCAGGAGCCACATAATCATTGAGATAATCTATTGAGATGCTTTGTTCAGGTTGGGGTTCTTGAATCACAGGTTCCTGAACATTTGGTTCAGGATTACCTATCCCAGTAGGGACTGATTGATTATCAATAAAATCACTGATGGTTGGTTGAGGAAGGTTGTGGGGTAAGACATAGTATGAGATGTCAGCATCAGCTTGATAGGAGGAATTGATTTCAGTGTTGAACTCATCAGGAGGATACCTTGTTGAGTCATCAATTCCTATTTCCTCCACTAAGGTATTGGTGAATCTGATGCTTTCTGAACTTTCATCAAAGGTGACATGAAAGGTTTCCTCAACTTGTTGTCTTCTGGTGTTAAACACCCTGAAGGCCTTAGAGATCAGTGAGTAACCTAGGAAATATCCATCATCAGCTTTTGCATCAAACTTGCCAAGGTGATCCTTGTGATTGTGAATGAACACAAGACACCCAAACACATGAAAGTAGCTGATATCAGGAAGTCTACCTTTAAATATCTCATATGGGGTTTTGTTATGTCTTTTGACAATGATTGACCTGTTTTGAGTATAACAGGCTGTTTTGACTGCTTCAGTCCAGAAATGCTTTAAGAGTACTGAGCCATTAAACATAGTTCTCAAGCCTCAATGAGAGTTCTATTTTTCCTTTCAGCTACCCCATTTTGTTCAGGGGTGTAAGGGGATGAAAAGTTTTGCGTGATTCCCTTTTCATCACAAAAATTCTCAAGCTCTTTATTTTTTAACTCCGTGCCATTTTCAGTTCTGATTTGTTTAACAGTAATGTCATTCTGGTTTTCAATTTTCCTGATGAATGACATTATTGTATCAGCTGCCTGACTCTTTTTGGAAAGAAAGTATACCCAAGTGTATCTTGTGAACTCATCAACAATTACAAGTGTATACTTCTCATAACTGGATTGATCTAGGACTGACTGGTCCAAAGAGATCCATGTGTAGGAGGCGAAGGCAGCTTTTAATGGAGAAATTTTGTTTTGTTTTGAATGATGCTCTGTGGCGTTTGCCTTTTTCACAGGCTGAGCATGGTTTATCTTTTGCAAAAACCAGTGATGGTAAGCCAAGGACTTTATTTTATTTTGCCAAGTTGTTGATGTTTTTGAAGTTTAAGTGAGAAAGTCTCTTGTGCCACAGCCAGTTGACAAATTCAGTGGCTTTGGCAAAGAGACAAGTTCCATCTTGAGAGAGTGTTGACATGTCTAAGACATAAACATCATCTCTTCTAGGAGCTATCAGAACAACTTCTTTGTTGGCATTGAAAATGGTGCCTTGTTTGTCATTGAATTGCACAATGTACTTAGCATCACATAGTTGACTGACACTGATGAGATTGTATTTTAGACCATTGACATAAGCTATTGTAGAGAAAATTATTCCATTGCAGTATACTGAACCATAACCTTCAGTGGGACATGATGAGTTATCACCAAATACTACCTTGGGTCCTGGTTCCTTTACAAACTTGTGCAGATACTCCTTAACACCAGTCATGCTTCTTGAGCATCCACTATCTAGACGCCAAATAGGCTCCCTGGCATGTCTCTGCATAAATAGTAAACTGGATTAGTTTCTCTTGCTGACCCACATACTAGTGTGCTTGGGTCTAAAGGTCTGTATGAATTTGGCAATTGACTCATGGTCAGTGGATGAGTGCATAGTGCTACCACAGGTTTTGCATTTGATGACTGATGATGACTCAGTGATTCGGGGTTGCTTTGAACTTCTCCTTGCTTGGATGACACTGTCAGGCTGGGATGTCTCATGAGCTGGATTTCCGCAAATATCACAGCATGTGTTCATGAAACAATCATTAGGATGATGATCATCGAAGCCACAGTGTGGATAAGGAGGAAAGGTTTTGATCTATTCATGTGAGCTGGTTTGGAGGTTGAAGCATATTGATGACCAACTTTGGTATGTTTTGCTTCACTAAATGAACTTAATTGTAAGTGATCAGAAATTCTGTGATCATCCTTTTTGCAGATCATACAAAAAATGATTCTGTAGCAATTGTCAGTAGTATGACTGGTGTAATGGCATAGATCACACTTCTGCCTGGGTTTGTTGGTGGATTTTGACCTTGATGAACTAGAGGAGGCTGACTTAGTTTCCTTGATTGAATCAGGAGCTTTTTCTATGGATTCCATCTTATCGGTCAGCTTTCTCACAAGTTCACAGTTGAATTTGGTCCGCTTCAGAGGAACTGAAGATGTGGAAGTCTCAGTGGGAGTAGACTCTTGTTGGATTGTTTTCGTTGGTCTTTTCAGGATGGTTCTACCAAGTGCAGACCTTTCTTTTGGTAAGTGAGGATTGAATTTCAATGGAGTAAGCTCAGAGCTTGGTGTAGCACCCTAAAGAGGTTTCAAGGGTGGAAGCGGTGCTTGAGATTCTACTTCAGACTCAGAGATGTGTTCAGTACCACTGGGCACATCAGGGAGTCCAAGCATGCTCTTTAGATCTTGGCTTTCGTGCTCTAGTATTCTTCCAGAATCGAAATTTGGAATCTTACTCTCATGGTTAACCCGTTTAATCCAATCACTGGGCTTGGGAATTGACAACATATTGGTAATCATGCCACCAGATACAAATGGCTTTGGACTCTGGTCTTGGTTGTGAGAGTCAGGGAGATGATCTTCACCTATGACTCTCTTTTTGCTATTGGGGGCTCCCACAGGATCAAAGACCCTAGGGTTCTTGGCAGTCCAACTTTCAATGATATCTTTTTTCCTTTTTAAGTTCATCTTGAAGAGCCTGATTTCTTTTGACTAGTTTAGTGTTTTGAATTTGCAAAGTGATAACCTCAAGCTTAGTTTGTTTTAAAAGAAGCAGTTCATCCCTACACTTGTTCAGTTCAAAACTTAACTTGTTGTATTTTGAAAAAAGATTTAATCGTTGTTGTTCTACAAATTTAAGGTCAACATTGATATAGTTCATATAAGACGCCAATCGAGTCATCATCCATAGAAAGTAAAATATTTACCTTCTTCATTGTGATGTTAACCCATTCTCTATTCCTGGCATGATTTTTCCCAACAGCTAGTTTTTCCTCTTCGAAGAGCCATCAAGCAATCGACTTGCACCATTTCATCGTCTGAGGAGACTGGCTCTTCATCCCAAATCGAAGACTTCAAAGAACTAGGCCCTTGTTTTACCCCGCACAGATTTAACAGTGTTTGTTGTTTCTGAGGGAGTGGCCTCAAGCAGTGCTAGCTTGGATTTGACTTTCCTTTACTTAGCTTCATAATCAACAGTTTTACTTTGATCAGATTTGTTTTGAAAATTTTGATGAGACTGATAGATTTTTTGTTGAAATTTGCTAAAGCCTGAGGACTGATTTGACCCTGATGGTTTGTAAGAGGGTTCAGAAATTCTTTTTGAAAAACAGTCTTTGGAAAAATGACCTCTTTTATGACACTTAAAGCATTAAGTGTCCTCATTTGCTTTAGCATTGGAAAAACCTTTGTTTTTTTATAAACCTCCGAGAGTTAGCAAGGAGTGCCCTTTCCTGAAATTCGATGTTCAGGTCATTTAGGTACTCCTCACTTGATCTCTCATCGGGCTTATCATCTGAATTTTCCTGAAAATCTTGAACCACACTGTTAGAATAAAAAGCAGTAGAGATAGGTGTTGAAGTGGTGGTCAGGGACTTCTTGACTTCCTGAGACTTTTTCAAGTCAGGGTATCGTCTATTGATGAGGTTTTCCTCATAGACAAATTTCCAATATATTTCAGGAAGTTCAAGATTCTGGATATGATTAGCATTCCTAAGTCCCTGAGAGAAATTCAGCCACTTCTCAGGGAGACTATTGACAAAACCAACATTGATTTCATGTTTGGACAACTTAACACCATCATTTGACAGTTCATTTAACAAAATTTTGTATCGGGTGTAAGTTTGAGACAGAGTTTCTGAGTCCTTGGTCCTGAAGGTGTTATACTCAAGTTTCAGGTCCATTATCATGTTTTCCTAGGTATCAGATAGACCTTCATAACTGTGGACCAGATCATCCCAGGTTTGTTTAGCTTTACTACAGCATATAACAGACTCCATAATATCATCAGGAAGACAAGATATGATGATACTTTTAAGCCTTTGGTCCTGGTTGACCACTCTTCTCTCATCCTGAGTCCACTGAGTCTCAGGTTTAGGCAAACCTTCAGCAGTCTTTGGGATAAATGGACCTTCATTAATACACTTTATGTAGTAAGGTTCCATCCCAGTCAAATATCAAAGCATTCGCTTTTTCCATTTGTTAAATTTACCAACTTCGATTCGAGGGGCAACAGCTGAATAAGCTCCACCCTTTTTGTCGACAAGTTGGGGAACATCAATTTTAGCCATTAGGATCCTGATTTAAAAATGTTTTTGAGCGGCATAAAAATGGTTTTACAATCAGCCTGCTCTGATACCACTTGTTGTTCCAGTTTCACAATCGTATAAAACAGTTTAAAGCATTAAGTAAACTGATTATGAGTAATGACTGAAAATAATGCAAGTAAAACCACACTGAATAATTTTCAACTTAATATTCTTTATTTGAAACAAATCAAAAAGAATACATTACCCAAGTACTTGCAGAATAGTACTTAGGATTGAAATGACAAACTATAATAACTCCTCATTAAGCTCAGGCTAAGTCTGAGCACAACTACAAGGAACCACTGAGCTATCTCAGGGACAGAGTTGTATTTGGAGGATTGAAAGATGGCTTGTGTGTGTGTTTTACAATTAGTTCACAAGCTTAAAATCTTCCACTCCAACTCTTATGCTATTTATACAAGTATGGTTTTTAACTCTTTCCTAGAGGACAAACTGATAGGTTACAAAAGACAAAATACTGATGTATTTTGTCTCTATTTACAAAGGCTATATTAGGTAAGTGACAAGGTTGCTTTTTTCTAGTCAGTGATGACACTGAGCCTGATAGTTAGCCATTCAGGGAAAGTTGACTTTGGTTGATAAGGACTTCGCTTATCTGCTCAAACTTATCCGCCTTGTCCCGCTCATTCTTCATCTTCAACTTCGTTTGTCTTCGTGTAAGTAGTTGGTGAGGAGTTTCGGGATTCAGTGAGTTATTGTCATCGCTCACTGAATCCACCATCTTCTTTTTGACTCAGTATTCACTCCTTAAGTTCCGCCTTACTGAGTGTAGAGACTTCTTCTTTGTCTCTTACTGAGTATCCTGAAGATAGCTCACTAAGAGACTATGCGCTCAGTGACTTGTTAGTGTTTAAGGGACAACACTTAGGGTATTTTCTATTCAAATCCTAGACTTAAGGGGTTTGGGTGTTTACTGAACCCAACACCTTGTTAACAAAAATTCTTTTCCCGTGGCTTGGAAGATGTAACCACCCGCATTTTCAGGTTACCTTTTCATTTTTGAAAATTTACTATTCACTTTCACTATTCATCCCGTAATTTTTTTTATTTTACTATCATGAGATAAATGAAACTCGACAAGTCATCCTGACGACGTACGTTGAATCCATACAGAACTGATTTCACAAAACCGTGTCTGAGAATTACTTTAGGGTTTAAACGTCATTCAGGCATCCCGATATGTCCATAAAACACCTTAAACATTAGAAATATGTAATTCTACCATTTTACAACGATTCCACAAGCTTTGGAATTTTACGTTTTCCAGTTCTGCGTTTTACGCGAATTACGCGTTTTTGACCCGCGTTTCCAGCTTTAAACAGCGTTTTAGCACCCAATGAGATTTATCACTCATTTTATATTTTTATATGGTGTATAATGATGAGTTTCATCATTCTTGCAAGTTTCATATTTTTATGATACCCAGTTTTACGTTTTATGGCTTAACAACTTACGGTTAGCATTTAACAGAACCAAAACTCACTCTACAACTAAGATAAGACCAAGACTCATCACCTAGCCACCTATTCCCATTGTGACCGCCTCTAGGGGGTGAGTCACCTTGGATGTGTCTTGATCTCATGCTTTGAAGTCTTAGATGTTTACATGAGTAAAACTTAGCAAAGAAGCTTTGAAAAGTCAAGAGTTCCTAACCTCCTCAAAACCATATAACCCCCCCCCCTCCATATTTCGTCCATATCCACCCCAAGACACACCTTCCATTGTTGATTTTCCAAGAGCTAAGTATTCCAAGTTAGCTAAGAAGTTCAAGTAAGAAGTTTACTACATCAAAACCTTAGCTAGTTAAGTAATTTCTCTTGAGTTTTGATCCACTCAAGTCACTTAAAACTTCATCACCAATATTTTAAGAATACAAGTGGTGTAGAAGGGTGCCAAGGTGTGGAAATCTTGCTCTATCAAAGTCCTAAGTGCTCAATCAAAGTCCTAATCCTTACTAGTTACTCCTTTCTTGATTGAAAGCCAAACGTTATAAGCAACTTATCACCACCATCACTCCATTATCTCATGTTTATTATTCCTAATCTTGTCAACTACATGCTATATATATATATGGTTACTATTTTGATTCATGATGTACATATACTCAATCACATGTTTTAATTCACATATTGTCGTAAATCAACAAACTAGTAAAACTAGTCATATTCTACACATTTGAGGTCATTAAAACCAACTACATATAGACTTTGTAATTTAAATATTATTGTAAAAAATATAAAAAGGAAAACATAGCAACTTGAATCACCCGAAACGAAAAAACAAGTCAAAAGTTATGGTAAAGAGAAGTTAGCAAAACCTAGAAACGCCGAAATAAGCTTACTGCCGAATCTGCTTAAAAATAAGTGGCACTTCTGGTCCAAATCATCTAAAAGTTAAAACACTAAAGTTGTCCGGAACGATGTTTTATGTCTACCGCGTTAAAACTCGGCCTAAAAAGCCAAACGATAATATTTTCTGCGTAAAATTTGTAAAACAGTTTTTATTGGCAAAAGTTTGGATTTTCACAAGTTAAGAATATAGAAACCATGTTATTATCATAACTAGTTACATATTAAATTAACAAACTTCATTCAACCTTCGGAATAGTGTTTTCACAAGTAACGTAAAAATGACCATTTTACCCTTTTTCGCTGATTTTAACCAAACTTCATTTTTGACCATGTTAATAAGTTATGATCACTAGTAATCGACGAGAACTTGTAAAAACTAGATATTTACTAAAGACATGATAAACTTGTAACTTGTATTTACAAAACATATGTTTTATCTACTAAGTGCTACAATACTATGGAGCTTCAAGTGAGGGGTTTCATTTGAGTAAAACGTATCGACGAGTTGCTGGATTTACGATTTAAAGTGTCCTAGCTCCTCGAAAGTTTACTACATGAACTCTGAATTATGATGGCCCGAACAGTAGTACGATATCTATGAACTAAATACATTTTCACATACTAAACTGTTATTATAAGCAACAAACTATAAATGATTACATCCTTATCAACATAGAGACGTATATAGGCTGGTTTATGTTTTCCTAAACATTATTCCAAACCTAAGTCACAACATTCCATTTTAGGTTGCACGTAGAGGTTTCCCGGCTTATCCATCATATTCGTAAAAGCACTAAACATCGTCATACTCACGGTGAGTTCATAGCCCCACTTTCTATTCCTTAATTGTTTTACAAACCCTTGGGGGAGATACATGCTTTATTTTTAAACCAAACACATTGCTTTGAAACTGTATGCTTATCTGATTGTTTTATTAGCACTAAGTTACCGCATTTGCCAAACATAAGTCCCTAAATCATGAACCATTAATCACTAGAGAGAGTGAGCACGAATATTGTGAATAGATCTATTGGGATTGACGAATCCCGTTTGTGTTGGCCCTGTTAAAGGCAAACAAACGCACTATATTTGAGTAACATTAGGTAAAAACGGCAATTTTACCTATTAGGGCTGGTACCAATAATTTCACCAATTATTATTGGAACACGTTAACGCCTTGGTTGCATGATGTTTAGTGTAATAATAACTGTTTTGTTTTTAAACCATTGGTGTGAGTCTAATTAAATCACACTACCAACATAATGTGTTCAACCATCAAACAAACTCTATGAATTTCACTCAAACTTTGTGTTGACAGTTTTAAGCATGTATTTCAGGTCCATGATGTCGGAAGCTGGCACGGAAAGGCAAGGACTAAATCAAGAAGGCTATAATTATTTTATCATTCACAAAACATCAAAGACTTTATATTGATGTATTTTGTAAACAATGGAACCAACTGGGACCTATTTTGTAAACTCTGATATATTTGAATAATTTGAATGATAAATCCTTTTTAAACGACTCCTTTAGAGATCGTTTTCTATTATTATGACTGTTGTGCCATCGAGTAACACCCAGTTTGAATTCCGCTGCATATCATGAAATTGGGGTTGTTACAGAAGATCTTATTCGCTTTTGTGATTCAGGTCCTCGGCGGGAATCACTCATCCACTGAACAGATTAACTCTATTCAGTTGATGATGGCTTACTGCTTAATGACAGGGACCAATGTCGACATTTGAGAGATCATTTACAGTGATCTCGTAACCAAGCTCCAGAGCAAGTCTAGGGTGAAATACGTTTCATACCTTAGATTTGTATCTTGTGCTTTGCAAGAGTTACTAGGATGCAATTACATTCAGGACTTTAGTTATGGCGCTTTACCTGCCTTCCTAAGTTCTTCAAACTTTACAAGGGTCCCATCCTTAGTCACTGACATTGAATTGATGGCCCATATGGTTGTTGTAACAACCAAAGGGACTTAGTGTCTCCAACCCCTACCTCTAAAAAGAAAAAGGGGAAGACTCAGACTGTGACTCAAACCAAACCCAAGTCACAGGGCCCTGAGGCTTCTAGAACACAACCTAAGAGGCACAAATGACCCCAGACTGATAAGCCACCCAAGAGTGACCAAGTAACACCACCCCTGGTGCCAACGAAGGGTACTAATACATCACAATCAGTTCCCTTGGTCCTAGCTACTTCTCCCCAAGATCCAAAGGGAAACATACAGCCTTCCACAGTCCCTCATGATAGCACTGGTTCAACCCCCAAGTGCTTGAAGGGCAAAAAGGGGACAAAGAATTAAAGGGTTTAAAACCACCTGTTGATATGGAACCATCACCCTCCCACGGAGATGCGCATTCGTCAGGGACTGTCTCTAAGGACTAGGCAGATAAATCCTAAGCTGCTGAATTAAAGGGGGCAAGACTTGACCACACCCAGATAAAGGCTTATTCTGAAACGGAGCCTAAAGCACCTTTTTTGCAGTTAAAATCTTTTGTAGATGTCCAAGCTTTTCCTCTCTCAGAAGATGATTTTAAAAAGATAGTGATGCGGAAGTATTTGAAGCAGGAGAAGACATGGACACTGATGTTCAAGCAACTGAACCAGAGCGTCAGTCTCCACCAAAGAAACCTGAAGAGCCACCCTTTACCATGATACCTCTTTAGACTCAACTTCTTATTCTTCTTGCCCTAAAGTGCTCAAGAAGTATGACAATGTAATTCCTCTCACTAAAAGGAAATTGGTCAAATCCTGAAGAATGCTATTCAGTCTCTCTTCAATGGGCTCACTAATGAACTCCGAGATCAGCACTGTGAAGCTGCTATTAATTATTCTGATCTCAGGGCCTCTGTTGAAGAAATTTTGAAGACGACCATGAACACAAAGAACTCATGTATCAGTCTCTTCATACTTTATATAAACATCTACAGAAGTTTCTTAAATCTTTTCAGGAAGTTCACACAAGGCTTGATACAATCAAAGAGGCTGTTAAAGAAGACCCTACTCTAACCAAGAAGATTCTTGAGGCCACTGACACCTACATCAAGAATTCTTCAAGCCTCACTAAGCTCATCAACATGTTAAACAGCTCAAACATTCATCAGTGGTGGAAATCAAATCCACCCTCAGTGTTCTGTAGCAACAGATGGCTACCTGGGCTAAATCTACCACTTCTATGGCCTGGAATCTTGGGCCTAGCATGTCAGCTATTGTAAGTTCTTAGGCCAATATTGATGCCCAGTTCTCCACTCTCAAACAAGATACCTCAAACATCAATTCTATGGCGTCTGAGATCTATCAGGCTTTCAAAGGTTAAGCTACACCTCGGCTTCAGTGCCAGAGCCAACTCTTGCTCTCACTAAAATTTCAGCAATAGTTGGGGGGAGGGATGTTACTAAAGCTTCCACACAGGATCCGACTCCTTCTCACATTGAGGGGGAGAACATAGAAGTTGACACCGGACCTACTGCTGCTATCACAATCTCAACTTACCAACCTCCAATCACTGAAGCACAACCAACATCAACATCTGCTCCCCTTGACAAAGGAAATGGTATTCTCACAACTCCCGAGCCTGAGCAAGAACGAGGATTAGTGAAGGCTTCCTCAGTCGTAAGATCGGACCCTGATGCACCTGTCAGTATACCGTACGAAAGAAATGGAAAAATGGTATATCTAACTGAGGGAGAAAAATAACTGATCATCTAGAAAAGGAGGAGTTGATAAAGAAGGCAACTGAAAAGGAACAACTAAACAAACCAACCTTGATTCAGGTGGTTCATGAGGAGGCTAAAAATATTGGGATTGACCCTAAACTGGCAGGAAGGAAAGCAGGGGAAACCTTCAAAAAGGCTCAGGATGCTGAATTACTAGCCCTCAAGAAGCAAAGGGATGAAAAGCTTAAGAGATTTGCTAAAGTGAAGAAACAAAGGATTGATCAGTACAGATGGACTATGACCAGCAGAAGAAGGCCCGAAACTATCACTTTCATCAAAATCCAACCAAAGACCAAGCTTTCAGTTCTCTAGGTCTACAGGAGCAGTGACTAAAGGGAATTTGAAGTACTTGATCCATTCAAATTCTCTGACTTTGGGATCATTGAGCTAGATGAGTTGGGTCCAATCATTGAAAAGAAGAGGAACATAATTGTCAAGGACCTGATGCCATCTCTAAGAAAGAGATATAAAAGACTGAGAAAGATTCCTGATGAACTTGGCATTCAATCTGCTCTTCCAGCTCTAGTGACTCAACATGCTACCTCTCAGTCCTCCAAGAGAAAGAGGAAGACCTTGGAGATTGAACCTGAGGTTAAAATTCATGGCCTTGACTGCAATAGAGCCCTCCCTGGATGAGTTAGATTTGTGAACAACCTGGAAATTGAACAACCTGAAAGAGGACTCTTCTTCACTGATGCCTTTGGTGACTCTGCCTTCCAAAGACGGAGTGATATTGACTTGGCAGGGATTGAAGCCATGGTGGGTTACTTGGTGATGGCCTCCCAAATCCAATCTCGGGAGAACCTGAGATTCTGCCATGACCTGAGGATAAAAATCAATGAGCATCCTAACAAAGAGAAGCTGAAATCAAAGAAGCCCAACTTTGAAGCCCTTGGATACCAATTTGTTAATATAAATAAGCCGTAAAAACGTTTATTTATATTTTACGAGCTTCTAATGTTTTGTCGATAACAAACGTAAAATCATTTTAACGAAACAAATAAAATACGTAAATGGTTTGAACTAATAGTTTCTAACATATTCACATTTTCACATAAAACACTAAAACAATTATAAGTGATTTTATGATTTAATATTACATATGTACAACAACTAGTGTTTACATATTTGGGTAAAATATACACATAACTAGTATGTAGTATATTGGGTAATATAAATGGGTAGAAACTTAAGTATCACAACCCATTGGGCAAATACATTGAATGAAGTTGGGTACAACCCAAAGCCCATGACCCATAGAGCATGACCCATAACCCATTGCATGACATCATGCTTATATCATACATGGATAATATCCATAACCCATGGATCAACCCATACCCAAGTGACCAAGTGCATTGCACTCAAAAGATACATTGTATCTAGCTAAAGATCCATGGTTCAACCCATGACCCACGACCCATAACCAAAATACCCATGGGTAAAAGGGAGCGTCCCACGGATCCCTAGCTTAAAGCTATACAGATCCCTTGTGGAAGGGATCTGTGGGATCCGGGGAACAGTAGGTTTTTTCTCCTATAATACTGAGCCATTTCATTATTATTTCTCACCCCTTTCTAACACACTTTCTCCCTAAGTTAAAAACTCACTAACCTCATATCCAAGAGATCTATGTTTGTAGTTTTGTTTTTTGTGTGATCTTTTACGTTCCTCTTAAAGGCAAGATCACCACCTTTGAAGTCGAGCAAGCTCAAGTATAACTCACCTAGATCACACTCTAAGACGCTTGTAGATCTATCGTTTCATTTTTAATCCATTAATCTTCCGCTCTTAAACTCACACTTCATTTTTCACTTGATCCCTCACATTTAGCCTTAGAAATCTTTCGATTATGGCAAAATTGATCATAAATCATCCTTACCTAAAAATTGATCAAACTCTAGTTTTCCCATCTCAAACCTTCTAGGATATATTTTCCAAAATACTATCCTAAGTCACAAACTGATCTCTAGGATAACTTAGCTTCAATTGACATTCTCATCTTTAGTGTCATCCTTGTTCATCCATTGGTACTCATGAAAGTTCCAAATCCTTCCATAAAAGACAATCATTAGCTACATCTCTCATTACCTTCAAGTATTTAAGCACCCCTTCATTTAAGACACTTAGGAGGACTGAAACACTCAAGATGATATAGATCTTAGATCTTAGAAACATCATTTCCACTCTTTCATAGTTGCTGAGAGCCGGATCCCTAGGATTAGCCTAGACGGATCCCTCTGAGGAGGGAACCGTGGGATCCGGATGACAGCTTATGTCAAACCTTGCTAAAACAATCATTTTAACTCATCTTTCTAACTCAAGCACTCCATCTCATCTTAAATGAGTTCCTAGATCAGTACAAACTCTGAAGTTGACTCTTGTGCATGTTAATCATCACATTCCAATGAATCTTAGTGGCTTAAGGCTTAAATGCACTCGTCAAATCTCTTGCTTTATAAACCACATTGTTAGGACTTCTATAGTCATCACCTTCATCCCAACTTTCAGCACTTTAGAAACCCTTACAAACCTCTTGAAATCATCTCATCATGAGGAAAACTCCAAGTAGTAACTTATCCAACAAAGAACCACCCAAGAAAAAGGCTCGTGTTATACACGAAATCTCTTCAACCGAATCATCTCCGGTCAAGCCAACAAATGCTAGGATCCTTCCTCAACCAATCAAACCAATTCCTAAAAGGATAGTACCCATAAAACTACCTATGCCAAACACCACCATACCTCCTAGGCCAAAAAATATCATCTCCACTAAACCATCACCATTGGTTCCTAGAGCTATCTCCTTTACATCTCCACTATCATCACCACACCTCTACAATTTAGAGGATTTGCCTCCTAGGCCGTCTCATCCGCCTCCGCCGACAACATTTTCCTCATTAGGAGGAATAATGGTACAAAATCAAGGTGTTGAGTCAACACTTGCTCCGGCTTCCTTTTTGCCGTTTCCATCATATAATCCCATTTGGATTATGAGAAATCATCAAAGTCAACCACCCGACCATATGGAAGTTGACACTTCTTTACCACCACCATCATTCTTGGTCGAGTCATTCTCAAATGCGCCTCCACCAATCCCTCCATCGTTTGAAGCTCCACAAGCCGCTTCACTTGATCCTTCAGATCAAGCCATTTCATTTCTTCCACCACCACTACCTAGCCATGACAAAGATTGCTATCATTGTCAACATGTTGAAAGTTTGATACATGAAGTAGGAGAAGACCAACGTTTCATGTTCTATCATCTCCTCGAATGTTTTGACGAGATTAAACCTAAACAAAACTTGAGCTAGAAGATTTTAGTGGTGTCCTAGCATCAAGCGATAGTTGGTCTAGAAATTCCTAGTCATGTATTTTCTTATTTTCTTAATCTTTAGAGTCATGTATATCATAACTCTAGTTTTATTAAATGAAATTACATGCTACTTGTTATATTTCTAAGCATATGATTGTATTCATATCTCATTTTTGTGATAACACTACTTGTTATATCACCTTTGCTAAAATTAATCATCAGCTAATACGGATCCCTCAGAATTGCCTAGACGGATCCCTACTAGGAGGGAACCGTGGGATCCGTGTGACAGAAAACTATTTTCTACTAACTTGGACCACATTTGCAGGAAATTGTGAATTATACTTGTTGTCTAACCTTTGTTTTGTAGTTATTCAATTTACAAATGAAGACTTTGACATCCTAAAGCTAGGGGAGCTTTATGTCAAAGCAATACATTGCAAATTATTTGCAATATTAGGTTTACATTTCGTGACATCCCCTTGCAAAATTGCAATCATCAAGGGGGAGCACATTCGTCACTTAGACGAAATCTTTTGCAAACTTACTTGCAAACAAACTAGATTAGTATCACTTTCTTGACGCCCTTACATAGGGATGGACTCATCAAGGGGGAGTAAAGACGAGATCCTTTCCCGTTACTTGCTCTCTATCTCTTTTTTATTTCTTTCACATGTTTTTCTTAAAAACAATTTGTTGCTTTCCTTCGAAGCTCTTTTTGTTTCGACAAAAAGGGGAGAATAAAGTAAAAACTACAAATTCAAACTTTTACGAATTTTAGCTTTTCCTTAAAATAATTTTATGTTTTGTCATCAACAAAAAATGGGAGATTGTTAATACAAATAAGCCGTAAAAACGTTTATTTATATTTTACGATCTTCTAATGTTTTGTCGATAACAAATGTAAAATCATTTTAACGAAACAAATAAAATACGTAAATGGTTTGAACTAATAGTTTCTAACATATTCACATTTTCACATAAAACACTAAAACAAGTATAAGTGATTTTATGATTTAATATTACATATGTACAACAACTAGTGTTTACATATTTGGGTAAAATATACACATAACTAGTATGTAGTATATTGGGTAATATAAATGGGTAGAAACTTAAGTATCACAACCCATTGGGCAAATACATTGAATGAATTTGGGTACAACCCAAAGCCCATGACCCATGGAGCATGACCCATAACCCATCGCATGACATCATGCTTATATCATACATGGATAATATCCATAACCCATGGATCAACCCATACCCAAGTGACCAAGTGCATTGCACTCAAAAGATACATTGTATCTAGCTAAAGATCCATGGTTCAACCCATGACCCATAACCAAAATACCCATGGGTAAAAGGGAGCGTCCCACGGATCCCTAGCTTAACGCTAGACGGATCCCTTGTGGAAGGGATCCGTAGGATCCGGGGAATAGTAGGTTTTTTCATCTATAAATAGTGAGCCATTTCTTCATTATTTCTCACCCCTTTCTAACACACTTTCTCCCTGAGTTAAAAACTCACTAACCTCATATCCAAGTGATCTATGTTTGTAGTTTTGTTTTTTGTGTGATCTTTTAGGTTCCTCTTAAAGGCAAGATCACCACCTTTGAAGTCGAGTAAGCTCAAGTCCATGAGTTGCCATGCTTCCTCATCATCAAGGCTACTGAAGTCTTCTTGTTGATGATTCCTTTCTTTCTTCAAAGAAATGCAGTGTTGAAGACATTAGTGAAAGATGTCTCAAGAGTCAAGACGAAGATATTAGTGAAGGGTATTTATCGTCTATATCATAAGCACTTGTGGTAGGTGCTTAGAAGTCATGATTAGAAGAATTAGTGAAAGGTGCTTAGAAGTCAAGACTAGAAGCATTAGTTAAAGGTGCTTAGAAGTCAAGACACAAGACATTAGTGAAAGGTGTCTTGTAGATCTAGTCAAAGGCATTAGTGAAAGGTGCCTTAGATGTACATTCGATATGGTGTGTTTCGATGTACAAGATAGACTAGTATTAGATCCAAGGATATTGATAACCTTGATGATGTTGTAAAGGAGTAGATCTCCTTTGGGATTAGTCGTTGGTGTGGTGTGGTAGTAGTTCCTCCATTGCAATGGAACTAAGGTGCTTAGCCTAGTACCTAATAAAGGGTAGGCGACGTTGTGAAGGTGTAGTTCACCTTGGAGTGAAAGAACTAGGTACTTAGCCTAGTACCTTATAAAGGGTAGGCGACGTTGTGTAGGTGTGGTTCACCTTGGAGTGAAAGAACTCGGTGGTTAGCCTAGCACCGTATAAAGGGTAGGCGACGTTGTGTTAGGTGTGGTTCGCCTTGGTGTGAAGGAACTCGGTATTTAGCTTTGTACCGGAAAAAGGTTAAGCGACGTTGTGAAGGCTTCTCCGCCATAAGGAGATTGGTGTAGTGTTTACGAACTCTCGAGTAGGTGACTCGGGGAGTGGAGTAGGGCAAGGAAGGTGTCCTTGTAGCCAAACCACTATAAATACTCACGTTTTGGTTTTGTGCTTCTAACTCTTATCTTTTCATTACTTGCTTTTATATGCTTGTTTATCAACATCCAACACACACATCCAAATATATTGACATAACTCGATCTAAACAGATTAAAAGGAAGTTTTAATTGGCAAAACTATTAAACCCCCCCTTCTAGTTTTCCACAATTGGTATCAGAGCTTCCTTACCAAGTTTCTTGAAGTATATTGTACTTTAAAAACTTGATACGATCCATGGTTAATTGAAAACTACAAAGAAGGTTTTTCATAAAAACAAACACCATGTCTTTTAAAACTATACGTTTGGATGTTGATTTGATAACAACATTTTTTTTCTTATTTACCTTTTTATTTTTTTTATTGCACTAATCTTCTTTGTCATGTTGATTAGTCTAAGCTCATACCCACCAAGCTATAGGAATCGCTTGGTAACAAGAATACCTTTCTTAAGAAGGTATCTTAAACGCAATGGAGCGGGAATCGTCTAAGTGACATTTGATGTGTCATTTGTAAAGACATTCCTAAGTGCGCTAGAGGTATGATTTTCTTTTTATTTTGCTTGATAATTAAGTATGCCTATTTAGGTATTTATATGATTATCTTTTGTGCATATACATGTTTTACATGAAGCTTTATTAGGAAGCCTTTTTTCTCACATACGTGTTTTTTTTTTTTTTTTTGTCTAAAGTCGTGGTATATAAAACTTATGTTTTATTTTGTTTAATCCAATAATAAAAGAAAACATGAATCTCAAAAATTCCTCCTTTCCCATAAATACTCCCACCGTCAATCACTCTATCCTCACTTTTTCAAATCTTCCAATTTCAAAAATTTCTCTCATTCAAAACTTCATCTTCCTCTCCATTTTCGTCTCAACCGAAACCAAGAAGGATCATCTTCAACATGGTTTACATTGCCCTCGTGCTCATTGCCTTAACACTCATCGCACTTGTGTTCCCTATGATGAAGTTCATATACGGAGACATTTACTTTGTGTTGTTAATCTACATTGGGGTTATATACCCAATCCTTTGTATCATTCTTAGTATTGAAATGAAATATTACTAATAGTCTAGTTATCTAGGTTATTATGTATTTATCATTTTTCTTTGTTTTATTTCTTTCTTTCGTGATACATTAGAGGTCTTGTATGCATGTTAAAAGAAAATGTATGCTAAAACACATATCTTGATATAAAGCTATGAGATCTAAAAAACCTATGCTTTTCATAAAATCTGTTTCTGTAATTACAGATCTACGGATCCCGGAAGTTATACTAGCCGGATCCCTTTTGAAAAGGAACCGTGGGATCCGTCCTACTGGAGAACAGTTGTCATGCAAATTAAAAACCACTTTTTTTCTAAAAGTAATACTCCACTAGGATGTCAAAATCATAAGTGAGTTAAGTGTCTTACTTGTTAAAAACCATTGTTAATAAAAATCTAATAAAAACGTTAGATAATCATAGGTTGACCACAAACATCACTTTCTATTAACTCATCATTTATATAGGTTCAACTATGACGCATGAATATGAGTTTGATTTTTCACTCACTAGCGTATACACTCCGAACATCTCCCTTGAACCCAACACACCTGGAAATCATGTCCGTGGGTTCAATAATCTCGAAAACGTCACTTCCACGAAGGACGTATTGTAGACACCTCTCTACAATTCGAAGAAGGTATCAATACCTCCTTCCGAGCCATAGGACTAGAATGTCTTCTTGAAATCAACGAGAAGATATCTCCAAGGTTCATAATGGAATTCTTCCGTCAAGTCGAACTCGTTCGTAATGAGGATCGTTCTCTATCCCTTTGGTTTTATATCAAAAACCAAAAGTTTGCTCTAACCCTTGGGCATTTTGCTCACATCCTCCGGATTCCAAACCATGGACAATGTGCCTTCACCGAAGATTGGTCTCTTGATTCTCTCTTCAACTTTCGTGAAGAAAATAGCCCATATTGTTCACACATACCCTCCCCGGAAAATTTAAATCGCATAATATGCAAAACTCGACCATATTACTCCGATCCAAACATTATCTTCACACGGGACATCCGAGAAGAGTACAAGCCTCTTGAACTCATCCTACGTTAGAATGTTTGGAGTCTTAGGGGAAATCGAGAAATCCTTCCTGCTTGTTGTGCTCACATGTTGTACTGTTTGCTAACACAACAACCATACAATCTCGCCTACTTCTTCGCAAGGCGAATTGCAAATCTTCAAGGCTCCAAGAATAAACTCATCCCTTATGGAATGTTCTTGACACGCCTCTATCACAACGTTATGCACTTCCATCCTCAATTTCAAAGTCCGTTGTACGTACTTGTGAACAAGATGATGGAACCGCTAAACATATCTCTCATGAAGACTTTCTTCATTCTTGATTCCACCAACACTCATCAATCACGTAATGATCCTCCTAGCGAAAACACTCAAGGAACCTAGTAGTATTTCTAATAGGATCAATCCTCTTGTACTCATGCTTTATCAATGTAATCCTATTTCCTTCATGAAATAAAACATCTTACATTTGATATCTTATTATTAGAACCCCTTTAAACTAACCTTGGAATATAATGCATTCTCAAGATCATTGCATACCTTTAGTAAAGGTTCTGCTGAGCAGATGGACGGTGTAACACCCCAACCCGACAAGGGTAGAAGTGTCACATTCTGGTGTTATATCAGAACATACAGTTAAAAACATAGTCTTAAGAATAAAGTAATAAGTCATTTAAACAATGACTTACAAGGAAATTTACATAATCCAAAATGTTTAAAATAAAATGAGATCACCAAACAATAGCCCGACAAAACAAAACCAAATGATAAGGTAACTAGGGTTGGACCACTCAGATAATCCAAATCTCACCATCAGATGCCCATCTTCAAATCTAACACCTGCCGCAGGAAAAGAAATGCGGTGAGCTTAAAACCCAAAGTGAACAGATATAACAAACGAAAGCTAAATAAAATCTGAAATGCAAAATGAAACAAAGGAAAGGATAACACGTCGCAAGGAAATGAGAATAATGAGTCCATGAGGATCCTGCAGAACACAATTTTACAGATATCCAAAACGAACAGCTAACAAGGAGAACGAAGCAAAACAAAGCATTGATGACATATAAACAAGCACATACAAACCAGGCATACAAGACTGAAACATAAGCAAGTATAGTAAAGGCGTAGCATCCGCACAACATATATGTCATACAATCAATTCAAGAAATCGGAGACATACAAGCCAAACAAATGTCTACAGGAAAAGCGGAAGCAATTAATTAATAAGTGAGCATGGCAATTCACACAGGTCAAAACCCTTAGTTGAAAACATAATCAGTATCATAACGGCAGTCAAAACATGGCAGTCACACGTAACAAGTAGGAATACAGTATGAACACTATAATTAAATGAATTAAATACATAGCAGGGCAATTAAATAAGTTAACAAGCTAGACTTCATAAGTTGAACCATTTACCCAATCAAACCGTAGCATAAACAGAAATGCAAACATGGCAGTCAACAACAAGCAGATAAGGACACCACGGATGGTCATAGTCCACGAGATAAATCGAACGAGGTACAAAAGATAAACAGATCAACAATCGATTTCACACAAGTACGGTTACCAGACAAATCAAAGGATCACATAACAATAAGATAGCATATCATCAGATGACAACAGGTAAATCTTATATCGCATACATACATATCATACATAGTAATCAGTAGTCGTATAAACATGAATATCATAATCAATCCAATGACATATAATAACCCGGTACGTGAATGGAACCATAGTCCGAAGTAACGGAATGAAAGTGTGACAGATCAATGTAATGGAGTATCTATATCTTGGTAAAAGTGAATCATATAAGGGTATTGAGTAATGAACAAGTAATACAGATTATGGTGCGTTGGGGAATACGGAAGGTACAATATAGGTTTATCAAAAGTGTAAGGGTTATCAAATCTACCCGAGCCGAGAAACATATCATATCATATCATATCATAAGTAGCCATTGTATTCGGAAGGGTGACCTCGGAATACCATACATAATAGGAGGGGAGACCTCAGTAACAAATGGAGTAGCTAGCTCCCGGAATTGTGAAGACGCGTATTGCACACGACATCATTCACCATATCATAAACAAACGTATCAGATCAAATCCCTCGAACATATCATATCTAGGATGCATCCATACGCCCCCCGGAACATATCATAGTGGCCAAATCATATACATATAGTGAGCTCATAATCATATCATAATGGGGACGGTGTGTATCCTCACTCGTACACACTGGAGTCATGCCATTGGTGCATCAATGACACGGTCATGTTACCTTCATGACTAGGAATACATATTTGGCTCGGGTATCAAACTGAAGGGTCAAAGCATATTCATATCATAAGGGTTCATATCAAAGTTCATATCAGAATTCATATCAAAGTTTCACATCAAGGGCTCATATCGAAGTTTCATATCAAGGTTCACATCAGAGTTTCATATCAAAGTTCATAATCAGAAGGTTCATATCAAAGCGTTCACATAGGAGATTCAATCAAAGGAAGCATAGCAAAGTTATAGGGAAGCCCTAATAAGAAGGCTCAGAGCAAAGGATAACAGTTCCAAACAAATATCAAAAGATGTAAACGAATCATGAGAAACCCCTACTGAAAAGGGATAGAATATCTGTACCTTATTCGGAGCAAATCATAATGAAAGTAAAACCAAGAAAAGAAGGTCAATCCCGTCGTCCGAAACCTATATGAATTAGATAACGTTCTATGAGAAGCAGATTACTTGTTTAAGACGGCTTTCCATTTTTAGCAGGTTTCTACTTTTAGTAATCTTTCCATTTTTAGTACTTTCTATTTTAGGCAGCTTTCTATTTTTAGTAATTTCTATAATTAGCAGGTTTCCATATTTAGCAAGTTTAGTTACTTATTTCAAGTTAAATAATGAAAATGAGTGTTATTATGGTTTAATGATCAATTATGACAAGTTGCATAAGTTTAGGGTTTAAAGTGTAAATATTACAAAGTATAGGTTAAAAGTGTAAATATAGCAAGTTTACTCATGTCGAATTACAAGGAGCCCACACCAACTCATGTATTATTACGTCAAAGAGTATGATAAATGTTTACAAACCAGATTCCATGCATGCACTCTACCACATCTACATGCATACACATCATTTATTTAAGTGACAATTATTCATTCATGTCTAACATATCCTAATGTTATGTTGTTTTATTTAGTTTAAATCATACGCGTGACCCACACAATTTCAAATTAAACCAATCTATAGTTACAACTCTAGGACCAATGAGATGTGGTAGACCCAAAAACACAACAGAATATCAGTAGCTGCACAGATCTGTAGACATATGCGTATATCTATATCTTGTTACTAATTTCTTACTTATACATGCACTCACACGACAAAATGCAACCCAAGACTTTTATCCCAATGCCCATGCATACACACCAGTTACGAATCTCGACTCGTTATATAGCCACCTATAGGCGAGACCCTAACCAACCTTAATAAGTTTGTCGGTTATTTATAACTCACTCGACACTCACACATCATGTCTTGAATGCAAATTAGACTCATGCTCGAACCACAAGACACACGCCCCCATTAATTATTCTATGTTTTATTCAGATTTAGAAGTGCGTTATAATGATCAAATTAGGGTCGAACACATCAGCTCAGGTCAAATAAAGATGGGTCGAATCCAACAGGAACCTGGTTGAAAAGAAACAGGAAACAACAGGTCGAATACACAAGCTTTTTAGCATGTTAAAGTTTATGATTTTATGTACCCTTTACTGGATTAACTCTAGACTTGTTTATTATTTTAAGTAGCATAATAAGTGGGTACAAGGCAAGCGTATGGTGCCATAACCACACGACAAGAATCAGAGACTAAAACGGAAACAACGAGATCACGAGGTTGTTACCGGTAACGAGAGAAAAGAGAAATGCGACAAGGATCAAAGCAACCAACCAAGCACCCTCTAGTGCTTCCTAACCCACGACAGCAGTAGCACACCAATAACCAACGAACAAGCCCAAACAACACTCGCAACAATACGTGATTCCAGCCTAAACAAAGCTCGTACAACCTCCTTTGGACCAGCTACTTGGCGACAGAATTTTATTGAGATAGAGAAGTGTTTTTGGCCGAAACTTTTATGGAGGAGTCTAGGGTTTTTGTTTCCTTTATTTTGAATGTACATTAGAAGAGATATGGTAAGTCTTAAAAGGTGGAATGGAGCGTGCAAATGGCCACAATTTTAGGGATTTTGGCGTGTGAATTTGACTGACCAAAAGGGATATTGGAAGACTAAAGCATGCCTTTTATTTAGTTACCATAAAAGTATTATCACACCTTTTATTAATTTATCAACATGTAAATTTTAAATTAGTCCATGCAACATTTAATGTGCCATATATTTTTATTTGTAAGTTAAAGCAAATGTTATTATTCGAGTTTCCATGTAACTCATTTACCATTAAATAGCTAGCGAAATTATCGGTCTTGTTTTATTTTACGGATTACGACTCGAGGGGCATAATAGTCTTTTAACGTGTTTACGATTTTTAAGGTTTTACAACTCTTCCCCTCTAAAAGAAAATTTTCGTCCTCGAAAATTGAAATCGCAGGGTACAGAGAGACGTATGACGCATACGTAGCAATCCATAGGTTCGCACATATCATAACGATTTCGATTCCAAAGCGTACAAAACTTATACATAACATATGTCGATGAGAATCTCACGAAAAGGAACAGAATTTCAAACGAACATGAAGATCGACAAATAACGGATATAAGCTCTAGTCCATTCACGTACCAACCCCAGGCAATTTCCAAGACGTCGTATGATTTCAATAAGTTCAACTTATATGATCTCGGTATTATCACGTTGATCAGGCGTCATAATACTTGCATCACATAACAAGTTCTTATTGTCATCATATTCTGTCTCGGGTCATAACAAACCACATAACCAATATCACATCAAAACATATCACATACCGATATCAAGTAACGTACCCAAAGCATAACAGATTCATATACACACAACATAAACTACATCAATCAACTTACCATATCACAATGAAAGAAGGTCACCAACTTGCACAAAACGGTTCCTCATGACTCATTGCTGGCGATTCAGAAGAAAAGCTGAGATATTACCAAAATGCCAAACGATAAATTTCACGATTCAAACCGAATTCTGAACGAATCAAGAAAAATAATGCCGATCAAAATCACATAGCAAGATATCAAATCGCCTCAAAACGCATGACAAACGAATTGGAGTAACACAAGTCGCGCCCAACCATATGAAGTAGACGAACCCCCTCGGCCACCAGTTGAATCTTGTCTCCGTCTTGTGTCTTTGGTTGATCCGTCCAACTTCTTCCAGCAGCATCCTGATGTCTCCTGCAGCACGACAGTCGGGTGCGGCTTCTGCTTCACGAACCTCTCCAGCTCAGGGACTGTTGCAGCAACGCAGGGTCAGCACCATCTTCTTCGGCTCCACGGTAGTCTCCATCTAACGATCGACAAACGGATGTGCGAAGACAAAATAACAAAATTCGATGCGAAAAGAGGAAGGCCAAATCAGTGAAGACAAACGAATATCAAAGTTAAATCTGAACGACTATCAAAAGGAATCGAAAGAGATTAGAACAGACGGAAGCCTAATGTCTACCCAGTCCTCACAGGTCAATCCTAAGGTCAACAAGACGAAACCTGGTCTCTGATACCATAATTGTAACACCCCAACCCCACAAGGGTAGAAGTGTCACATTCTGGTGTTATATCAGAACATACAGTTAAAAACAGAAGTCTTAAGAATAAAGTATCAAGTCATTTAAACAATGACTTACAAGGAAATTTACATAATCCAAAATGTTTAAAATAAAATGAGATCACCAAAAAATAGCCCGACAAAATAAAACCAAATGATAAGGTAACTAGGGTTGGACCACTCAGATAATCCAACTCTCAGCCCATCGAATGCCCATCTTCAAATCTAACACCTGCCGCAGGAAAAGAAATGCGGTTGAGCTTAAAAAGCCAAGTGAACAGATATAACAAACGAAAGCTAAATAAAATCTGAAATGCAAAATGAAACAAAGGAAACGGATAACACATTCGCAGCGAAATGAGAATAATGAGTCAATGAGGATCCTGCAGAACACAATTTTACAGATATCCAAAACGAACAGATAACAAGGAGAACGAAGCAAAGCAAAGCATCGATGACATATAAACAAGCACATACAAACCAGGCATACAAGACTGAAACATAAGCAAGTATAGCAGGCGTAGCATCCACACAACATATATGTCATACAATCAATTCAGGAAATCAGGAGACATACAAGCCAAACAGATGTCTACAAGAAAAGCGGAAGCAATTAATTAATAAGTGAGCATGGCAATTTACACAGGTCAAAACCCTTAGTTGAAGACATAATCAGTATCATAACGGTAGTCAAAACATGGCAGTCACACGTAACAAGTAGGAATACAGTATGAACACTATAATTAAATGAATTAAATACATAGCAGGGCAATTAAACAAGTTAACAAGCTAGACTTCATAAGTTGAACCATTTACCCAATCAAACCGTAGCATAAACAGAAATGCAAACATGGCAGGTCAACAACAAGCAGATAAGGACACCACGGATGGTCATAGTCCACGAGATAAATCGAACGAGGTACAAAAGATAAACAGATCAACAATCGATTTCACACAAGTACGGTTACCAGACAAATCAAAGGATCACACAACAATAAGATAGCATATCATCGATGACAACAGTAAATCTTATATCGCAAACATACATATCATACATAGTAATCAGTAGTCGTATAAACATGAATATCATAATCAATCCAATGACATATAATAACCCGGTACGTGAATGGAACCATAGTCCGAAGTAACGGAATGAAAGTGTGACAGATCAATGTAATGGAGTATCTATATCTTGGTAAAAGTGAATCATATAAGGGTCTTGAGTAATGAACAAGTAATACGATTATGGTGCTTGGGGAATACGGAAGGTACGATATAGGTTTATCAAAAGTGTAAGGGTTATCAGAAATCTACCCGAGCCCGGAAACATATCATATCATATCATATCATAAGTAGCCATTGTATTCGGAGGGGTGACCTCGGAATACCATACATAATAGGAGGGAGACCTCAAGAACAAATGGAGTAGCTACCTCCCGGAATTGTGAAGACGCGTATTGCACACGACATCATTCACCATATCATAAACAAACGTATCAGATCAAATCCTTCGAACATATCATATCTAGGATGCATCCATACGCCCCCCGAAACATATCATAGTGGCCAAATCATATACATATAGTGAGCTCATAATCATATCATAATGGGGATGGTGTGTATCATCACTCGTACACACTAGAGTCATGCCATTGGTGCATCAATGACACGGTCATGTTACCTTCATGACTAGGAATACATATTTGGCTCGGTATCAAACCGAAGGGTCAAAGCATATTCATATCATAAGGGTTCATATCAAAGTTCATATCGAATTCATATCAAAGTTACACATCAAGGGTTCATATCGAAGTTTCATATCAAGGTTCACATCAGAGTTTCATATCAAAGTTCATAATCGTAAGGTTCATATCAAAGCTGCTTCATATAGGAGATTCAATCAAAGGAAGCATAGCAAAGTTATAAGGAAGCCCTAATAAGAAGGCTCAGAGCAAAGGATAACAGTTCCAAACAAATATCGAAAGATGTAAACGAATCATGAGAAACCCTTACTGAAAAGGGATAGAATATATGTACCTTATTCCGAGCAAATCACAATGAAAGTAAAACCAAGAAAAGAAGGTCAATCCCATCGTCCGGAACCTATATGAATTAGATAACGTTCTATGAGAAGCAGATTACTTGTTTAAGACGGCTTTCCATTTTTAGCAGGTTTCTACTTTTAGTAATCTTTCCATTTTAAGTACTTTCTATTTTATGCAGCTTTCTATTTTTAGTAACTTTCTATAATTAGCAGGTTTCTATTTTTAGCAAGTTTAGTTACTTATTTCAAGTTAAATAATGAAAATGAGTGTTATTATGATTTAATGATCATTTATGACAAGTTGCATAAGTTCAGGGTTTAAAATGTCAATAATACAAAGTATAGGGTTAAAAGTGTAAATATAGCAAGTTTACTCATGTCGATTTACAAGGAGCCCACACCAACTCATGTGTTATTACGTCAAAAAGTATGATAAATGTTTACAAACCAGATTCCATGCATGCACTCTACCACATCTACATGCATACACATCATTTATTTAAGTGACAATTATTCATTCATGTCTAACATATCCTAATGTTATGTTGTTTTATTTAGTTTAAATCATACGCTTGACCCACACAATTTCAAATTAAACCAATCTATAGTTACAACTCTAGGACCAATGAGATGTGGTAGACCCAAAAACACAACAGAATATCAGTAGCTGCACAGATCTGTAGACATATGCGTATACCTATATCTTGTTACTAATTTCTTACTTATACATGCACTCACACGACAAAATGCAACCCAAGACTTTTATCCCAATGCCCATGCATACACACCAGTTACGAATCTCGACTCGTTATATAGCCACCTATAGGCGAGACCCTAACCAACCTTAATAAGTTTGTCGGTTATTTATAACTCACTCGACACTCACACATCATGTCTTGAATGCAAATTAGACTCATGCTTGAACCACAAGACACACGCCCCCATTAATTATTCTAGGTTTTATTCAGATTTAGAAGTGCGTTATAATGATCAAATTAGGGTCGAACACATCAGCTCAGGTCAAATAAAGATGGGTCGAATCCAACAAGAACCTGGTCGAAAAGAAACAGGAAACAACAGGTCGAATACACAAGCTTTTTAGCATGTTAAAGTTTATGATTTTATGTAACCTTTACTGGATTAACTCTAGACTTGTTTATTATTTTAAGTAGCATAATAAGTGGGTACAAGGCAAGCGTATGGTGCCATAACCACATGACAAGAATCAGAGACTAAAACGGAAACAACGAGATCACGAGGTTGTTACCGGTAACGAGAGAAAAGAGAAATGCGACAAGGATCAAAGCAACCAACCAAGCACCCTCTAGTGCTTCCTAACCCATGACAGCAGTAGCACACCAATAACCAACGACCAAGCCCAAACAACACTCCCAACAATACGTGATTCCAGCCTAAACAAAGCTCGTACAACCTCCTTTGGACCAGCTACTTGGCGACAGAATTTTATTGAGATAGAGAAGTGTTTTTGGCCGAAACTTTTATGGAGGAGTCTAGGGTTTTTGTTTCCTTTATTTTGAATGTACATTAGAAGAGATATGGTAAGTCTTAAAAGGTGGAATGGAGCGTGCAAATGGCCACAATTTCAGGGATTTTGGTGTGTGAATTTGACTGACCAAAAGGGATATTGGAAGACTAAAGCATGCCTTTTATTTAGTTACCATAAAAGTATTATCACACCTTTTATTAATTTATCAACATGTAAATTTTAAATTAGTCCATGCAACATTTAATGTGCCGTATATTTTTATTTGTAAGTTAAAGAAAATGTTATTATTCGAGGTTCCATGTAACTCATTTACCATTAAATAGCTAGCGAAATTATCGGTCTTGTTTTATTTTACGGATTACGACTCGAGGGGCATAATAGTCTTTTAACGTGTTTACGATTTTTAAGGTTTTACAGACGGATCCCAATGTTTGTGCTAGACGGATCCCTACACTTAGGGAACCGTGGGATCCGGCAAATAGAAAATGGAATTGCAAGCATTTTATTTCAAAAATATCCTTAGAACACCTCACACTAAGCTAAACATAGTGTCTTAAGGCAAATTAAGTCCTTATCAAAGATAGGTAGATCCTTCCTACTCACACATAACTCACCTAGATCACACTCTAAGACGCTTGTAGATCTATCGTTTCATTTTTAATCCATTAATCTTCCGCTCTTAAACTCACACTTCATTTTTCACTTGATCCCTCACATTTAGCCTTAGAAATCTTTCGATTATGGCAAAATTGATCATAAATTATCCTTACCTAAAAATTGATCAAACTCTAGTTTTCCCATCTCAAAGCTTCTAGGATATTTTCCAAAACACTATCCTAAGTCACAAACTGATCTCTAGGATAATTTAGCTTCAATTGACATTCTCATCTTTAGTGTCATCCTTGCTCATCCATTGGTACTCATGAAAGTTCCAAATCCTTCCATAAAAGACAATCATTAGCTACATCACTCATTACCTTCAAGTATTTAAGCACCCCTTCATTTAAGACACTTAGGAGGACTGAAACACTCAAGATGATATAGATCTTAGATCTTAGAAACATCATTTCCACTCTTTCATAGCTGCTGAGAGCCGGATCCCTAGGATTAGCCTAGACGGATCCCTCTGAGGAGGGAACCGTGGGATCCGGATGACAGCTTATGTCAAACCTTGCTTAAACAATCATTTCAACTCATCTTTCTAACTCAAGCACTCCATATCATCTTAAATGAGTTCCTAGATCAGTACAAA
Organism: Chrysanthemum makinoi; assembly: GCA_910596185.1. NCBI lineage: Eukaryota > Viridiplantae > Streptophyta > Magnoliopsida > Asterales > Asteraceae > Chrysanthemum > Chrysanthemum makinoi. Next base: position 251,747,226 of record OU343219.1, on the reverse strand, counting down.
CTCTGAAGTTGACTCTTGTGCATGTTAATCATCACATTCCAATGAATCTTAGTGGCTTAAGGCTTAAATGCACTCGTCAAATCTCTTGCTTTATAAACCACATTGTTAGGACTTCCATAGTCATCACCTTCATCCCAACTTTCAGCACTTTAGAAACCCTTACAAACCTCTTGAAATCATCTCATCATGAGGCAAACTCCAAGTAGTAACTTATCCAACAAAGAACCACCCAAGAAAAAGGCTCGTGTTATACACGAAATCTCTTCAACCGAATCATCTCCGGTCAAGCCAACAAATGGTAGGATCTTTCCTCAACCAATCAAACCAATTCCTAAAATGATAGTACCCATAAAACTACATATGCCAAACACCACCATACCTCCTAGGCCAAACAATATCATCTCCACTAAACCATCACCATTGGTTCCTAGAGCTATCTCCTTTACATCTCCACTATCATCACCACACCTCTACAATTTAGAGGATTTGCCTCCTAGGCCGTCTCATCAGCCTCCGCCGACAACATTTTCCTCATTAGGAGGAATAATGTTACAAAATCAAGGTGTTGATTTAACACTTGCTCCGGCTTCCTTTTCGCCGTTTCCATCATATAATCCCATTTGGATTATGAGAAATCATCAAAGTCAACCACCTGACCATATGGAAGTTGACACTTCTTTACCACCACCATCATTCTTGGTCGAGTCATTCTCAAATGCGCCTCCACCAATCCCTCCATCGTTTGAAGCTCCACAAGCCGCTTCACTTGATCCTTCAGATCAAGCCATTTCATTTCTTCCACCACCACTACCTAGCCAAGACAAAGATTGCTATCATTGTCAACATGTTGAAAGTTTGATACATGAAGTACGAGAAGACCAACGTTTCATGTTCTATCATCTCCTCGAATGTTTCGACGACATTAAACCTAAACAAAACTTGAGCTAGAAGATTTTAGTGTTGTCCTAGCATCAAGCGATAGTTGGTCTAGAAATTCCTAGTCATGTATTTTCTTATTTTCTTAATCTTTAGAGTCATGTATATCATAACTCTAGTTTTATTAAATGAAATTACATGCTACTTGTTATATTTCTGAGCATATGATTGTATTCATATCTCATTTTTGTGATAACACTACTTGTTATATCACCTTTGCTAAAATTAATCATCAGCTAATACGGATCCCTCAGAATTGCCTAGACGGATCCCTACTAGGAAGGAACCGTGGGATCCGTGTGACAGAAAACTATTTTCTACTAACTTGGACCACATTTGCAGGAAATTGTGAATTATACTTGTTGTCTAACCTTTGTTTTGTAGTTATTCAATTTACAAATGAAGACTTTGACATCCTAAAGCTAGGGGAGCTTTATGTCAAAGCAATACATTGCAAATTATTAGGTTTACATTTCGTGACATCCCCTTGCAAAATTGCAATCATCAAGGGGGAGCACATTCGTCACTTAGACGAAATCTTTTGCAGACTTACTTGCAAACAAACTAGATTAGTATCACTTTCTTGACGCCCTTACATAGGGATGGACTCGTCAAGGGGGAGTAAAGACGAGATCCTTTCCCGTTACTTGCTCTCTATCTCTTTTTATTTCTTTCACATGTTTTTCTTAAAAACAATGTGTTGCTTTCCTTCGAAGCTCTTTTTGTTTCGACAAAAAGGGGGAGAAGAAAGTAAAACTACAAATTCAAACTTTTACGAATTTTAGCTTTTCCTTAAAATAATTTTATGTTTTGTCATCAACAAAAAGGGGGAGATTGTTAATACAAATAAGCCGTAAAAACGTTTATTTATATTTTACGATCTTCTAATGTTTTGTCGATAACAAACGTAAAATCATTTTAACGAAACAAATAAAATACGTAAATGGTTTGAACTAATCGTTTCTAACATATTCACATTTTAACATATAACACTAAAACAAGTATAAGTGATTTTATGATTTAATATTACATATGTACAACAACTAGGGTTTATATATTTGGGTAAAATATACACATAACTAGTATGTAGTATATTGGGTAATATAAATGGGTAGAACTTAAGTATCACAACCCATTGGGCAAATACATTGAATGAAGTTGGGTACAACCCAAAGCCCATGACCCATGGAGCATGACCCATAACCCATTGCATGACATCATGCTTATATCATACATGGATAATATCCATAACCCATGGATCAACCCATACCCAAGTGACCAAGTGCATTGCACTCAAAAGATACATTGTATCTAGCTAAAGATCCATGGTTCAACCCATGACCCATGACCCATAACCAAAATACCCATGGGTAAAAGGGAGCGCCCCACGGATCCCTTGTGGAAGGGATCCGTGGGATCCTGGGAACAGTAGGTTTTTTATTCTATAAATAGTGAGCCATTTCTTCATTATTTCTCACCCCTTTCTAACACACTTTCTCCCTGAGTTAAAAACTCACTAACCTCATATCCAAGATATCTATGTTTGTAGTTTTGTTTTTTGTGTGATCTTTTATGTTCCTCTTAAAGGCAAGATCACCACCTTTGAAGTCGAGCAAGCTCAAGTCCATGAGTTGCCATGCTTCCTCATCATCAAGGCTACTGAAGTCTTCTTGTTGATGATTCCTTTCTTTCTTCAAAGAAGTGTAGTGTTGAAGACATTAGTGAAAGATGTCTCAAGAGTCAAGACGAAGATATTAGTGAAGGGTATCTATCGTCTATATCATAAGCACTTGTGGTAGGTGCTTAGAAGTCAAGATTAGAAGCATTAGTGAAAGGTGCTTAGAAGTCAAGACTAGAAGCATTAGTGAAAGGTGCTTAGAAGTCAAGACACAAGACATTAGTGAAAGGTGTCTTGTAGATCTAGTCAAAGGCATTAGTGAAAGGTGCCTTAGATGTACATTCGATATGGTGTGTTTCGATGTACAAGATAGACTAGTATTAGATCCAAGGATATTGATATCCTTGATGATGTTGTAAAGGAGTAGATCTCCTTTGGGATTAGTCGTTGGTGTGGTGTGGTAGTAGTTCCTCCATTGCAATGGAACTAAGATGCTTAGCCTAGTACCTAATAAAGGGTAGGCGACGTTGTGAAGGTGTAGTTCACCTTGGAGTGAAAGAACTAGGTACTTAGCCTAGTACCTTATAAAGGGTAGGCGACGTTGTGTAGGTGTGGTTCACGTTGGAGTAAAAGAACCCGGTGGTTAGCCTAGCACCGTATAAAGGGTAGGCGACGTTGTGTTAGGTGTGGTTCGCCTTGGTGTGAAGGAACTCGGTATTTAGCTTTGTACCGGAAAAAAGTTAAGCGACGTTGTGAAGGATTCTCCGCCATAAGGAGATTGGTGTAGTGTTTACAAACTCTCGAGTACGTGACTCGGGGAGTGGAGTAAGGCAAGGAAGGTGTCCTTGTAGCCGAACCACTATAAATACTCGCGTTGTGGTTTTGTGCTTCTAACTCTTATCTTTTCATTACTTGCTTTTATATGCTTGTTTATCAACATCCAACACACACATCCAAATAGATTGACATAAGTCGATCTAAACAGATTAAAAGGAAGTTTTAATTGGCAAAACTATTAAACCCCCCCCCCTTCTAGTTTCCACACAATTTGACTAAACTGAAAACTGCTGTATTTTTATCTATCGTTGTTGTAACTAGTAGGACTATGTAATATGAATGAATGAATGATGTTTTATGATTAATCAGTTTCCTTTAGTTGCTTTGTAAAATTCTTTAGTGTGAGAAGAAGACCTTTGCTCACTCACACTGAACTTAGAAACACTTAGGCTATATTTATATCCAAATAGGGGGAGACTGTTGGGTTACTGAATTCCAAAACTCCCTTAAACTAGGACTTGAAGATAAAATAACCTAAGTTTTTAATTACCTTAAACATACGCAAGTCACTGAATGAACAGTTGTTCTGTGAGTCATCTTTAAGAAGCTCAAGACGAGCTTAAGAAGAAAGGCTCTCCATTCAGTAAGGCAGGACTCAGTGAATGATACCTTAGCCAAAGAAGAAGATGATGGGTTCAGTGAGTGATGACAATATCTCACTGAACTCCAAGTCTCCTCAACAACTATGAACACTGAAGACATAAAGACTGAAGAGACTGAAGTGAAGGCGGGACAAGGCGAGATATGTTTGAAGCGACTAAGGGGGAGTCCTTATCAGGCAAAGGTCAAAATTTCCCTGAAAGATTAAAGACAAGATCAGTGTCATCACTACTACTCAGAAAGAACCGTTGTCCTATTCCTAAAGTAGACATTATAACAGAGACAAAATACACAAGTATTTTGTCCAAACTAGCTTAGGTCATCTTTTTTTTTCAATAACGGTTGTAAACCATTGTGTATAAACAAGATCATAAGTAGGAGTAGAAAGGTTGACAAGTTTGTGCACTTAATGCGTTGACATTCACAAAAACCTTTCTCTCCTACAAATATAACTAAGTCCCTGAGATTATCTCAGTAGGTTAGCATAGTTGTACTTAAGCTTAGCTTAAGTTTAGAGAGTATACTTAATATACTTGTCATTCAATCCCATGTATTGTTCCGCAAACACTTGGGTATAATTCTTTGTTAATTGCAAATAGAATAAAACATTGAAAAAACTGTCTTTTACTTTACGTTTATATTTTAACAAGGAATTTCTAATAACATTGCTAAGCTATGGAGCTTGGATAGATTAACTTTGCAGTTAATTCTAACCAAGTTAACGGGAACAACAAATTTATTAACAAACCAACACAATACTAAGGCACAACTAAAACATCAAACAAAATCACATCCTTATTAAGTCTTAAATTTCCTACATTTGTTATTTTAGCCAAAGTACTATTAGGATGACCAACAATAAGTTTTGATTCAGAAATATCAATCAGATTGTACATGTTTTTAGGACTGTTAGTCAAATACTGATTTGCCCCTGAGTCAATTATCCACCCCAAGTGGTAATTAACTCCATCCAGTTTTATGTTGGCATAGAAAAAATTATAAAAATTTTGATTAAAAGACTCACTGTAGTTATAATAAAAAAAATAAAAAATAAAAAAATAAAAATAAAAAAGAACTATCTGCCATATTGGCAATATTGGCATAAGCAGAACTATGTTTCTCATTCAAAAGGCTCATTAACATCATCACATTTTCATTACTAAAACGGATTACTAGGAATAGTTTTTAAACCATTATTAATCACATTAAGACTCTTGGAATCATTGGTTTTATTAAAAGTATTAGCAGGTTTAAGATTATGATTCATTTTGAACCCTAGAAATGATCACAAAAATAGACATCTTGAGATAAAGAACTAAGAATCCAACCTACAACCATTGCATTACATCTATCCCACTGAGCACTACATTACATCTATCCCACTAAGCAAGTAAAAGAGGACTAGCAGCATAATCAGTTCTAACACAAGTACCATCAATAAAACCCTTGTAGTTTCTAATTTGAATAGCCAAATTTATAGCACTTGCCCAAATTCTATAATCCTCAACACCAGTCAATTTAACAGTCATAATAGAAGCACAATTAGAATCATTACCATGCAAATGCAAAGGATTACTCTAATCTAAACTACTTATCATAATAGCCATAATGACAACAGAAATAAAGCACACAAAAACTAATAAAACGGCATATAAGCAACAACAAACTAACCAAACAGAAAACAAAAACCAATAGAATAAACAATAAATTGAACCAATATTCCACAACTTCCAAGACTGCCCAATTCCTAACCTCCAGAAATCTAGACTCAATAAACAACTGAAAGAGAAACAACACAGACCCAAGGATAACCAGGTTCCAGCAGAGCAGACTAGAAATGGCCAGAGCAGGCTTCCGTACCAATCAAGTTGGCAGCTCAACGTGTTAGTCAGCCCGTTTTCATCCACTATTACTAAAATACTGTTACCTTAAGGGAGAAAATAACACTTACAGTGCAATAACCCACAAGCAGCGGAAGACAACTACAATACTTTATATTCACTTAGTCTAGAGATAATGTGACCAAGAATAGGCCCAAGAACCACATATTCACAAGATCTTTGAAAACCCCCAAATTTCAAATTAGGGTTTCAAAGAAACAAATCAAGAAACCAACAATTAACCACATTTTCTTTGATCAATCACCACCAAGACTAATGAATCGTACCAGAAACAAGAATCCCCAAAATCTAAGGTTTCAAGAAAAAACCCTAAATCTTCAATTGAGAACTCAAATCTTCGATTACCCCAAGAATCAACAAGATTCAACAACCCAATCATTCAATCAACCAAAAACCTAACCAAGATCCACTAAGAAACTAATCAATTAGAACCTAGAGCTCTGATACCATGTTAAAATGGTATCAAAACAGCTAAAATTGCTAATCACTTAACCAGCCACCCTTTTGGTGATCTATTCTTTATTAAAACTATAAAAACAGTTGACAAGTCCTCAAACGAGTGCTTGTCTACAAATATAATGAAAGAAAAATAGTCCTCCTAATGAGTGCTATCTGATACAAACAAGAACTCACACATACACCAAAACCTAACCAAACTTAAACAAACAGTCAAGATCAAGATGATCTTGAGAAATTACAATAAACCAAACTGTAAAACCTAACCAACTAGATATTTAGATCTTGAATGAAACCGAGAAAGAATATAGACTTGTGTGTGAGAAACAGGAAAAGTGAATGATGAAACCCTAGTTGGATGAGATCATTACATAACACCATTTTCCATTATAAACCATGCACACAATTACAAAACTAACAAACCAAGCCCAAAGTTATAGGTTAGTAAAAACAGTTATAAACATTTACACATTTAACCCTCAATGTTTCATAAGTTTGATAAGTAGTGTTATAATCTTAACATGTTAAATAATTATGTTCTCCAAAATTATACTAATTCTATCAGCACTTACAAAAACTAGACGGGTACCCGTGCATAGCAACGAGATTTTATAAAGTCAGATAGTTCTAATGATTAAAACAAAAGTTTGTGGGTTATAAACAAAAAATAACCCGGTTTGCCCGGGCCGGTTCCGGTCGAAAACACGGGTCAAATTAAACCGGTTTTTGTATTTTTGAAACCCGGTTAGATATCAACGGACCCGGATTTTATCAAATCTAAACTCCAGCGCCGCTATGCGCGGGTACTCGTTTATATTCACAAAAGACTCTTTTATATACTTTTGAACTTATGAATCTAGTTAATGTTTAGATGTTAAAGAACATAAAAATCGATTTATTACTTTTGGAATGAATGAATAGAAAGACTGTTTTGAAACCAAGTATGAGAAGATGATTAAATAGTTCAAGATAAACTAATGTAGCTAAAGGATAGGACGTTTACTGGGACACGATCCGAATTTCACTAGACTTTCCACTAGTTGGGGGATGGCAAGCACCCACTATTCCTCCCAATACTTCCGGCCCTCGTCATAAACTAAATCTTATGAGATTGTCAAAACATTTGTATAAGCTTATTAAGTGGGTCTCTGGCATTGCTTATTTTTTCTGTTTTCACTTATTTGTTTCTCTTAAGCAGAAAAGCAATTTTGTTATCCAAACGTTTTATATATCATGTACTTTAAGAGTTTAAGGCGACATATTTTAACAGAGAAGTCAATATGACATGCGGAATGTGAGTCAGAACTATAGATAGATGACTAGGCACGATAATTATGGTAAGCTTATAAAGAAATTTATACGAGAAAAGCTTTATAAATATAGCACGATATTGTGAGAAAGTTAATGATAACTTGTCAATATACTTTTCTCTGCTTATTGATAAATGTAGATTGCACCTCTAGTCTCTCAAGTTTAGAAATTGTGTGGATAGTTCTAACTCGGAAACTATGCACATGATTGGTCCCAATCAATTCATGGAATATGAAAATCCATATGCATAATTCCTAAGTTAGAGACTATCAATGTGTACGAGTATAGACCATTTTCAAAGTTTTTTTAGTACTATTTGATAGGACGCTACTAGCTTGTAATTATTGTTGCCCACCAAAAGCTCACATGACTCAAATCATAATAACAATATGAGATGCCCTTTGTGCAACACATGCTCCGACTCTCATGAGCATCTCTTCTTCAGGTGTGACTTTACAAAGAAGCTTTGGTTGGAAATGAAAGGTATGTGCAATGCAAACAATATGGCCAATAATTGGGATGAAATTACCCATGATGAGTTTAATCAAAAAAATCAGCAGTATTGGATGTATCTTGAAGAAAGTAGTCATTGCAGCAACAATGTACCTAGCAGTATTGGATCTTTACAAGGAAAATGTCATGCAAAGTAAGTCTGCTGAAAATTGAAGTCTATTAATTCAGGTTGTGTTTTAGGATGGGTGTTTGGATTATGGTTTAAGCACATATGACTAATACATTAATGATGAAGCCTTTACCATTGTTGCTTCTTCTACTCTTGTTTATGTGTGCCCTAAAAGATGAGGTAGTTACACATGGGTAAAAGACTTGAGTATTGTGGTTTAAAGGAAATGTAGTCATCAAAATCTAGTATCCTATTTATGAGGTGTAAGAGATGAGTGTGCTCATGAAGAAGTCCAAAAAGCACTCTCATTTAAATATGAGGATAATCGTTAAAGGTGTGTTTGGGGTAGTGTTTCTATGAGCAGATGGCTAATACAATGATGACGCTTTCCATATATTTGGTCTACCGTAGTATGTCATGGAGGGACAACTAGTCTATTTTCTTGGTAAGTTTTGTGTAGTTGTTGGATGAGTAGTCATCAAAAGGGAGTTTCCTGCTCTCATTCCCGCGGGGCCCTCTCTTCTCCACTACAAAATTCAAATATCTATACACTTTTCATACCATATTTTATCAACGAAACATAAACAATCGTAATGATACACTTTTTCATATCCATTGTTATTCTACCCCATACCAAATACTATACGCATTGTGATTCCTAGCAACAAACCAAACAACCACTAAATTGTAATTTGTTTATAATTTCGGTGGTAACAAAATTCACATTTTTATCAACAAAAATAAAAATAAAAATGAAAGTGATATGATTTTTACATATCTAAAAGGGTGAACTTGCATATTCACGTTTTCTTTATAAAACTTAAATGAGATGCATCAATTAATAGCAGAGTTGCAAATAATCCGAGAATTAACGAGTTTAGTTTAGGGCTAAACAGGAGGTCTTCATAACGCTTTCAGATTCTTCAGATATTATTATTATTATTTTTAATAGATTAAACCAGAAAACAAACCTAAAAAGCTAGCACGAGGTCTATGTGTTAAACCAAAAGGTTTTTTTGTTATATTTCGTTTACTGTTAACCTTAGTTTTCTGAAAGGATATAAAAGAAGGAAAATGATTGAGATGCCTAATTTATATGACTATTGAGATGCCTTAGTTTTCTGTAAGGATATAAAAGAAGGAAAGAAGTCACAAAAGAAGATTTCTATTGATCTATTGAGAAAGAAATATTTAAATACATAATTCTAGTTAGAACAATCATGTTCATTGTAAAAAACAAACTAAAGAGGGTTAATTATTTAAAATAAACTTGATTGATCTATAGTATGATTTTTATCTCACAAAAGTGACATATAGTATTGATTCAAGAAAGAGAGTAGCCCCTCTTCCGACTCGACAACCTCAACTTCCTCCCAGTACCGGAGTTATGTTGTTTCCTACTCGCCGGACCACCAAATATTCCAAATTTCCCAATCCCTCTTGCTATCGACGTCAAAAATGTTTTTCCATTTCCTGATTTATCCATCATTCCTTGCTTCATGCAAACTTGTTCCTTCTCCAAATCACTTAGCCTTACTCGCATTCTCGAAATTTCTAACTTGAGGTCACGATTCTCTCTTCTTAGAGATGCGTATGTGTCACGTGGAGACATGGGTGCACTTGGTGCACCACTGTTGCAGATCTTTTGGGACATGTAGCCTGACAGAGCTGAAGGTCCGGCGATGGCACTCTTAAGACGGAGCTGCTCAAAGTAGAGCACCCGAACAGCCATGTGGGCTGGTAGACGGTCGTTCTGTGCTGCGTGGTTACATGCTTCTTGAGATAGCTTTTCACAATCTATGAACTTGCATAGTTTCTTACGTTCAGTTTCAGTCAGCATCGGATGAGCCTACCAGCACAGCAACAACAAACTAGTAGTGTCAGTCCCAACCATCAAATTGTGAAACCAAACTGAATCAGATCAAACAGAGACTGAACCTTTAATAGATAATAATTTGAACCATTAACTCAAATGGGAAGTAAGCCAATGAGTGATTGGTTCTGATTCAGAAGCACCTAAAGTTAGTTCTATACATAATTTAAAGATGGCAATTTCAACCCATTTACTAATAAGTGAGTCGATAAGGGTAGAAAATATATTACCAAAGGCATACGAGTTGTTAAAACAATATGACATTGGGATTAATTAATCATATTTGACAGATTAAATAATTACAAATAGTATACGAGTTTTAAAAAAAAATGTTAAAGAGGGTCAAACCAAGCCGACCCGTTTCAACCTTTACAAGACATGTTTTGACCCATTACCCAATACACCCCTCTTGCCACCACCATTAATAGAATCAGTGTAGACTGAACTCTTAACAATACCTATAAACTATTTTTGCTCGTTTGGAAAAAACGATCGTTTGCCGGAACTTACCTTGAGATAGATATCAACAACTCTGTAAAGTCCATCATCAATAACACGAGCATAATCAGGTAGTATTTCAATTAAAGCAAAAAACTTTTGAAAACTCAAGTAAGGATCAGGAGCAATTTCTGCTAGATATGCATCAATAAGCCGTCCAACTTTTAGCAAAGAAGCATGGCTAGGATAACCGATGCTGCCTTCTGATTCATACCCGCAATCTTCATCATCTTCCTGCTCAATTATTTGCAGGAAATGCACTAGTATCCTATGGATTGTGTCAACATCAAACAAGGAATCACCATTTTGAACAGATGGTATAAGCAAATCATCAAGTGAAACCTTTTCTAATCTAACAGCAATCCTTCTCTCGAGAGCAAGCCTACAAGAAAGACTAGAATCCACGATAATTGCCATTCTTAACATCCCAAAAAGAAAATCTATCGGGATAGATGAGCTTTTCTCTGTTGGTAGTAAACTTACAAGCGTTTCCACAACTACCCTTTGACCGGTTTCCACTGAAACAGGAGTTGTTCTAGCTGGATTCCAGATTTGAGATTTTCCGATACCCTTTAGTGATGTGTGGGCATAATGCATGATAGACGCAATTACACTATCTTGTCGAATACCTCTATTTACCATGACCAAAATAACCCTCTGATAAACATCAATATTTAGTCCTGAAAGATCTTCAATCCACCATTCCAAGCACCTATCTGTATCTATGGGCCCACTACCGCATTCTAAACGAGATAAACCCGCCACCAATTGCTCCTTGCAAGCATTCTCAGCAATAGCATTGACACATTTGTCTATGATCCCCACATTATCTGCTACATGAAGTATTGTCTCACAGGAACATAGAACTTCTACTGATCTCTTAAGACTTTGTGTAATCACCTCATTTAAATAGGCTTCTGTACGTGTAACAAGGTTTTCGTCTCGGTAAACATCTGTCATTTCCAGGTACTCTGCAGCACAGTAGAGATGGGATATGTTTGCAGTCGTGATCTCAAAGTCCATACCATAACAGAACTTTGCAGCAAGTTCGAATGACTCTGGTCCACCTGGAAAGTTCATGAGCTCCAACTGTGAAAGATTCGGATCCTTAGCTTCTGCCACCATTTTCCTTATCTTTCCACTTTGTGATACTAAAGGGAACTTGTGCAGAAGAAAAGAGACACCGTCAACTGTGATAGTAATATCCCCAGCGACATCCGAAAAGATACTGGCCACAGGTGTATAACACTTTATTAATGCAGAATAAACAAGGAGGAATAAGCTAAACAGTAATGAAGATTGAAACATTGGGCCAGTTATTTGTGAGGTAGATTTGGCTGTTTGCCAAATTTCTTTATATTAATCCATATCAAATAAAGACAAAATACGGGACAGTCTGAACTCTGAACTCAATAAATATGTTTGAACTTCTTGTACAGATTTGACATGCAAATGCAAATGTTATGTTTAACTTCAAAGCATTCCCAAGGTAGATATATTTTAGCTTTTATGAGACGTGGGGTGTACAAGGGCGATTTTGTTTACCAATTTGCAGCTTTCGTTAGAATAGAATCTACCCCATCAGAGGTTGGGGAGGAGGTGCTAGATGCATGGAAATCTTTGTACCCTTTTGACTTGGCCAATGTTATCAGGACATTGCTTGATTGCTTACCAAATGTTAGAATACCCTTCTATGATGATAAACAAAAAAAAGTTTACTCCAGTCAACCCGAGTATAAATGGCTGGAACTTCATCTAGTCAAGCTGGGCAAGGATGTCGTTTGGCTAATCTATGACAAGTTAATTGACTGTAATAATTGATTTCATAAATGAACTTAAACCCTTCTTCTAATACTTGCCTAAAGTGCAATGAAAGATTGCACTTGGGTCCTGGGATTACAAGTTAATACTCATATTAGTAACATGTGAATGTCCTTTAGGTGTGTTGAAGTTCAGTATTTTCAAACGCAATTATATTATAGTTGTAGAATTAACATTTCGACATTCCATAAGCTGTATTTCCAGACACGAGAATTGGAATTGTTATTACATAAAGTACACTTATAAGGATGACCAGGAAAGATGCCCCTTTCTAAACAAACTAAAAAATTACAACCAAGATGATAAGCAAAATCAGGTGATCAAAGCAAGCTGCATAAAAGCAGAAGTGGGAAAGGCAGGGTGTTTTGAGGAAAAGGAAGTGTATGAGTATGACAAGACATTCAAATCATGCAGTCGTCAGAACTGTTAAAAATGCATTTTTTTTAAGAAGATACAGTTGAATAAGAGGTTATTTGGTTGGTTCGTTGACTAAGGACAGTCAAGTCTACGTATGATTGGTAGTATACAATTCTATGTTTCATTTGCTATAATAGAATAATCACTGCTTTGAAACCTTCTTGTCTCATTTATTTTGTTCTTCATATTTGTACTTTTAAACCATAAACCACAACCAACTACGCCTCCCTATAGTGTAAGAATCCGGGAGTGCAAGTCAAGGATCGCCGCTCACATGGGTAATGGATGTAGGTTGCATGTGCGTATGAGAGCCAAAAAAAAACATTCACCAAAGATAGCTCTCAAAATACCAACGCTTCCTCAATGCTATAAGACTAAGCATAATCCAATAAACCTCTCTTGAGAATAAAAACCTAACCTAAACTTTGTAACGGTTTAACAAAAGCTTCCATTTATCTAAAACAGCAACTTTGGGGCAGGCCTTTTGTAAGAAAAATAAGGCAGGTTAACACTTCAAAAACAAACAAATCCCAAACACCCCCTGAAAACAACAAAATAGAAGCACATTAATTACAACTACGTATTTATTAATAACTAAGACACATACGACAATATTTATCATTATAAAAACTTCACATTAAATTCAGAAAATCGCTAATCCCTAGTTATATCCCCTTGAATCAATAAGTTATGGGAGCTGATAAATTCACGGAAGAAATTGTTTTGCACACGGAGAGATTCTGCGATTTTACCCTTCTGCCCTCGGAGTTCTTTTACTAATTTTTTACAAGAGTTATCTTCTTTTACTCCTCTTATCTCTTCCACTTTACAACAACTTCAATCAGCAAAGTCCATCTTCCTACATATTCGTTCGTCTCTCTGTCATCTCATTATCGCCATAGAATTTTCTCGGCACAAATCGTGAAGTTAAACAAATAAGTCAACGATTTAAAACCAATGTTTATACTAAATCGTGGTATTGGCTTTTGAATATGTTAACAAAAAAACATCATAAACAATAAAAAAAAAAAATGGTACATATGGTGTTTATGATTTGTAACATTCGGAATCTTATTTCTGTTAGTGATGTAGCTATGTGAATTTAACGAAAAAATACAGCTCAATATTATCAAATTATATGACAAAGTATGGAGTGTGTGAATTTTGTAAAGCCAACCAATGTGGGTTTTATTTTGATTTATCGGGTTTTGACGATTTTCCCATTTCCGGTCTCCGAGTACATAACGATATTTATATCGCGGGTGTTTTAGAATTTTGAGCATGAGAAACATCTGTTATGTCCCATTTTTCACTTATGCTATGGTAATTATAATGTACATAACAGATAGAAAATCACAAATGATAGGAAAGAAAAAGGGAGATACCAAAGACCAAACAGTATCTGTAGATGAAAAGGGTTGTGAGGGCATATTTGTCAAAAGACATTATTTTGCTGTGAGCCAAGTAAATTGTTCCGTGGATATATCACCTCCCATAAGTTATAGTATATCTTTAGTAAAGACAATGGGATCAAGTATAATAAGTATAACAAACCACAATGAAGTATAAAATTTGTGTGATTCCGAACAATTAAACATAAAATAAAACTAGTACAAGACAAAAATGCATTAAATAAATATTTGTACCGGTTGTTGCAAAACGTAGGAGTAGGAGTACAAGGAGAAGAGTTGTGGTCGGATTGTACCATTGCTGTTACTTCTTCACTAGCAGAAGCATCAACAGTACAAGTCTTTATGCACAAAGTCACACCACCAGATAAATTGCAACAATCAAATGTACAAACTAATACTATTGTTGGTTTTCCTAAATTTCAAAATTAGTTTTTTATTCGGTACTACTCATACTTTTTTGTCTTAGTGGGCTTGATTTTATATTTGGTATTGAATGATATCAATGAATGTGAGAAATTTTTTTTTGCTATTATTTTATAATTTGATTGGTACTTAAAGATTTAATATGTCAACTTAAATTTATGTCTTTTTTTTTTTTTTTTTTTTTTTTCTTTTTTTTTTGTCTTTCTTATTTATTCATTTTTTAATTTACGCTTTTTTTTTCCACTTTCATATATTTTCGTTTGTTTACGTATGTTTTCATAAGTTTTCGACTGTTTTAAGACATTTTTATACGTTTTCGACTAGATATCTTCGATCGTTTTCATACGTTTTCTTACGTTTTTGTCCATTTTCATCTGTTTTCATCCATTTTTCATACGTTTTCATCTGTTTCATACGTATTCGTCCGTTTTCTTACGTTTAATCCGTTTTCATATGTGTTTGAATATCACAAGTGATATTCTGTGTGTAAAACCCTGAATTCCGTATTCCCAATTTTTTGTCTAATTTGAAATTTTACTGAGTCACGTAAATTTTTAATAAAAGCCTAAGACCATGTGATATACGATAATTAAATACGATTTGACCTAAGTAAATTAACTAAAATAATTTGTTGCGTTTCTAATCCCCTAAAAGTCGTAACACGTTTTCTTTTGAGCTCCGACACATCTAATGACACAACACATTTTATTTGTTTAAGACTTAGGTAATTATGAAATAAATTGGTACACTTACCCTTCTATAATCCTTTTTCTAAGATCATAATAAAACATGGTGTATATGACTATAATTTTTGAAGATCCTTTTTTTGTCAAACCCCCTACAATTCGTTAACACATTTTTGGGCTCGATCACATCATGCGTCACCAATTAAACACATTTTATTTCTTTTTACCTAAGATAATTTTAAAAAAAAACTTGCGCAACCAATCCGGTTCCTCCCCTTACACGTTTTGGCCAAAGATAGGAAATATACTTTGTGTATATCTTAACAAATTAGAAGATTGTATTTGTGCCTCTCTCTTCCTTCACACGACATTCCTTTCTCATGTCACACGCTCCTATGTTCCATTTTGCTTGAACCGAATTCCCTACCTTCCTTATTTTGTTCACACGCTTGATTGATGAAGCGATCATATCTCTTGCCAAATATAAAACACGACATTTCCTTTTCTATCCACAAGTTTTGACTAAATCGATGCATTCCTTTTATTCATATTCCATATGTTTGACAAGATAAGACCATATCATTTATGAATATATAATCTCTTCATATGAGAAGATACGTATACTATAATTCCTTACCTAATACTAAAACAATAAACACTGCATTCCATTTATACTAAACACGGTTTGAAGAGATCAACCATATCTCATTCGTGTATAACATATCTTGATTAACTATCTCTCCCTAAACCGACAGAAAACAATAAACAAAGTTCCAAAACGCATTTTTCTCTTGGCAAAGATAAAGGGTTGAAGCTGTTGGAGGCTGTGATCGTGGTTACCTTTGTACGAGGGTTTTTAGTGGTCGTGTACGTTCGGGTTTTTAGTGGTCGTGTATTTGAAATGGTTTATACTTGGTCTTGTGGAGGGTATGTTCAAGGGTGATCGCGGGATTCATGCGTTAGTCGTTTTGTGTTTTGAACGTGTATCGGGGGAGATGAGTCGGGGGTTAGTAGTACTACATGTTTACTTGGTCGTAAATGTTAGTCAAATAAACCGCGAGCAAGCTTAAATATGGATCGAATATACACTATGAAGCATTTTCCTATTCATTTAAACGTACTGAATTTTTCTTGTGAATTAAAATCTTTAGTTATTTTATATTTTAAACCTTGACTTTTGGTAAGTGTCACATGCAAACCCTAAGTTTTATACATTGTCATATAAAGCCTTCAAGTAGATTATTTATCGTATTAAAACTTTAAGTCTGCCATTTATCATTTGTTACCCCTAAGTTTGGCTAATTAATGATTATTACCCTAAAGTATTTTAATTCCGTCCATTACTAAAAATGAGATTACGCTTAATAACTCTAAAAATATTAATACTTTTGATATAAGCAATAAATCCGTTATGACTTAAATGAGCTAATAAGTATTATACGAACCGTAATCCGTGTAGATTCGTTGAAGAAGACGTGACGTTATTTCTTCGTGCTCACATTTCCATTTGCTTTCATTGCTAAAGTACAGATATTCTATCCATTTTCAGTAAAGATTTATCATGACTTTCTGATCCTTGACTTTGTTTCGTTTATGATATTCCTTTGATATGATTCGTTCTGCTATGATCCTTTTAATATGATTCCGATATGATCATTTAATATGATTTTATTCGCTATGACATTCGTTGCTGTGATTATGGCTCCCTTCAGTTTGATATGTTTCATTTGATACGATATGATATGATATGATATGATATGATTGTGCTTTCTCTGTAAGGATCCGTCTTGGCTTTTGGATCCGTTGCTTTTACACTTTGACTATTTTGATCCGCATCATGAATTTAATCGTTACCGTTATTCCTGATTTGCTATCTCAGTTGAATTGATGTTCGTTCTGGTATCATGGCTTGTTTAATTCGACACCACGCATAGCTTCTTGAAAATTCTTACACGCCTCCAATACAACCGGATCAACACCAGTAGGTTCCAACATTGCCATTGGTTCGACCACCTTAAAAGAAGCCACACCCCATGGCTCAGAAGAAGTACATGAAGCAGCAGTAGGAACGTGTTCAGGATTGGTCTCCAACAGATTTGTATTACCAGTACTAAGACTAACAATAGGTGTAAACACAGGAGTTACATTCTCGTTCATACCAGCATCCAAATTAGGATCAGGGTAACCATCTGGTGCATGCATTTCATATTCATTAACGAAGGAAACGGAACTCAAACTAGGGTTTTGCAAAACCCTCATCGCATGTCTAGGTTGTGAAAAACCGGCGTTTCCCTTAAGATACTTCAAACGATCTGCGACTGAACGTGAAAGCTCATCATTCAGTTCCTCCACATTAACCACATGACGTGGACTAGCATTGTTCACCTCTCCATACTTCGACATCACATGAAAACCTAAGTAACAATAATCCAAAGCGTAACCAGAATACCAAGAAGAAAACGTCAAACTTCAAATAACCATGTAAATCCTAGTTAAAACTAGGGTTTATAATCAATAGAGGACATTAATCAACCCATAGTAATGATTGGTTCAATGAGTGCAGTTAATAAAACCAATAAAATCAAAACCCTAAGTTGCGATAATGAAAATATACAATATCAGCGATAATAAAAATCCCTAACAGAAAACCCTATAACGATCGAATAATCCAATCCAAGGGCAAACTAAGACTAAGGAGAGATCAGATACAAGATATAATCAAACTTTAATCAAGATTGCAAGGAAATAATTAAAGATCGATCAAGAAGAAAATGATTAGGGTTAGGGAGAAAAATCGCCAATTTCGCCAGACATAGCGGGAGAGTTCTCTGGTGATTTGACACTAAACTTTTGAAATCATTGATACGAGTATTCCACGAAAACTAAGACGCTTGTCCTTTGGAAACTTTTTTACTTTGCGAGACGTATTCTGAGATAGCTATATACTAATTAGGTTTTGCCGATCCCGTACCTTTGTGCCTGTGCTTCTTGGTATCGTTGTGCCTGTATTCTTGATACCGTTATGTTTTGCTTCTCGATGCCAGTTGTGATATTTTCATTGCTTCGTATTGAGGTGAGTTCATGGCCCCTAATTTTACTTGATTTTAAACTGTTTTGGGGGAGAATACATGCTCATTTTTGCTAAATGAAATGTTTGATTGATTTGAATAAGCAGTTGTTACTTGGTTTGATGAAATGCGTGATTTGGTTAGAATATGCTTTTATGTGGACACAAGTGCTTGAAAACTGTTTTGATTGGACCTGAAATGTTTTTGTGAGCTATTACCTGCTAGGTTAAGGCTAGAAACCTAAACGCTGTTATGAATTTTTACATCCTTGCTCAGGATGGTGCGAGTGTTATGAAAAGATCTATTAGGAATGGACACCCCGTCCAGAGTTGGTAGTGATTAGAAACAATTATGGCTCGTGCTGTCTAACGTTAGTTTCATGACTTAGCTTGCATAATAGTGAAGCTTACGTGACATTATATTCGTTGTAGTGTTTACTTGTTTATATGGTCCAAGTTGTTGTTTATGAGCTATTTTGCGGATAACTGTTTTAATACTTGAATTAGGCAGGGTATGCCTTGGTTAAATTTGACTCGTTTGTGATTTGCACTTGAAAATCTTGTGGTCCACATTACTATTTTTGCTTAAAGGTAAAATTTGTTTTCGCGACATTGTGGGTGTCACAATGATCAAAAGGCTCTTTTGAACTCGTTATACTTTTATGCAAACCTATGAATTCACCAACCTCATGTTGAAACTTTTAGCATGTATTTTCAGGTATTGAGGTGATAGTTTACTTTTGGTGGTACTTGGGCAATGGCATGGCATGGCATGGCCATAGACGACTCTGATAATTGTATTTGAGACCGCTTTATTATAATGGGCCTGTATTCCGCACTATTTTTTAATAATGTAAACTTTATACTTTGTTTATGAAGTTTCTTAATGTAAAATCGTTGCTCTATACTTTATGTTGTGATACCAATTAGTAGCACCCATGACTTGTATTATAAAAACCTGTAAAATTATGGAATTATTATAATAATATTTATCACTTCAGAAAATTCAAATCGGTTATTTTCTGACAGCCGTCGATATTTAAAAACGAGAGGTCATCTCGTTTCTTTAAAAACCCGACACCGCACACACGATACTTGTCCACTAAGTATCTTCGTAATAAATGTGAAATTTATTAGTCTTCGAGTTAAATTTAAGCATACTTAAGCTTAAACCATTGTTTAGGGAAGTTATCCTGCACACTGCAGGACGCAGTAACACACAGAAACTAAAATAAATACTGAGATAAGTAAAATATATTTTTTTTATCGTTCACTAATAAATTACAAAAGAAATCGAGAAGTTATCTCATGAATTCAGAAAAACACGGCACCGCACGCATACCGACACCGAATTAGTAACGGTAAACTATTATAATCTAAATCGTACGTACTAATAACACCATATTATTACGCTCGTTAAAACGTTTCCAGAAATATAATTTTTACATTTTGCGGATACCGGGAAGGTATAATTACACGAAGATTCGACGGGACATGGGGTACACTTAATACTGTATCAATAATAAAAAGAAAAAAAATATATATTAACCCACTTTTTTCGTCCCATCACTTTCTACTTCTTCTTTCCTCCTGCTTTTTCCTCCACGCCTCTTACACAAACCTCAAACCTACTGCTAATCTTTCTGAACATCAAAAGATGATCCATCCTTGTCAAACTCCTACAAAACAGAAACCTACACTTTAGACATCACATGATAGTGTAGCTATGGGAGGGAGACGAGAGCCAGAAGAAGGGATACCCTAAACACGAGGTCAAGAAAGTTAGGAGGCTTCTTTTCTCTCCTTCATCTATACAAGGGTCAAGATTTCAAAAAGTTTCACTCATCTTCCACACACAATCATAAAAAAATTAGGGTTTGGTAAGTTTAGGAGTTTTTCGAATTTATTTGTTTTTTGGTTAGATTCGGTTGTAATTAAACCAATTCGTGTGAAATTGTTCCTTTGTAATCGAGTTTTGGTTCAATATTGATCGTGTTCCATTGTGGATTCTTGTTCGGTTCAACTCCACTCGACCTCACCACAAGATTGTAAGAATTTTGTTTCCTTTTAATTGATACTTATTAATAATGTGACAACTTGTAATTTCAGGTCATTTCTCAAACTTTGAAAATTTCACTATTCATCTCGGGAATTTACTATTCACATATTACTATTCATCATTTTACTATTCATCGTTTTTTAAGTCAGTTTGCGACTTTGAAAGGTTATTTCAAAATTTTACTATTCATGAAACACTATTCATTCCAGGAGAAAAATCACTATTCATGATTCATTATTCATCATTTTTCGTAAACTAGGTTTACGAGTATCAAATACGCGTAACCTTGAGGGTTAAGCTGCGTATTCATGGAACATCATTGAGAACACTACATATAGACTAGAGTTAGTCTACATATCATCAGTAACATCATTTTCATATTAATTTATGCATGAGTTTGCATATTTCATTAACGTATATTTATTTATTAAATAAACGCTATCGCACGATCATTTATTTTGAATAATTGATCCGACACTTTCAACAATCATCCGAATATATTTTTATACTCATTTTAAGACTATAAAAATTATATTATTAGTTTACCCGATGTTTTGAATTTATTTTGGTATATAAATTGTTATATATATATATATATATATATATAGGACGGTTTTCGTAAATTCAATTCGATAAATATTTATTCACTCAATACTTGCGAGAAATGCATTTTTATAATTTTTATGACTTCGATATATTTTATTTTATTCCGTTAAAATCGATTTCTAGCTAACGCTACACTTAATAATTAATTATATGTACAAAATACACACTACACTTAACTTTAATTACATTTAAACATCAAAAATACAAAACCATTTCCCCAAAACCCTCTGACCCCCCCCCCCCTGTCATCCTTTTTCATAAAATATCTTGACTAGAAATTACACCTACACAAGTTTGCTAGATATTTGTATTATACAAATTAATTACTAACCTACTACACATACAAACACATTCTAAAAGGTGAAAAATGAAAGAAAACTCTCCTTCTCCATTGATGAAGGTCGACCAAGCAAGAACAAGAAGAAGAAACCATTGATTTTTCAAGCTTCATGTGTTAAACAAGTTCATTTAGTAATCTATTTCAAGGTTTTGAAATAAAAACCTAAAGATTAATTAAGTTTCTAGTTCCAAAAACCTCTTCATCACTCAAGTAAGTTACTAATAATTTCCCTACTCTTTTAAACATTTACTTGATCTATTTTTATGATCTAGTAAGAAAAACATGCAAATATACTATGAATCATACCACTTTTCACTTGTTTTTCTACTTATAATGAGTTTTAATTATCCTATTAATATTCCCATGAACCCTATCATTTTTGGTAAAGTTTAGGAACCCATGACACCCTAAGAAGGTGTATGTTAGGTTTAGAATAGCTTTGATGTTGATTGGAATGGTTTAGTACAAGCTTGGAACTAGAAAAATTATTTTCGACAACATATAATTAAGGGCTGTCCATTTTTGTAAAATCTGGAAATTTCGACAGGTCATGGACTATTTTGGTTTATATTTTTAGAAAATAGACTTTAAAACGAAACCGTGGTTGCTTGAACGGGTTAAAACGGATTTATAACGAAGAAGTTACGCTATTTTCAAGTTTAACGACGAAAACTAATTTTCTGGAATAGTACTTGCTGTCAAGGGATTTTTAAGGGGCAAAACCGAGTTTTAAACATAATCTAAATGAGTCAATTTATCAAAAATATATTAGTATACATTAACACGAAACCAAGGATATATAAAACGTAGAAAACCAAGCTATAACGACTAAGTTACAAGCGTTTAAAAAATGGCTATCGTAACTATTATTTTTCGCAAATAATAACACATACATATTTTCTATTAGACCAAAATGGTTATCGCAAGTGACCATGTTTGGAGCCATTTTTCATATCGATAGAGTACTTTTAAGAAAATGATGTCTACAAGTAAAAGTGAGTTCACCTAGCCTATTTTCCAAAATGTTCAACCGTTCGTCAAACGAAGTTGTAACGAGTAATATACGATCTCTCAAACTTTTCCGGAAACTGCTCATAAACTATACTTTTAGCTCGACTACCTTACTTCATCTATATTTTTCTCTATGATCGAGACTTCTATGATCAAAAGTTAAATGCTAAGACTTTTATATATCGCTACAAGCTTTCCAAAACTATTGAGTTTGTTTTCTAATATTCAATATTGGCCGAATTACAACTAGCTTTACGAGGCTACTTAACCATTTTCACGAATTATCAAAGTACATTGTTTTGCGACGAAAAACTATAATTTCTTGATAAATCACTAAACAACTATCATAGGATGTTGTTTCAACGTAAATACTTGTAAAGTATTTTATAACTTGACGAGATGTCATAAACGTTATTTCAACGATAACTTCATTTTCAAAAATGTACAAGTGGTATAGATTACATGTGGATTTGCATGCACAACATTATTTCATGACTTATATTAGATCATATCATTCATAATAGGTTGTAGTTAGAGGTTGCGCCTCATTTCAGTGTATCCACTTTTGTCATCATAATTATTGTATCAAGTGAGTTTTCATAGCCCCGTTTTCAAGTTTATATTTCATTTCAAACCTACGGGGGAGAATACATTGTACATCATTTTATTACGAGCCCAAGTATATCAAATTCATTTACATTGCTTAAGTTACCTCATTGCCAATTGAATGCCCCTATTTCATAATCATGAACCGTTAATTCCGGAAGAAGCGAGAGTGAGTGAATAGATCTATTGAGGGGTGACTCCTCCATCTGGGTTGGTGGTCCCAACTGGTCAAACGGATGCATTTCATTTAATATCAGAATTTGAGTTGTTTGGCAAACACTCTGTTGGGGCGTACATCATGATCAGTCTAGCTTCGGTGTCATGTGCTTATAGCAATTGTATCATTTTCATGTGGCATATTTGTCATACATAACTTATACTTGTGGTGGTCATACAAAACATTTACAGAAACCTATGATTTCTCACCAACATTATTGTTGACCGTTTTAGCAATGTATTTTCAGGTATCTAAGGCATATACTTCATGTCATGCATAAGGAGTTATCAATGAGTCGCGGTGACGACGCGTCTCACATGGGTTTTATGCATTTTAAAACATCGTTTGGATTGTGACAAACTTATTTTCGCACATGTTGATTTTCATTTGGGACCTTTATTTTGTAAACTCTGAATTTTTTATTATATCAAACGATGTGTTTTCAAAACGACACTTTAGGTCATTCAATATAACTGTAACTGTGATGTTATGGCAGTCATCCCCCAGGAATTCCATTCCGATGCAAAACATGTATTTTGGGGGTGTGGCAGATTGGCATAAGAGCAAGAGTTATAGAGAACTAGGTTGTATCATTGACCCTAGACTATAACTACATCATCATAGCATCTCATCATTTCATCATAAGTGCATATTCCCTATGCATGCAGTTTCATATGCACATTTGTGAGTTATTTACTTTTATTTCAAATCGATTGTCACATTGATGTCTTCAGATACCCATCCTATCATACTCACATCAGACTCTGACATGGAGGATACCTTGTCATTCCCTACTATAGTTTTAACAACAGTTGACTCTACACCAGACTTACCACACATATTATCCGATGTTGAGACTGAACCCTTTGAGGAGGGCGAAGTTGCACATACAACCACCATCAGCTACTCATACCACTATTAGTCGTCCAATAGTGCATACTCTAGCTTTACCTCTGAAACGTCGCGAGACAACATGAATGAGGGTAGTATTTCATTCACCATCATTTCCTAAATCACCACTAGGATTTCCATCATCATCATCGTCATCATTTTCATCATCATTATCATCTAGAGCACCATCTGTACCATCACATCTCATAGACACTACTCATACATCTGATTTGCAGATTGGGAAGCGTGCATGATTTGACACACCATTACCATATATCACTAGGACTATAGACACTACACCATCTTATAGGTTTGAGGACTGTGAGAGTTCTAGGGCTGTTGCTGCTAGACAGCCTACTGCTCCTACACTTGAGACATGATTAGACCATCAACATGAACAGATAATAAGTACCTTTCTATCTAATATAATCTTTATCCTTTATAATCTCCATGATAATCACAACATTTGTTTATTTCATTCCCTATTCCAATTGCCCAATTTTCAATCATTTCGCAACAATATACCGCTATCTTACTAGGGCTTAAGGCAAATTTATTCTTGACCAATTAGGATACTATTACCATTCTATGAGGTTCTCCCATGTATCCTACAAACCATTCAACAAATCTTATTTCAAGTTATTTTGCTACCACTTTATGAAATTATTTCACATAATTTTATTTCAAGCTATTTTACCACCATCTTAGGAAAATTGTTTCACAAAGTTCTAAAACAAGTTGTTTTGTTACCACCCTATAAATTGATTTTCAGCCATTCTATCAACTATTTACTACCATTACGCGAAACGATTTTCATGTTACTGTGAGAAATTGTTTGAGCCATTATCTTACAAAACAAATCGTTGAATACCATCTAAAACTTCGGAGAAACATAATACCATTTCAACAAAACCAAGTATCACATCATCTGTCCTCGATTATACATAGCCTGATCACCTATGTATAATTCAGGAAAAATTATTTCATGAAAGAAACAAGCATCTTTTCAAACTTCCTAAAACAATCTTCACTCAAAAGCAAAGCTTTGTAATTAGATAAATTGTTCATAAACATCTCTTTTGTTAACGCTCTATAGATACCTACGCCATTCATCACTCACTCAACCGATAAGTTGAAATTTTACCAGTGACTTTTTTAGGAAAGACTTTCTATACTATCTATGAGGAGGATTCCTCGACACAAGAAAACAATGAAAGGATTTCAGAACTACCAACAAGGACTAGAAGTAAGTAGTAAGATGATTCAAAACTCAACAGAAGTCTTAAGACGTCACGAGACAATACGAACCACTATCTTTGGACTAGAAGCCAAATGCTATCATTTCAAAAGTACCAGCTAGACCGAGTTACAAGATTTAGTACAAAGCGAATACCCACTAAGCAACACTGTAGAAATAAATTAAGCCTCCTATCTGAGACTACAGAATATTCCATTAAACATGGCCTCAGCAATATGTAAACTTCCCTACAATGAGTTTCCCTCAAAGGACAATTGAGTTAAATTAAGGTTATCGATATAAACTTCCCCTAAGGCATTGTGTTCTCTAGAAATTTCAAATAACCTCACTTCCATATCAAGAGATGCAACAGGTCTGAACATATCGGACAATCAATGACTCTCCATCTACAAGTGAAATCAGAACAAACATTCTTCGACATAGTATGAGCTGATATCTATGTTTTTGCTAGCATGATAACAATCTCAGTGATGAGCTATTTTAGAAGCACTCAATATCGGAACAAATCTTGAAAATCAACCACTACACCACATCATTTAAATATTTAGGGTTTTGTGACTTGATAACATAGAGCGTGGAAATATTTCGATAAGAGAAATTAAGAGAGACACCATCAAACAATAAACATCTTAGTAATGGAGGCTAAGCGCCTTAGGAAAAGAAGACTCAAGTCATGACATTCGCTAGAACTAGAAACGTGAGGAATCACAATTGTTCCCCATAATCTATTCTTTACTATAAGGCCCTTTTCGACAAACTTGACATTTTGGAATTTGTCATGAGACACATGGAGTCAATTTCGACTTCTGACAATCATTTCAAGATTCCCATGGAACCTACTGGGACATGAGTACCTCCTATTATCCTCAACTCAATGGTCAGAACGAGAGAACGATTCAAACATCAGAAGATATACTCAAAGCATGTGTGATTTTCTGGAAATGATTAGGCAAATCATTCTTCATCGAACAAGTTCCCTTACAACAATAGTTATCACATGAACATACTGACTACACCATTTGAGGCACTCCATGGTTGAAATGTCAATTACCTATTGACAAGCAAAAAAAATCAGGAAAGTCCAACTCACTAGTCCATAACTTATTCATGAAACAACAAAGAAATCGTACAGATCAAGAATCAGTTACAAGCAACAACAAATAGATAGAAAAGTTACGTCGATATACGACGCAAAATATTGGAAATGTGTTCCATAATTCACAAACCATTAGAATTTCAAGTTGGCAACAGAGTTATGTTGAAAGTCTCGCCTTGAAAAGGCGTAGTACGATTCAGAAAACGCGGGAAGACCCGATGCGACTCAAGTATCATCACCTTTTCACAAGTAACACCGTAGAAACCAACATAGACTGAATTCAAAGACTGAATTCCTTTTTGGGTGGGCGAATGTGACAACTCGTAATTTCAGGTCATTTCTCAAACTTTGAAAATTTCACTATTCATCTCGGGGAATTTACTATTCACATATTACTATTCATCATTTTTCTATTCATCGTTTTTGAAGTCAATTTGCGACTTTGAAAGGTTATTTCAAAATTTTACTATTCACGAAACACTATTCATTTCCGGAGAAAAATCAATATTCATGATTCACTATTCATCATTTTTCGTAAACTAGGTTTACGAGTATCAAATACGTGTAACCTTGAGGGTTAAGCTGCGTATTCATGGAACATCATTGAGAACACTTGTTAGGATTTGGAAAATCCAGTAGTTAAAGTGTCGGTCACCTCAAGTATATGTAATCGTTAGAAAGGTCGTAGTCGTAGTTATTTAATGTTAAGTAGTATGTAGTTTTGTAACACCGTGGAGGACGGACGGGTCTTTACCCACTGTATGCCTGATCCACAGCCCGTCAGGTGGCGTTTTATGTAAGTACTATAAATACTCTCTACCTCCCAAGGTAGAGAGTTGGAGCTCATAATAAGATTTTTCTTTCTCTCACTAAAAGTTCCCAAACCTCTAACTTTCTCTCTCTAGAATCATCTTGTACGCCTTCTTGTGCTTATGGTTTAGTGTGTTTGTGAAATCCAATATGTTACAAATGGTATCAAGAGCCATGGTTAGATCATCTCTTACATATCTTTGGATTTCTAGTGGTTTTTAGGTGTTTTTGAGTTTGAGAAACTTTAGTGGTTTTTGCATCATTTGGTTGATTTCTAGTGTTAAAGTTTGGATTTTGATTGTACTTTTGTGTTTAGGATCATCACAAGTGTTTAGGTTTTGATTTGGAAGGCTTGAATCATCGTGGTTGGGTTGTTTTTGGATTGAAAAGTGTGTTTTGGAAGTTTTTCATGTTAGCGACTTAGCTCTCGGTGTAATTTTCTTGGTAGCGACTTGCTTTGAAAGTCTGTAGCGAGTTGCAGTGTTGTTTGGTGGCGATTTGGTCCTAGCGACTTGCTTTAGAGACAAGCCGACAAAAAGTACTGTTGGTGGATTCTCCACTACGGGTAGCGATTTGGTAAGGTAGCGACTTGCTTTCAATTTTGATAGCGACTTGTTCTTAAGTTTCGTAGCGACTTGGTGTTAGCGATTTGGACCAGTAGCGAGTTGCTATTTAGCGACTTGATTTCTTAGCGACTTGGTGCATAGCGACTTGCTGTCAAAATTCTTAGCGATTTGGTAACTTAGCGACTTGTCTTAGCAACTTGGTTTTTAGCGACTTGATTCAAGGATTTTTAGCGACTTGGTTAATTTTTGTTTGTAATACGGTTTTCTCTTGATTTAGTAAAATCCCGTGAAAGAATCTATTTCCCGGTTTAATCATAGAGTTATAAAATCCCGTGTAATCTTTAAACATGTCTACCAACGTACCTACAATCATCTCCACTGTTGCCGAGGATGTTCAAGCAGCTGGTTCAGACACCCGTCCACCCATGCTTGACAGAACTGACTACGACTCTTGGGCTCAAAGAATCATACTGTACTGTCTTGGAAAGGATAATGGGGTCAACATTCTCAAATCGATTGATGAAGGACCTTATCAGATTGAGACTACAAGAGACTTAATTGATACAGCTGCAGATGGAACAATGATCTATGGAATAGACAGACCAAAGACATATGATGAGCTCAATGATAAGGAGAAAAAGAGATTCGATGCTGATATCAGGGCTTCTAACATCGTACTTCAAGGTCTTCCAAAAGATATCTACAAGCTTATCAATCACAACACCGAAGCCAAGGCAGTGTGGGATAATGTCAAGATGCTTCTTTCTGGTTCTGAATTAACTATGGAAGACAGAGAATCACAACTCTATGATGAATTTGAGCACTTCAAGATGAAACCAGATGAAAGTGTCTATGAGTATTACGTGAGATTCCACAAGCTTGTTAATGACATGAGGAACATTAGAATGACCATGTCAAACATTCAGCTGAACTCAAAGTTTGTGAACAACATGAATCCCGAATGGCATAAGTTTGTCACCTCTGTGAAGCTAACCAAAGGATTGAAGAATACAAACTATGAGCAACTCTATGCCTTCCTTCTTCAGAATGCGAGACATGCTATGTTTGAAAAAAGGATTCTTGATCAGTTCAAAACTAACCAGGGAGAGACAAGCTCATCAAATGATTCAACTGCCTTCTACTCAAACATTGGAATTACCATCAAAGCATCTCAAGTTATACCCATGGGTAATGGTAATCACAAACTCATTCCCGATCCTATGTTCAAACAAGCTGATACTGATGCACACGTGAGAAACTTCATTAATCAACTGGCTCTTCTGATTAGTCAAAACATGAACACTCTTCCACACACCAACAACAATCTCAGAACTGCATCCAATCCACACAATCAAGCCACTGTCAGAGATGGGAAAGTTATGGTGCAGCCAATTCAAGAAAGACATTATGAACAAGGAAGAGGTGGAGCTGGTAGAGGTTATGCTGCAAATCAGAATAGGGGAAGGAATGGAAACCAGGGACCAACTAAGCCAATCAAATGTTACAACTGTGGAGGCGAGGGACACATTTCAAGGAACTGCACATCGCCAAAACGCCCTCAGAATGCAGAGTACTTCAGGGATAAGATGTTGCTTGTTCAAGCTCAGGATAATGGTGCAGCTTTGGATGAAGAAGAGTTGTTGTTTCTTGCTGAGGGAAATGCCAAGACGTATGATGCAAATGTGGATGAGCAGCCAATTCAGGAGATAGGCCATAACCATCAGAATGCCTTTCAAGTAGCTGATTGTGATGCATACGACTCTGATGTTGATGATGAACCTACTGCACAAACCATTTTCATGGCTAGCCTTTCTCCAATGGTCTCTCCTAAAGTTGCTTCATCACCACTAGTTGGTCCATCCAAAGACAAAATCATTTCTGAGGTATTAAAACTATACGATGATACTGATGTGCAAAAGATGCATAACAAAGTACAATCAACTGAAACTATTGAGTCAAATATTGAAAATATGGGTAATATCAATGTTGTCCCATATGATCAATATGTGAAACAAAGTGAAAGTGAGGTCGTACCAAGTGATGCATCTTCTGCAGTCATCGATGACTATGTTTTTGATGAATACACTGCATGTGCCCCTGATGATTCTGTTATCTCTGAACTGAATGCCTATAAAGAACGAGTTGCCATTTATGAACAACGTGCTAAGTTTGAGCTAACTACTCGTGAGCAGGAGTTGGATAACCAAATGCGTAGAATTATTAGAAAAAGTAATTTTAGAGAAGAAGTGTTAAAACAAGAGTTAAACTCCTTACAAGAAAAGCTTTCTAAAACTGCTAAGCAAAAACAAGAACTTCAAGAAAATGTTAAAGTGCTTAAGCAAGAATTTCATGCTAAGGAATCAAAACTTTTGAATGATTTTTCTAATCTAAAAACTTTGAAGAACAAGCTTGAAAATAAGTTGTACGTACAAGGGAATACCATTCAGACTGCTCACATGGTCACTAAGCATAGAGTTCTAAGCGATAAGCATAGTGTTCCCATTATAGATAAACCTAACCCTGAGTACGGTAAGATAGCAAAAGCAGCTCAAAATGTAATCTATGATGGCAATGAAATTCTTAAACCTAGACAGAAACCTAGTTGCGTTGAGTGCACTGAGGAAGATAGAAAATTAGATGATGCATCTAGGGAGAAAATGAATAAGAAGCTAGAAGATCCTGAATGCAAAAAGAATAACATCACGATCAAACCCCATGATTACAAGAAGGAAAACTGGATCTCCTTAAACAAATTTAAGCCTCAAACGTTATTAACACCTGAACAAGTTTTCTGGAAAAGGGACTTAGATAAGCAAAAAGCTGAAAATCTTGTTGAAACAAACCCTCCCCTTAGGAAAATGCCCGCAGCGACTGTGTATCCTCCAAATACACCAATGCATTTAGTTCCTAGAACTATTGCCACTAAGAGTAAGACCTTAATCAACCAATATGTTATTCTTCAACTATTTGTCGATTTTGAGAAAACTTGTAAGAAAAGGATCACACCCACTGGGATAACTGAGGGGGAAAGGGGTTTTAAGCAAACAAAAGAATGCTATCTAACTGAGGTCATGCCTTTCTTTAAACAACTAAAAGGTCATTTTGAGAGTCTTAAAAAGGGGATAGATTCAAACATTAAAGGAATGGAAAAGGAATTTGATGCAATGATAGTTGAGGTTAGTGACTATGAGCGAGCATTAAAATATAATGAGATTGAGAGGAAAAACTTGCATACCTTGAATGAGAATCTTAATTCTGAATGTATTGCTCAAGATGTGTTTTACACTGCTACAAATTGCTCCATTAATGCTTCTCAATTTCATGAACTATCTGTTGCTTTAAAAGTCTCTCATGATCGTGTCATTGAGCTTGAAATCAAAAACTCTAAACTAAGTGAGAAAATTGAACAGGATGATCACGATACTTTGGTAAAACAGTTTTCTAAACTAGAAGTTGAACATTTTGATTTACAACTTAAATATCAACATCTCAAAGAAAATGTTAAAACCTCAAATATCAAGATATCCACGGATGTTCAGAGTTTGATGCAGTTTTTGAAATAAACAAACGTGATGAACAGATTCGAGCTCACTATAACACGATCAGAAAGTTGAAAGCCCAAATTTCTCAGTTAAAAGGTGAAAAGAACAATGTGACTGGCTCCCAAATGCCTCCTCCTTTAGATTCTCGGAATTCTCAAAATTTTCATCTTCAAAATTTGGTTAATACTTTACAAAAGGAAAATGCGAGTTTTCTAGAAGAAAATGAAAAGGTTAAACGTCATTTCAATGAGTTATTTGAGTCAATAAAAGTCACTCGTAACAAAAATAATGAAAAAATAACTTCGTTGCAAAGAGAAATTGAGAATCTGAAGAGTCAGGTCAAAGGGAAAATACCAATGACCAATGGAGAGAATGGTGCTTCAAAGGTACATGTCAGTAATAAATATGCTTTGTCTGTGAAATATGTTCCTCCTCATCTTAGGAATAACAAACTTGCCATTCAAACATATTTCTCATACCTTAAGGATAGTCTAGAATGTCTTCGTGAGATTGTAGAAGAGGATAAGATAGAGAAACCACATGATAATGCAATTGGCCATGCATGCTTATATGCCAAACGATCTCAAGAACTTCTAGAATGCCTAATTACAATATGCCCTAAAACCTTAGGTGAACAAGTCAATCCCTTGATACCTTGTTCCATGCCTAGTGCCAAGTATGCAACTCATTCAATGCCCAATGTTATGAATGTGAACCTTAGTATGCCTTCAAGCAGTTCAGATCCCAGCACCTCTAGTGTTAAGAAAGTGAACTTCAGTACGCCTTCAAATAGCTCACATCCCAGCACATCAAAACAAGAAAGGCAAAAAGTAGCAAAACCAACTAATGTTCCCATTCCCTCTACAGGAGTAATCAGTGACATTAAAGCGAGCAGGTCAAAGTCTCAAGACAATACAAGGAATGATAGGACCTTGCAAGCTAAGAATGTGCATTGGAAGAAAGTAGAAGATCACCGTAGGGAGAATTTAAATAAAACGAATCGTGTTGATTCTAGTGTTAGCTTTAAGCGTACTATAATTAATGCGAATTCTACTACTTTTGGCAAAACATGTAATGATGATTGCGTGGTTTCTGTTACTAATCTTGAATGTGGTATGAATGATTTGTCTAATGCTGTCAAATGCCCAGTTGAAATTATTAATGAAAAAAATCATGCTAAGAAGGCTAGAAGGCAAAAATGAAAGAAAGTTAGAAAACAGTGGAAACCCACAGGAAGAACATTTAGTAAGATAGGTTATCAATGGATACCTGTTGGTCATAAGATTAATCAGACAATGCCCACTAGAAAATGGATGCCTACTGGTAGAACTATTCCCTTAAGAAGTGAACATACTTTGAATAGGTCAAATACGGACACTAGTACTGCATCTATTCATAATGATTCCATTGCCTCTATTTCTGATATGGATGTTTCTATTTCTGATGTGGGTGTTCCAATCATTGTTACTAACCAAGTGGAACCCATTCTTGCATGGGGATCCCAATTATCCAGTTATCCATTCTTGTCTGTGTTCAACTGCAGATCGTTCAAATCGTTCTGTGGTACTTGGACTCAGGCTGTTCCAAGCATATGACTGGAGACCGGTCGCGGCTCATGAACTTCGTGAGTAAATTCATCGGGACTGTTAGATTCGGGAACGATCATTTCGGTGCTATTATGGGTTATGGAGATTATGTTGTCGGTGATAGTGTTATCTCCAGGGTATATTATGTAGAAGGTCTTGGTCATAACTTATTTTCTGTCGGACAATTCTGTGACTCTGATCTAGAAGTGGCCTTCAGAAAACATACTTGTTTCGTTAGAGAACTTGATGGTAAGGAACTTTTAAGAGGAACACGTGGCTCAAATCTATACACCATCTCTATCGAAGATATGATGAAGTCCTCTCCAATTTGTTTGTTGTCAAAGGCTTCAAAAACCAAATCATGGTTATGGCATCGACGTCTCAATCACTTGAACTTCGGCACCATCAATGATCTCTCCAGAAAGGACTTAGTTGTAGGGTTACCTAGACTAAAGTATGAAAAGGATCACCTTTGTTCAGCATGCCAATTGGGAAAAAGCAAGAAGTATGCCCACAAACCTAAACCTACAAACTCTGTTACAGAAGTTCTTCATACAATCCACATGGACTTATGTGGACCCATGAGAGTGCAGAATATCTTTGGGAAGAAATATGTGTTAGTTGTGGTTGATGATTACTCTCGATTCACCTGGGTTAAGTTCCTCAGGACAAAGGATGAAACTCCAGATATCATCATCAAACTTATCAAACAGCTGCAGGTTCGACTTAACAAAACTGTCAGAATCATCCGAACAGACAATGGAACTGAGTTTGTTAATAAACAACTTAGTGAGTTTTATGAAAGTGTTGGAATCAGTCATCAAAGAAGTGTTCCACGAACTCCTCAACAGAACGGTGTAGTTGAAAGACAAAATCGAACTCTTGTGGAAGCCACAAGAACAATGCTGATTTACTCAAAGGTTCCAATGTTTCTATGGGCTGAAGCCATTGCCACTGCATGCTACACTCAAAATCGGTCCCTAATTCACACTGCTCATTGAAAAACTCCATATGAACTTGTCCACAATAGAAAACCTAATCTCTCATTCCTTCGTGTGTTTGGTGCATTGTGTTACCCAACTAATGATGGTCAAGACTTAGGTAAACTAAGAGCAAAGGCAGATATTGGAGTTTTTGTTGGTTATGCACCAAACAAGAAAGGTTACCGTATCTACAACAAGAGAACCTGAAATATCATGGAAACAATTCACGTTACGTTCTATGAGCTGACTGGTCAAATGGCTCCTGGACAATCCAGTTCTGGACCCGCACTTCAAGACAATCCCATTGGTTCATCCCTTGTACCAAACTCATTTCCAGCAACTCCATATGTACCTCCATCTGAAGATGATTTAAAGAAATTGTTTGATCCAATGTTTGATGAACACTATGAACAATGATGATGCAATGTCAATTCCAGAGGCTGCTCTATCCTGTGAATGAAGTCAACCCTTCAATATCATTAAGTCAAGAAGCGCCGGATCACTCGTCTCATCAACAAATCATCAATCATCAAATGTACATCATGGAATTGATCAATGATGAAGTTAATCCCTTTGCAACTCCCAAAGATGCTCCATTTGAAAATATCTTTGCTCTGAATCATCATCGAACCTTCTTCATCGGAGATATCGACGCTGCTACTTCAGTTCCACAACAACAACCACATGAACACCTTAGAAAATGGACACATGATCATCCATTGGACAACATCATTGGAAACCCCTCTCGCCAAGTATCCACATGGAAACAACTTGCAACCGATGCCTTATGGTGCTTCTTCAACTCGTACTCTTTAAGGTCGAACCAAAAGACATGTTAAAACAACGCCATGAATGAAGATAGATGGTTCAATGCCATGCAAGAAGAAATTCATGAGTTTGATCGACTTGATGTATGGGAATTAGTACCTGCTCCAGATTGTGCTATGATCATTGCTCTAAAATGGATCTTCAAAGTGAAACTTGATGAGCATGGTGATGTTTTAAAGAACAAGGCTCGATTGGTTGCCAAAGGATACCGTCAAGAAGAGGGTATTGACTTTGAAGAATCATTTGCTCCAGTTGCTCGTATCGAAGCCATCAGAATCTTCTTGGCTAATGCGGCTAGTAAAAACATGGTCGTATATCAGATGGATGTGAAAACAGCCTTTCTTAATGGTGATTTGAAAGAGGTGGTTTACGTCAGTCAGCCAGAGGGTTTTGTGAATCCAGATCATCCTACTCATGTCTATCGCTTGAAAAAGGCCCTTTACGGTTTAAAGCAAGCTCCTAGAGCATGGTATGATACGCTGTCAAAGTTTCTTCTATCAACTGGATTTAGCAAAGGAGCAGTTGATCCGACATTGTTCACCCGGAAGTCAGGCAAACATTTAATTCACGTTCAAATTTATGTTGATGATATTATTCTTGCCTCGACTGACCCCAATGAATGTGATCGTTTTTCAAATGAAATGGGTTCCAAATTTCAAATGTCAATGATGGGACAAATGTCATTTTTCTTGGGATTACAAATTTCACAAAGTCCCGGAGGCATTTTTATAAATCAATCTAAATATGCAAATGAGATTTTAAAGAAATTTGGATTTGAATCATGTGACACCGTTGACACTCCCATGATTGAACGTACTAAGCTGGATGAGGACCACTCAGGGATCATGGTAGATCAAACGAAATATCGTAGCATGATTGGATCCCTGATGTACCTCACAGCTAGCAGACCATACATCTTGTTCGCTGTGTGCATGTGTGCTAGATATCAGGCAAAGCCTACTAAAAAGCACCTTGAAGCGGTTAAACGGGTCTTTCGGTATCTCCAAGGAACCATCAATATGGGACTATGGTACCCGAAGGACACCGGTATGTCACTAACAGCCTATGCAGATGCTGATCATGCAGGATGTCAAGATACACGTCGAAGTACATCAGGAGGTGCTCAGTTTTTGGGTGATAAGCTTGTGAGCTGGTCTTCAAAGAAGCAAATGAGTACTTCTATTTCCTCTACAG
Source organism: Chrysanthemum makinoi (assembly GCA_910596185.1). Taxonomy (NCBI): domain Eukaryota; kingdom Viridiplantae; phylum Streptophyta; class Magnoliopsida; order Asterales; family Asteraceae; genus Chrysanthemum; species Chrysanthemum makinoi. The sequence continues at coordinate 251,711,155 of OU343219.1, read as the reverse complement.
AGGCTGAATACATAGCCATGTCATCTTGTTGTGCTCAAATCCTTTGGATGAGATCCCAATTATCTGACTATGGCTTTGAATTCAACAAAATCCCTCTGTACAGTGATAATAAAAGTGCTATTGCTCTCTCATGCAACAACGTGCAACACTCAAGAGCAAAGCACATTGACATCCGACATCATTTCATCAGGGAGCAAGTGGAAAACGGTGTGGTGGAACTCTATTTTGTGAAGTCAGAATACCAGTTAGCAGACATCTTCACCAAAGCTCTTCCGAGAGAACGTTTTGAGTTTATTCTTCCTCGACTTGGCTTGAAAAGCCTTCAACCAGAAACACTCAAACGTCTTCAGGAGGAAGACGAGGAGTAAAGGTCTTTCCTTCATTTATATCTTTGTATATATTTATCCAAAAATCAAAATACAAAATTATAAAATCTTCTAAAAACAAATAGAAAAATATAAAACTTTCAAAAATCCATAAAAATTTGAAAATCTCGAAAAATCTCAAAAATATTGTCTTTTTGTCTTTTCTTTCTTGATTCGATATATATCTACGGTCTTTGTGCTGTCAGTCACGGGACTTTAGATGTTGTTCGAATGTTAAAAAAAAAAAAAAAAAAAAAAAAAAAAAAAAAAAAATCAATCAAAAAATCAAAAAATAGTTTTGGGAGAAAGTAAAACAATGGTTTACTGTTATTTCAGGCAGTAACCCGCTTTTCAAAGAAAGAACAGAGCCATGCTTTATCTCATGTTTCAAACTTAATGCTCTGATTCTAAAAACAAATGTTTGTCATTAACAAGACAAATGTTTAATTTCAAATATTTTTCCTTCTAAAGATTCCTCTGAAAAATATTTGTAATCTTTTGAAAACTCAATTGTTTTGAAAAACACTTCGGACTCTATTTTTGAAAATCAAAAGAACTTATCAAGTGTCAAAATCTCAATTCATCAATCAACGACTTTCGTCATTGATTGAGGGGGAGAATGATTTTTAAATTTAAAAGTGTTCTTTTCAAACAATTTGCACTTAAATGAGTAAGGTCTACTCTAAATGTTTTACAAATTGTTACACAATCGGTTCCAGACCTTGGTTATTATTATGTCTTCAAAAGATAATTATGCATGTTTAATCAATGGAGTTTAAAGTCTCAAAATCCAATCCTTACAGTTAAAACGCTTTCATAATCAAGTCACAATTCTCCTTAAAAGCTTTCAAAATCAATTTAAATCTACGGAGATCACAAATCTCAAATGATTTGATAATTGTGATCGGGGGAGAATTTGTGATTTAAATTGGATTTAAAACTGATAATTCGATAAATGGTTTCATAAGTATTTAGCATGTTTGCCTCCCTGCAAGTGAGAAACGATTTCAAATTTTCCATGCACATGTTGAGGGGGAGCATCTATTTTAAACCTCAATGTATCGAAACGTGACTGAATTGTCTCTAAGTGTAGGTTCCCTCTAATATGTGAAAAACTCTTTCAAAATTCGAGGCACATATTGAGGGGGAGCAAACTTGTGAAAACCTCATCCTTCCTCAAAATGTTGTTTCTACTCAAATTGATTGGGAAGTGATGATGATCATTTTAGAAAATGTTAATAAAAATAGTGAACCTTTCATTCTTAATCTAACGATTTCAAAGATCTCTTGCCTCCATGTGCTAAACAATTTCTAAATTTTATGCATATGTTGAGGGGGAGCATTTCTAAAATATCAAAACAATTAAGATACAAAATGCTTTGATTCTATATCACAAGTATCTTGATTGATTTTCAAATGGTTTTCAATTGGTTCCAATGGCATATGAACGATACCAAAAAGACCGACCAACTTTACTTTATGTATGGTGATATAAGGATGATAAGGTTAGGTATTAGTTCCCATGATCCGCCAGAACCGAAGGGATCTACCCAGGGACAATCCACTAGATAGTGTAGAAGTCCTTAGGTATGATGAAAAAAGGAGAAAAGTGAGATATGGGAAGAGTGCGGACTGAGACTGAGCTAGTACTGGAATAAACCCAACAAGGTTCTAGTAATGAAATCTCGGTAAGCACTGAAGGGGTTGAAGAATGAAAAAGAATTGAATGTGAAAAAGGGTGAAAAGAAATAGCCCTCCATTTATTCAACCTTAGGGCAGAAACCGGGTTCAATTCATATACTACTGGTGGTTACCAAGGTAACATCGGTATTGAAGACAAGACGTCATGGACCCAGTGACGCACTGCACTTCAACTTTCCAAACCACTCAAGTTCCTCTTAAAAGGGCTTGTTTCATTCTCACGGGGAACCGACATAATCTATCGACTTTCTCTTAGAGATTGTTGATATTGAAGAAGGAGACCCTCTCCCTAGTCTCCGACATAGGAACCAAATATGCACAATTGAGTCTAGAGCCAAGAGATCATCCAATAAATCTCATTAGGACACTTACAATGAAGACTCTCTGTTTCACACAATGTGGAAAGAGAGATTATATCTTATGAGTCCTACGCATTATCCTTGTGGTATTGCCAGAACATCTGAGTGATATGCATACATATTCACGATGAAGATGGAAAGCCTTCTGGAGCCAACATCAAACAAGCTCTGGTAGGTGGCATGTGAGATCTATCCAATAGATCAACCATGTGACAACTGGACGAAAACAATGGAGAGATTCAATCTTTTGAATCAATCCTAGTTCAAGTTATGGATTGACGGATACCTTTGAAAAACCGGTCGTTGTGTTTAAAAACTCTTTTCTTTAGCACATCGACTGTGTACTTATTTCTCAATATAAAAGGTGTTTATGATTGATAATTGATTTTCATTAAAACCTTCGTTGTATTGCAAAAACAATTTCTATTGAGCAATACACGATTGTTTTTCAAATCTCTTTTCATCAATCGTGAATCTCGTTTATTTGGTTCACTCACTCCGTGTTGTCTACTTTGAGACGTTCCGGTTTGAGAACAGCTAGAGCAGCTGCGAAACCCTGTCAAGGAAATTCTTCGAATTATACCTGATCACAGGCAGTACTTGTACTGATCAACGGGAACCGTGGGCCGTGTACCTCAATTCATCGAAAGTGATCAAAGACACTTTCGTGTGCTTTATTGCTAACTGTCTTATGCAGGTACACCCCGACGTTTGCAGCTGATCAGAATGAAGCGGTCAATCCATAGCCGCATGCTCACACAACACATTCATATCGAAAGAAATCATGATTAGTACATCAATGACTCTGATATTATCACTCCATGCTTCTGCTACGCTGCTGCCAATATCATGAATCAACGAAAGCTTCCGCTACTCTGATAAGAAGATATCATGATCCAGAATGTGAGCATGTCGGTCCAAAAGTCACACCATCACATAATACCAACACCACAAAGGATGAGTTAGAGATTTAATGTAGCTGATGATCTCAAAGCTGGCTCAAAACTCAGTATCACGTGGATCAGTTAAAGACCTCCACTCAGATTATCCAAAACATGCAAAGATGAAGAATCAATGACTACGAGCTACAGAACAAGTATCTAAGAACAATCTCAATGTTATATCTGTTTGTTTTTCTATGTAATGTAATGTGTGTTTGAGGTGACCTCCCTTAGGGGGAGATTGTTAGGATTTGGAAAATCCAGTAGTTAAAGTGTCGATCACCTCAAGTATATGTAATCGTTAGAAAGCTCGTAGTCGTAGTTATTTAATGTTAAGTAGTATTTAGTTTTGTAACACCGTGGAGGACGGACGGGTCTTTACGCATTGTATGCCTGATCCACAACCCGTCAGGTGGCGTTTTATGTAAGTACTATAAATACTCTCTACCTCCCAAGGTAGAGAGTTGGAGCTCATAATAAGATTTTTCTTTCTCTCACAAAAAGTTCCCAAACCTCTAACTTTCTCTCTCTAGAATCATCTTGTACGCCTTCTTGTGCTTATGGTTTAGTGTGTTTGTGAAATCCAATATGTTACAACACTACATATAGACTAGAGTTAGTCTACATATCATCAGTAACATCATTTTCATATTAATTTATACATGAGTTTGCATATTTCATTAACGTATATTTATTTATTAAATAAATGCTATGACACGATCATTTATTTTGAATAATTGATCCGACACTTTCAACAATCATCCGAATATATTTTTATACTCATTTTAAAACTATAAAAATTATATTATTAGTTTACCCGATGTTTTGAATTTATTTTGGTATATAAATTGTTATATATATATATATTTACGACGGTTTTCGTAAATTCAATTCGATAAATATTTATTCACTCAATACTTGCGAGAAATGCATTTTTATAATTTTTATGACTTCGATATATTTTATTTTGTTCTGTTAAAATCGATTTCTAGCTAACGCTACACTTAATAATTAATTATATGTACAAAATACACACTACACTTAACTTTAATTACATTTAAACATCAAAAATACAAAACCCTTTCCCCAAAACCTCTGGCCGACCCCCCCCCCCCCTTGTCATCCTTTTTCATAAAATATCATGACTAGAAATTACACCTACACAAGTTTGCTAGATATTTGTATTATACAAATTAATTACTAACCTACTACACATACAAACACATTCTAAAAGGTGAAAAATGAAAGAAAACTCTCCTTCTCCATTGATGAAGGTCGACCAAGCTAGAACAAGGAGAAGAAACCATTGATTTTTCAAGCTTCATGTGTTAAACAAGTTCATTTAGTAATCTATTTCAAGGTTTTGAAATAAAAACCTAAAGATTAATTAAGTTTCTAGTTCCAAAAACCTCTTCATCACTCAAGTAAGTTACTAATAATTTCCCTACTCTTTTAAACATTTACTTGATCTATTCTTATGATCTAGTAAGAAAAACATGCAAATATACTATTAGAGCGATGCAGAGATCTATTTCTGGTATCAGAGCGATGCAGTGATCTAAGGAGCAAGATAAAGAAGCTAGACAAGAGTTTGGAGAAAAATTAAAGGTCAACAAATAGAAGAAAGATCGATGCCAACAATTAAGAAGATAAACAGAATCATCAGAAATCATCAAGAAGAATTAAACTGCTAAAAAGCAAGGTATCATTCTATAATGTCTAAATTATCAATTATCGAAAAATTACTAATTAAAAGAGAAATATTCATTCTAAATATTATAATTTTATCAATTACAGTAGAAAAACTACTAATTAAAGTGAAATACTCTTTAGAAAAACAATTAATTAAAAGTGAAATATTTTTTCTTAGTACTATAGTTCTTATATTGCAATATTTAAAATTAATATTTTATTATATCAGACGTTCAATTAATAAAGTTTATGCATTATTTAATCATTAAACTATTCATCAATAGAAATAATTCACCAAAAAGTATAATTTAAATATTACTTTTCATCAAATATGTCAACATCACCAACAATAAGTAAAGAAGAAATTTCTATTATTCATGAAAGTGAAAATGAATCAGGATTTATGCTAGATGCTATTATTGATAAAACAACTATTAGAAGATCTAATTTTACATTATTTGAAAAACATAATTTTGATATTCAAAGGTCATTAAGAGAAATATTTTCAAGGAAGAATATAATATATTTTGGAAAAATAATTGGAGAAGAACCAGTTCCTATTGAACAAACACAAGGTAATATTATTATACCTATAATTAATAAACAACAGATAAATGATCGAATAAAACAAATGAAAGAAAAAGATAAAAGTAAAATAGCGTATATTCATATATCAACTATACAAATAATACTAAAAAGTACATTTATGGATTGTAATACACCTATTGAATTAGAATTAAGAGATGATCGAATCATTGATAAATAAGAAAGTATTATTGCTAAAGGAAAAGGAAATCTATCTGAAGGAAAAATAAAATTTGATGTAAATATTCAAATGGGATTAAGTTTGAAAGACAAAGATATAAATAAAAGTATTACTATTAGATATGAATTATTAAGAAGAGCATTTATGTATAAAGGAAATCACCCTTTCACAGTAACATATCAAATAAACTATGCACTCACTAACTCGCATCATAGTATCACTTTTAAAACAAATGATAGAATTCATATAGACAAACTTTTTGAACCATTACTTAGTCTTGAAACACCAAACATGTTTTCAAAAAATAAATATATTGAAAGAGGTAGAAAATCAACATCTAATTTATCGTCGATATGGATACCACAAATTGAGAAATCATATGAAGAATCTACTAGTAATCAAGTAGATATAAAAGAGATGAAACAAATGTTGAAATCACTAAGTATGAGAATATGAGTGACACAAGGATACAATTAAAAAATAATTATAATCAATATCATAAGAATTTTTTAAATTACTTATACATACAAAGAAGGACTATGTTACGAGAAATAGAAGATGTTAAAAAAGAAATAAAAAGAGAAAAAAAAGTATTTGGACTTCAAAATATTAATATAAATTGGTATTTTAAAACATTAAAAAATAGTCTCAGAGAAAATATGAAGGTAATACAAGAAGTCAGATCTAAATTAATCATTTGCTAAAAATAATATAAAAATGAGTGAAGAATTACGAGAAGAATTACGTATTATTAATACTGACACATTTGTGTTTCAATTAAAATATCTTAATCTAGATCATTATAATAAAGAAAAACTGGAAAAATTACATATAGCCATAACAAACAAAATAGAAAATAGCAATAAAAAAGAATCTAAAACTAAAGCTAGAATAGATTTTCAAAATAAAATAAAGCATCAAATATATATGAAAAATAGTTTTGAACCGAAAATAGAATTTGAAACCAATAATTCATATTTAGTTTTTAAAATATTATCAGAATATTATGAGGAAAAAACAAAATTAGCTACAAACAAACTCACATGGGAAAATATATGGGAATACGAAGAATTTAATTCATTACAAGTTATTTTTATACCACCATTTTCAAAAGAAGTTAAAAATCCATTAGCCCTAATGATATCAAGAATGAGAATTGCTGAATATTTAGATGAGTATAATTTAAATTCAACCAATGAAGAAGAATTGAAAAAACAATTTTTGGACTATAATGAAAGAATGAGAAAATACTACGAAGATAAATCAGAAGAATTAGATGATTACGATGATGATAATAGTTTTGATTTTGGAGAACCATATTACGAAACAGACTAACATATTATTAAAAATATTTTTAAGAAACAAGAATGAATAAAAAGGCAAAGGATAATCCAAATGCAACATTCATTGAAGTAACGGTTGAAAATAAAAAAATATTTGCATATGTAGATACTGGAGCCACGATATGTTTTGGAAAACGGAAAGTATTAAAATTTTGGGAAAAATTAATAAAACCATTAAAAATAGTAGTAGCAGATAAATCAGTACATAAAATATGGTATGTTGGAAGAATGATTCCTATATATATTAACAAGAAATAATTCATTACACCAACTATTTACATGCATGATTCAGGTATAGATTTGATAATTGGAAATAATTTCTTAAAATTATACCAACCATTTACACAAACGGATAAATCTGTCATTATAAAACATAAGGATACAGGGGAATTAGTATCAACACCAATTGTTACTCAAACAGAATACATACGAATATTAGCACGAGATATAAAATTTCAAGTAGAAATAATATTAACAATGAAAAAAGAACATATAGAAAGAGCTTTACAAGAAGTATGTAGTGAAAATCCATTAGATAAAATAAATACTAATAGTCAATTAGTATCAATAAAATTGAAGGATCCATTAGCAGAGATAAATATACCAAATAGAATACCTTATAGCATCAAAGATGTTAAAGAATTTAAAGAAGAATGTCAACAATTATTGGATAAAGGAATATTAAGGGAAAGTTCAAGTCCTCATTCAGCACCAGCATTTTATGTCGAAAATAAAAATGAAATTAAAAGAGGAAAAAGACGCATGGTCATTAACTATAAAAAGATGAATGAAGCAACCATAGGAGATTCATATAAATTACCAAGAAAAGATTATATTTTAGAAAAATTAAAAGGAAATACACATTTTAGTACATTTGACGCTAAATCAGGATATTGGCAATTAAGACTTGATGAATCAACAAAACCATTAACGGCATTTTCATGTCCTCCACAAAAACATTATGAGTGGAATGTTCTACCTTTTGGATTAAAACAAGCACCATCAATTTATCAACGTTTTATGGATAATAATTTGCAAGGTTTAGAAAATATTTGTTTAGCATATATTGATGATATTATTGTTTTTACAAAAGGAGATGAACAAGAACACATAAAAGCAATATCAACAGTTTTAAAAAGGATTAAAGAAAAAGGTTTAATTTTATCACAAAAAAAGTCTAAACTTCTTCAAAATGAAGTGGAATACTTGGGATTAAAAATAGCAAAAAATGGAGTTATTTCTTTGACGAACAATACACAAGAAAAATTGAAACTTTTTCCAGATAAACTAGAAGATCGAAAACAAATTCAAAGATTTTTAGGATGTTTGAATTATATAGCTGAACAAGGATTTTTGAAAAATTTAGCAAAAGAAAGAAAAGTTTTACAAAAGAAAATTTCTGAAAAAATTCGTTGGGAATGGATACCATCTGACACCCAACTTGTACAACATATTAAAACAACTGTACAATGTTTACCGGAATTATATAACCCGGAAACAAAAGATTTTTTGATTATTGAAACAGATGCATCAGACAGCACTTGGGCAGGATGTATGAAGGCCATTCAAAATGGTAAAACATTACTAGGATTAGATATTGACGGAATTCCAATCCCTCAATCTAATCTATCAGCACTATGTATTGATGGAAGTCAAATTCCTCAATCTGATCTGATTCGGCATTAATAAATTCATCAGAAATAGCTTTTTTAAGCAATGAGCAAACATCTGTTTTAAAAACAGAAAAGTATGAATCTAAATTATGTAAATATATCTCTGGAACATTCTCAAAGACTGAGCAAAAATATAGTACTCATGAAAAGGAAACATTGGCGTGTTTAAAGACACTCAAAAAATGGAAGATCGATTTATTACAAACAAGATTCGAATTACGAACGGATTCGAAATATGTAACAGGTTTTTGGAGATACAAATTACAAGAAGATTATTGTAGAGGTCGACTAATCCGTTGGCAACTGCAATTACACCAATTTCATCCATACATCAAATATATCAAAACCGATAACAACACCTTTGCAGATACCCTCATAAGAGAATGGAAGGAATAATTAAACAAGTTCAGCAACAACTTCAGAAAAAAATTGAAGAACGCATTTCCATTGAAAAACAATTGGCTATTGTTAAGAAGGAGGAGGAAGAATTATCAAGCACAGTAAGATATCTAACCAGAAACACAATTTCAGAATCAATTTCTGAATCAACTGAAACACCAACACCAACAAAAACGCCAACAAAACCCTCAACAACCACTCCAGTAAAAAAAGATATACCAAATATTACCCAAAAAACCCATATATCATGTTCATCCTCATCTTCAAGAGACGAGTTTACAAGAATGGAAGAAAAAGTTCAAGAAATTGTTCAAGGATCAAACATTGGAAAACAAAAATGGTACGTCATCTTTGACGGACGAAACAGAGGAATATATTCAGATTGGGCACTCGCCAGTCCACACATAATCGGAAAAAGTGTAGGTCACAAAAGCTACACATCGAGAGAAGCAGCTGAAGAAGCACTAGAAAAAACATACAAGACCGTAGCAACAGAAGAAATCAAGAGATCCAAAAGATTCATGTTTTTGAATCAAGAGCAGACATCCAGCACCAGATCAATTGACCTACTAAGAAGCATTCCTACCACAAGAGAAAAAGAAGCCGCAAAAAGACCAACAGTTGAAAAATTCCAACAATTATGGGATAGCATTATTCATTACAACGAAGTCCAGGCTACCAAGTTGTTTTATCCAAAGAACCGAGAAGCAGGACCAAAGGCAGTATTCATCCCGGAGGCAGAACCAATGATTATTCATGAATATTTCGTTCATGGATTATTAGACACCATGTATACAAAAGAAGGAGGTCTTAAAGAATTTCAAGATTTCCCGACACGAATTCAAAGAGTCATAAGAACATACGATGATAATTTCGCAAAGAAACGATCATTGTTTCTCAGTATTCATTCAAGTTATCCAGTTTTCAGCAATGAACATCAATTGTTAGTACCAGCAATCACAATAGCAGAACTAGGAGTCAGCAACGGCAAGTATCCATCGAAAGACGAGATACCACCAACAACTCCATCCATCAAAAATTTCGTAGAAGCTCTAGTCAGAGTTTTTATGGCATCATCAAAGTTAGGAATAGGACGAAGACAAAGATCAGAAGTTAGAATCAATTATTTTCAAGACAATATTTTGATTTTCTCGCATTTCTCAGGAGCAAGTATTAGTGAGGAATATCAAAAGATTTTAGCACAATTCGAGAAACCATTTGAAGATTTTTCCGGACCACTTGCAGAATTGCCGGTAGATTTCAAGATTGCACTATGTCGAGAATTAGCAAACTCAGGAAGACACCTCTGTGAATACTGTTCCGATACACAGATGCAAGAATGAAGACGAAGGTTCAAGAATTATTGTCGACGCAAAAAAACAAAACAAAGAAGACAAAAAATAAAGAATTATTGAAGACGCGTGAAGAAAAAAGCATCAATAATTCAGAAGCCACGTTTTTCAACTTTTACTTTTTCTTTTCTATGTGGTGTGATGTAAAGTTTGTATTTTAGTAATAATGTGAGGTTAATCATGTAAGGCCTGTCGGCCGCCTAGCTGCATTATTATGTAAATTACGTAAGCAATGACGTAGGTTGTAACTAGTACACCTACCTCCCTCTTGTATAAATAGAGGCCTTGCCTCAGAAATAAAAGTGTGTGATTTCTAAGTGAAAATTGACATCGTTCAATTTGAGATTTTGATAATCTCTGAGATTGATATCTCACCTATCTGTTGAAGCGATAGCTTCTGAATAGCAGATCCCTATCAAACAATCCAACGAATCATCCAAATAATCAAATTCAACAATTGAAATCATTCATTCAATCGACGCATAATCCAAGAAACACATGGACCCATTTCAAATCAAAACAAGAAGATTATTGTAGAGGTCGACTAATCCGTTGGCAACTGCAATTACACCAATTTCGTCCATACATCAAATATATCAAAACCGATAACAACACCTTTGCAGATACCCTCACAAGAGAATGGAAGGAATAATTAAACAAGTTCAGCAACAACTTCAGAAAAAAATTGAAGAACGCATTTCCATTGAAAAACAATTAGCTATTGTTAAGAAGGAGGAGGAAGAATTATCAAGCACAGTAAGATATCTAACCAGCTATTAGAAGATCTAATTTTACATTATCTGAAGATCTAATTTTGTAGTGAAACCAAAATTAAAGCTCTTTCTATATGTATTTGATGCTTTATTTTATTCTGAAAATCTATTCTAGCTTTAGCTTTATTTTATTCTGTAACTTTTCTTTCTTTTGCTAAATTTTTCAAAAATCCTTTCATTAATGAAATTCTTGTTTTAATTTCATATTTACAAACCACAAATATACTAAACCACATGGGGTGACCCAATGGTTTGGATTTGGTCTCCTAAAGTGGTTAAAGACCCTGGAGTTCCCAGGTTCAAACCTTGGGGAGAAAATTAATCCCCATGTGGCCACGGAGGTTCACCTGCGATGACTCCGGGCTATCCAAAGGGTAGTCGCCCTGGGATTAGTCGGCTCGCAATGTCGAGTCGAAACCCAGGTTAATCAAAAAAAAAAAAAAAACATGCAAATATACTATGAATCATACCACTTTTCACTTGTTTTTCTACTTATAATGAGTTTTAATTATCCTATTAATATTCCCATGAATCCTATCATTTTTGGTAAAGTTTAGGAACCCATGACACCCTAAGAAGGTGTATGGTAGGTTTAGAATAGCTTTGGTGTTGATTGGAATGGTTTAGTACAAGCTTGGAACTAGAAAAATCATTTTCGACAACATATAATTAAGGGCTGTCCATTTTTGTAAAATCTGGAAATTTCGATAGGTCATGGACTATTTTGGTTTATATTTTTAGAAAATATACTTTAAAACGAAACCGTGGTCGCTTGAACGGGTTAAAACGAATTTATAACGAAGAAGTTACGCTATTTTCAAGTTTAACGACGAAAACTAATTTTATGGAATAGTACTTGCTGTCAAGGGATTTTTAAGGGGCAAAACCGAGTTTTAAACATAATCTAAATTTGTCGATTTATCAAAAATATATTAGTATACATTAACACGAAACCAAGGATATATAAAACGTAGAAAACCAAGCTATAACGACTAAGTTACAAGCGTTTGAAATATGGCTATCGTAACTATTATTTTTCACAAATAATAACACATACATATTTTCTATTAGACCAAAATGGTTATCGCAAGTGACCATGTTTGGAGCCGTTTTTCATATCGATAGAGTACTTTTGAGAAAACGATGTCTACAAGTAAAAGTGAGTTCACCTAGCCTATTTTCCAAAATGTTCAACCGTTCGTCAAACGAAGTTGTAACGAGTAATATACGATCTCTCAAACTTTTCCGGAAACTGCTCATAAACTATACTTTTAGCTCGACTACCTTACTTCATCTATATTTTTCTCTATGATCGAGACTTCTATGATCAAAAGTTAAATGCTAAGACTTTTATATATCGCTACAAGCTTTCCAAAACTATTGAGTTTGTTTTCTAATATTCAATATTGGTCGAATTACAACTAGCTTTACGAGGCTACTTAACCATTTTAACGAATTATCAAAGTACATTGTTTTGCGACGAAAAACTATAATTTCTTGATAAATAACTAAACAACTATCATAGGATGTTGTTTCAACCTAAATACTTGTAAAGTATTTTATAACTTGACGAGATGTCATAAACGTTATTTCAACGATAACTTCATTTTCAAAAATGTACAAGTGGTATAGATTACATGTGGATTTGCATGCACAACATTATTTCATGACTTATATTAGATCATATCATTCATAATAGGTTGCAGTTAGAGGTTGCGCCTCATTTCAGTGTATCCACTTTTGCCATCATAATTATTGTATCAAGTGAGTTTTCATAGCCCCGTTTACAAGTTTATATTTCATTTCAAACCTACGGGGGAGAATACATTGCTCATCATTTTATTACAAGCCCAAGTATATCAAATTCATTTACATTGCTTAAGTTACCTCATTGCCAATTGAATGTCCCCATTTCATAATCATGAACTGTTAATTCCGGAAGAAGCGAGAGTGAGTGAATAGATCTATTGAGGGTGACTCCATCCGGGTTGGTGGTCCCAACTGGTCAAACGGATGCATTTCATTTAATATCAGAATTTGAGTTGTTTGGCAAACATTCTGTTGGGGCGAACATCATGATCGGTCTAGCTTCGGTGTCATGTGCTTATAGCAATTGTATCGTTTTCATGTGGCATATTTGTCATACATAACTTATACTTGTGGTGGTCGTACAAAACATTTACAGAAACCTACGATTTCTCACCAACATTATTGTTGACCGTTTTAGCAATGTATTTTCAGGTATCTAAGGCATATACTTCATGTCATGCATAAGGAGTTATCATAGAGTCGCGGTGACGACACGTCTCACATGGGTTTTATGCATTTTAAAACATCGTTTGGATTGTGACAAACTTATTTCCGCACATGTTGATTTTCCTTTGGGACCTTTATTTTGTAAACTCTGAATGTTTTATTATATCAAACGATGTGTTTTCAAAATGACACTTTAGGTCGTTCAATATAACTGTAACTGTGATGCTATGGCAGTCGTCCCCCAGGAATTCCATTCCGCTGCAAAACAGGTATTTTGGGGGTGTGACAAATAAATTGTGTTAAAGTTGAAAAATCATTTTTGGAGAACCAATCGAACCAAAAACAGTAATGAGATTTAATTTTTGAGAGACTTGTTAATTGTTGTTGAAGTGTAGTAAACTAAAATTAAAATCACAACCTAAATCCTTGTATTGGCTTAAGACGTCTTCGGCTTATTTGTTAGTTATTCGGCTTATTGCCCCAGCTTATTTATTTTGGCTCGTTCGTGTTTTGTTCAGGCTGTGTTGAGACCCCATTCGAGGGTATTTGTTTTACTTGTGATGTTGCCTTGTATCATCATAAGACCCGTAAGGGTGGTGGTATCGAGTCCCCTTGTACTTAATACGGGTCGTACCCGATTGTCATGAGGATGGACTCGGAATGAGCCTCCAAGTTTCCTTGGAAATAGTGTTAACACTTATGTTGTAGTCACAATACAAATCGTTAGCTATTGTCGTTATTGTTGTTTTTCGGTGTGCAAGTAAACCCCGAAGGGGTGTTAGTTTTTGCTTTGAATCTCAAAGGAGAGACACTTGAAGGGTGTTTAATACTCTCGTTGTCACAAGGCCACGTGAGGATTGTATGAATTTCGCCCGCATGCTTGCTACACCAATAAAGTTCTTAATGTATTTTGCGTTATACCTCCTGGTGTCAAAACAGCTTCCAAAAATGTTCAAAAAAAAAATATATATATATATATAGCTTCCAAAAAAAACCTGACATCAAAACTACATTTCAAGTTTGGGCTTGAGTAACTAGTAACCTGTCCTTTAGGAAGCCCAGTTCTTTAAGGGTGCTTGTTTATTTAATAAATGGGCTACGATCCCATTGTAATTTTCAGGGTGAAGCCCAGATTCCTACAGAGTTCGTTCGGCTTGAAAAGCCCACCATTTGACCCTTCCATTTGCAACGCGTCACCCGATAACGCTAAATTTTAATATTAAAACAAGATACAAAACAAAATCCAAACATAAACCTATATTTTGGTATAACACAAATGAAAGTCTTTATTTACAAAAATTTGTTAAAACATAGAATTTGTAAACATTTATTTGCAATTATTTAATCTTGATAAGAAATACTTTTATGAAAATTTTGACAATAGTCACCTCGGACAAAAAGGTTATACATCTGGGTCACACCCAATTTTTTTACAAATATATTATATATTTTCCATAACAATTTGAAATAATTATATCGACACTTACATTTTCCTAAGTATTAAGCACGATTATTTCTTTTGTGTAACCATTCTTTTAAATTGTATACATTTATATCAATGACGCATGAAATGTATTTTGGAAACTTACAAATGTGTACAAGTTGAATTGTACTTAAAACTTTTCTTTATACATTTATTAGCATCGACATAAATATATATATATATATATATAATCTAGATCAAATAAGATCAAACTTAAAGTTGTTAAAATGAGATCCAACTAAAATTTGACAAGTGACACTCTCCTTACAACAAAAATAAATTTTTTATTAGTTACAACTAAAATTGTTAAAATTTCGATAGATTTCTATTTAAAATTTGCGAAACCTAGGTGATACACTTTGATTAGAAGTGTAATGTGTATAAGGTTTTTGTATGTATATTAGGTTTTGAAATATTTATTAGTGTAATGTGTATCAGGTGTATCACTAATCCAAATTCATGTATCATTTGGTTATTAGTTGCTAAAATGTTAATTTGTATTAAAATATTATTTTTTGTGTATTATTGCTAAAATTGTTATTTATAAATGTTTTAGTGGTTTTTTAGACTTGGTCTTATTTTTAAAACTTTAAGCTTGATCTCACATTAACTCTCCCATATATATATATATATATATATATATATATATATATATATATATATATATATATATATATATATATATATATATATATATATATATATATATATATATATATATATATATATATATATATATATGGGAGGGTTAATGTATCAAACTTAAAGAAAATCAAATCTAAAAAACCATTAAAACATTTATAATTAACAATTTTAGCAATCATACACAAAAAAATATTATTTTAATACAAATTAACATTTTAGAAAATAATAAACAAATGATACATAAGTTTGGATTAGTGATACACCTGATACACATTACACTAATAAATATTCCAAAACCTGATACACATACAAAAACCTGATACACATTAAACTTCTAATCAAAGTGTATCACCTAGGTTTCGTAAATTTTAAAAAGAAATCTATAAAAAATTTAACAATTTTAGTTGTAGTAAATAAAAAAATTATTTTTATTGTAAGGAGAGTATCTCTTGTTAAATTTTAGTTCGATCTCATTTTAACAACTTTAAGTTTGATCTTATTTGATCTAGATTTTATATATATATATATATATCCACTTAGTCCGATAATGTCCTAATAAATGTACATACCTTGCATACATCGTCATTCAGTTATCATCAAACCGAAATCTCGTTCATCCTTGATATCCTTTTCTGCGTGTACCCTTCCATAAGCCAATGCACTCAAACTTTTGAAAATCTACTACCAAACTTAAATAAAGCCACACAAGCAACAACAACAACAACACAAACATTTAAAAATTTATAAAGTTAGTCAAACTTTATCGAGTCTTAAACATAAATAAAGACTAAATTGCCGTACTAAATTAGGTTGCGTGTCGGAGCCGTGCACTACCACTAATTGAATTGTTCACTTCAGATTGCTAATGGCTGTGGTGAGTTTCATAGCCCTATTTTTAAACTATTTTATACTTGTTTTGGGGGAAGATACATGCTCATTTTACTTAAATGATTTTATTTACTGAAATTGTGCATTTCCATGCACACTATGCTTTATGATTGATATGTTTACCTACTATACTATTGAATGTTTTCTTGTTCAAAGTGACATCACACATAGATGTTTTATGGACCATACCAAAATGTTTGACTTAGAATATTACGCAGCTTAGCCTAAGTCCTTAGATCCCAAATTGCCCTTTTCATGAACCGTCAATTCCTGCTAGGAAGCGCGAATGTTATAAATAAATCTATTGGGGTGACTCCCCTGTTCGGTTGGCCCCGCATGGGTCAAGGCGAAACATATAGCAAGTCGGAATCGAGTGTATTGGGATAAACACTCGCCATGGGCCCCTTATTTGTATGACTACATTTTGCATACATAATTTGTCGTAGCTTCGGTTGCATGAACTTAGTGCTAGCGTAATTGATATAATATATGACATTATATTCGTTGTAATGTACATATATCATACTTATGGTCCACTAATAAAATTCTTTTATCTAAGGTAAACACAAATTTTTATGACATTATGCAAGACGTAATGTTCATCAAAACTAAATGTTAAATGGTATACTGAAATGCCATTTAAATAAACATATGAACTCACCAACCTCGTGTTGACACTTTTTAGCATGTATTTTCAGGTTTTGAGGTGATAGTTTATCTTTGGAGGCGCAAGGCAAAGGCAGGGCATGGTCATAGACGACTCTGATTTATGTATTGGGACCACATTTTGATAATGGGCCATTTTCCACACTAATCAATAATGTAAACATTGTCTTCGAGAATGAATAAAAGTTTCTTTATGAAAATCAGTTGTTCTATGCTTATGTTGTGATATTCAATTTTGTAGCACCCCAATACTTGTGTGCTTTCGCTGAGCCATTTTGGGGGTGTTACATGTATGCTTCCATTGAACCCGATTTTGGGGGTGTTACACCTCACAAGCTACAACTTCATCTAAAGGTTCAGAGAGATTTTAAAGGGATGTGACAGATGTTATTCTTGATAGTTTGATAGTTGTTTACTTTGTAATGTCATTGTAATTATAGCTTAGCATTACTTTGACTTTGACTTTCAGTTTGTATATAAACTCTCATTTGTACCCATTCTTAGTTAATGTGAAATACAACAGTTTTTCCCTCCATAATATTTTCTCTCTAATTATCAATAAACCAACATCCACAATCACATTAAGCGTAACAATTTAACAAATTAGCAAACTTATAATACACTTACAAGTCGTCCATATTTCTAGAAAGCTACAATCATCTTTTCGTAAAACGCCCTTTCTTCTTGATCATAGACAGTGTGAAAAGTCTAGTTCATCCGACGGACATCAAAATCTGAAATTAATAATAAAAAATTAGTTACAGATAATCAAAATGTTACACTGATATTATATACTCGATGTAGTTACAGTTTATCAAGAAAAACATACCATATTCATGTCCTTCATGACAAAGGGCATTCGTGGCTATGTTAGTGGAGTATGTTTCCACTGTTGTGATGGCCCCTCCATCAGGTTCAAACATCATGACATATCGACCAACTTCCTTTTCAAGTAAACATGAGTAAACACCAACCATTGACCAAATTCCATTTTCAAGTCTTCAACCAGTTTCACCTAACCAAACCCACACAGGAACGAGTGTACATATCGACCATACAAATCTTTTGAACTTTCCACCATTACTTCGTAAATAAATTGTGTTACTAGTAACCATGACCGACTCTGTAGGGGTTGGACCATTGAGATATCTTAGAAAATCTTCTCGCGAAGAATGTATATAAAGAGACGTGTCTGTAACTGGCACTAAACATCGCCAAAACTGAGCGCTTTCTGGTTTGTAATTGTGAAATTCCTCCCCATTCTCGCTTACATCAAGTTACATAAAAGACGTCCTCACCCTCCTCTACAAAATGTATGTAACTAAACGCCACATGACGTGAGGTAGTGCATAACAAAATCATTCCACCTAGGTCCCTCAACCGCACAGACTAGCTCTGACACTCTCTTAACACTGACTTTCCAACTAACAACCATACAATTAACTAGGTAAATAGAACGATTGCCATGATAGGAACCTCCTAAAACATAGTCCTTATGCAGTTGTTGTATGTTAAAATTAATTTTTAAACATCATGAATTTCTTTAAAACTAATTTTGTTAGGATCGTATGTATGGAAGATTTGGTGATTTGGGAGGTCTTGGAAGATGGAAGAAAGCCATCTTCAAGTTAGAGAGAGAAGCTAGAGAGAGAAGGGAAAACTAGTGTGTGTTTTATTTATGAAGATGAAAGGATTACACTAAGTCTCACCCCTCCATGGAAGTATGGAGGGGTATTTATACCCAAACACTTACATCTATCACTAAATGACATAACAAACCCTTGTGTTTAAGGTAACAAAGATACAAAATGTAATCCCGTCAATGTCGTTCCATTTACGAGTTAGGAGCGATTCCAACAATCTTCCCCCAATGGGACTACATAAGGGATTACTTACAACATTTACTACAAATATAGAAAACAAATGAAGAAAGGTCTTCATAAGCTCTTCAAGTGCTGAGGATGATGAAAGTTTACGCTCTTTGTCTTCTTCTTGTACCTTAACTTGAGAACCGTTTTCTTCACTTGTAGGCAAATGATGTAATATGCATAAATTGGATTAACTTCCCCCCAATTCATGCCGCATGTCTTTAGCAACTTCTCCGTACACTCCTTTTTGGCGAAGTTTCTGAATCAGCTTCCCCCCAAACTGACAACCGTCTTCAGCAGATTCGAAACTTTGATGTAGTGAACATTTCTTCTAACTTTTGAAAATTTCAGTACGCAGCGGAATTTGTAGATGAGCAGTAAACCACACAAAGTAAATCTGACTTATTTTGGAAAATCCGTTCGGGGGTAACATGTAAGAAATCAACAAGATCTTCTCACATGTGTAGATGCTTCACACCAAACAAACCATGAAAGACGAAATGAAACGACTTCCCCCTGAATGTTGCGGTCTATCGGAATAATAGTTACTTGTGAATATGCAATTACACGATAAAATGACCGTGTGTGAGGCATCACAACATCATATTTAGGTAACTTCACGCACAATAACTTTGTGAAAGTGAGACGATAACACCAACTTGAGAAATTTTAACCACTGATCGTCTCATTTCTTCCCCCTGATTGAAGAAATTCATGAAAGGAGAGGGTTTTCGAAAAAAAATCCAAAAACATCAAAGGAAGCAAACACCACCTATACTCTCTTCCCCCCGATGTTTTCAATGAATCAGAATCATACACCACGTATGTTGATGATGAATTGGAGACATCGAAACCATGTATGTTCAATTAATCGAACAAGTGTGAAGTACCATAAATATCTCGTGAGAATCAACTGCTGATAAAAATTCTCTACTCGTGTATACTCTACTCAGTTAACTCTTTACTGACCCCATTATCATTCTGACGGCTTTTTGTAGTGACTACTGATGGAGAAAACCCAATATGACGAACTTGAGACTGAAGTAGTATAATCCGAACTTGTGACTTAAAATTGCACTATTGTCAGACGAAGAACCCTTTTTCTTAACTCCATCGAAAAAAGGTAAACTTAAAGTTTCTCAAATTATCCACACCTTAGTGTGACACTTGAGCACAACAACGTAACTCCTTAAAGGTGATAGTTATAAGCTGTGAGCACAACAACGTAACTCCTTACATCAGGTTCAACTAGATAACTCAAGTCTTTGTCATTCGAAACGGTTAAAGCTCGAACAAGGATCTCGAAGAATCATGCATTCAACCAACCCCGATGTCTTCAAAATACTAAGAACACGCACCCGTGATATCCCACTTCAACTTCAAATAAATAATATTGAATTCACGCCGTAGTCACATCTTGCGGTTAAATGCTCATAACTAGCCTTGATTAATGGTTTAAATGAACTTGATAATGGTTTCCCGATCTTGTCAAAATGTATCCCGTGAAAATTTATACAACCAATATACTACAGCTCAATATCCGGATAGTGTAATAAACCAATCCATTCCAATTTTAAGACATTTAAGCCTGGGCCCAAAAGAATTACAAAAACTCGATCCAGTCCAACCCATTGCAAGTGAAAGACAACCCGGGCCCAAACAGAAATCAGAATCTGAAGCAATTTATAACCCTAATCACACCATATATAACACAGCACTTAAAACATCACTTAAACCTAATATCAATTTTAATCCGCCCCCAATCCTCTTATTCTCTCAATCACGCAGATCCAATATATCTCTCACCAAATTCGCACCTCCATCTCCTCACAAAATCACAGCCACAAAAATTATCATCATCCGTTCATCTTTTCATCATTGAAAACGAATCAAGGTAGGTAATTGTTATTTGATTTCTTATTGTTTTCTTGTAATAACGAACCAAAGGAAACAAATAACAGATTTGTTATTGTGTTTCACTTTAATTGTTCGGATATGACACAAAAGATCTATGATGAATCGCTTTTTGTGTTTGAGATCTTTTAAGGTCAAATAATCTAATGAGACACAGGAAAAAGTGACTGAGATCTTCTAAGAGATTTTTCTTTTCGTATATGGATCAATGATGTAATAATCTTTTCGTGAAATGATCTTTGAAAATCTTTGGTTTGTGCCACACGAGAAAGACGAACTGAGATCATATTATTTTCATTTTGTTGACTTAGATCTATGAAGAAGAATGTTGGTATGTGTAACACCCCCAAAAATGGCTTAGCGGAAGCATACAAGTATTTGGGGTGCTACTAAATTGGTATCATAACATAAGCATAGAACAACGGATTTTCATAAACAAACTTTCATTCATTTCTTAAAAACAATGTTTACATATTTGTTTTGATGCGGAAAATGGCCCATTATAAACGAGTGGTCCCAATACATAAATCAGAGTCGTCTATGACCATGCCATGCTTTGCCTTGCGCCTCCAAAGATAAGCTATCATCTCAAAACCTGAAGATACATGCTAAAAGAGGTCAGCTTACGCTGGTGAGTTCATAGGTTTATTTAAAAAGGGATTTCAGTACACTGTTTCAAATTTGGTTCTTGATGATCATTACGTCTTGCATAATGTCATAAAGTTTATGATTTCAATTCATAAAAGGATTTCATAAAAGAGATTTCATTAGTGGACCATAAGTAGGGTATATGTACATTACAATGAATATAATGTCATATATTGAATCTATTACGCTAGCACTAAGTTCATGCAACCGAAGCTACGACAGTTTATGTATGCACAAGGACGTCATACAAATAAGGAGCCCATGGCGAGTGTTTATCCCAATACACTCGGTCCCGACATGCTATATGTTGCGCCTTGACCCAAGCGGGGTCAACCGAACATTCGCGCTTCCTAGCAGGAATTGACGGTTCATGAAAAGGGCAATTTGGGATCTAAAGACTTAGGCTAAGCTGCGTAATATTCTAGGTCCAAGGTTTTGGTGTGGTCCTTAAAGCATCTAAGTATGTTGTATCTTAAAACATATCAATCAAAGGGCATAGTATGAATAGAATGCAGAATTTATGTAATTAAATCATTTAAGTAAAAATGAGCATGTATCTTCCCCCAAACAGTTATAAAACAAGTAAAAGTAGGGGCTATGAAACTCACCTTGATATGCAGAAATGTAAGACATCACAACTAACATCAAGTAATAAATGTGCACGGCTCCGACACGCAACCTAGATAAGTATGGTGTGGTTTTTAGTCTAAGTCTTGTATTCAAAAACAACGTTTGTAAGTTTACAAGTATTTATGTTTTTTTTTTTTAAATGCTTGAAGTTCAAAAGCAAAAGTTTCCACATATTTGGATCTTTAAAATGCTTTTAAGAACAAATATTTTAAATATTTGTTTTATAACATTTTATGTAAAGTTTCATAAATTATTTTGATTGTCGATAATGATCGAAAAGTGTAGTTGCGAAAATAATTCGCACGTCTTGGCTCTTGGAAAAGATGGAGGAATAATGTATACGAAACTTTCGTATAAGAATTGACTCGTATAGTGACTCAAGTATTCTCACGCCAAATAAGGAATAGATGATTGACACAGTCGAGAAAAGCATTAATGAGTACTTGAGTCGAGAAGGAATGACAAAAGAAGTCAAGGATATAGCGTCAAAGACAATCGTCGATCGAGAAAGTCAATTAGTACGTTTCGGTGTTTACCCCATGTTCCCAAATTGTTTGTATAAAACATGCATGTTTTATAGATAAAGTTAACTTTGAATTAATAATTCAAACTTTAGGAGTTGTACGATATTTCAATATATTGTTCAGCAATTGATGAATTTAAAATAAAAGAGTTATTGAGAATAAAGTGTAAGTGTAGAAATTTTACAAAATTTCGTCATGACCCCTTCATTTATAAAACGTTCCCAAGTCATTTCGACTTATTAAAACTCATGTTGTAAAACAATATTTCTCGACAAGTTTATATTTAACAAGTCGTTATTAGTTGAATAAGTATCTATTGCATATATTAGGTTTGTTACGAGTCTAATATATAAAATTCTTTACGAGTCTAATATATTGTATCGTCTCAAGTCCAAAATGTCCAATAAATGCTCATACAACTACAAACGTTTGTCCAAAATAATCCAAATCCAATTTTAATAATTTTCGTCCAATAACGTCCAAATCCAATGATCAAATCCAAGCATAGGCTTTAATAAGTATTTCCATGTCCAAAATATTTAATCCGTTAAATATTTGTTTTGTCCAATTATCCAAATCAAAATCATATCCCATATCAATCCCGAGTAGTGATCCAATAAGTATCCGAAACGTCATCGACTAAAAAAGAATAGAAGTTACGTTAATAAACGTAGACGAAGGAAGTAACAACAAATAGAAATAAATAACACATATCGTTGGGCTTTTGGGCCCAAAATGATGTTAATGGGCTACTTAGCCCATTAACCACAACCAAACCATAATTATACTAGTTTTAGTTTTTAAATCAAATAAGTTTTAGCGATTACGGCTAGGTCTAACTCGAGATTTCCGTAACCTTGTAAATGCTTTAAATATATTTTTTTAGGCCAACAAGTAAATCCAAGTCCCCACGACACTTCGTGTGTCGTGGTACACATAACGGCACTTACCGAAAGTGCCATTTTTCAAATATTTTCTCAATTAACAACCATGGTCAAATCTAATATTCCGATATCAATAATATTTATTCAAAAATTTCTTACGAAACTACGACCTTGGCTAAGCGCCTTGGGTAACTAAACTAGTGGCCGCGACTCCCCGTGAGCCATGGTTCACACCAACGACCTCATTAACATTTCCACAGCCAAAAAGAATTACCACAAGCCAAATTCAAACCCACGGCTGAACATTATCCTCCATCAATAAATATCAACACTAGGCCACGGTTTATTACAAGAACATCAATGCCGTGACTCCCATGAGTCACGGCTCAACCTACTCGCCAAAAATAAAACCTGCCAACTAAAAACATCAAACCGTGACTCCCTTGAGTCACGACTCAATTTAATCCAAGGCTATGGCCAATCGGCTAAGTAAAAATTTTAGCAACGAAAAATGTAAACGACATTAAACTTGGTATAAACAGTTATATACGCATGTACAGCTAATATCAAACGCGAATTTGCAAGAATAGGTACGAGTCAACTCAACTCGTGAGTTGACTCGAGCGAGTCACACGACTCGGAGTGAGTCACACGACTCGGAGCGAGTCAAAACGATTCAAGAGCCAAGATTAAAGATCCATGCGTTCTAATGATAAAACATTAAGTTTTATTAGTTTTTATAACTAAAAACGTTTTTATTAGTTAGGGTTTTAAAGAAAAAGATGAATATGAAGGAATTGAGGCGCGTGGCCTTACCAAACGGGTGAGAGTGGTGGGAGGAGTAGGCGGCTCACTGTGGGGAGTGGCGGTGGACGGCGGTGGTACCACTTAACAACCCAAACGAGCTCCTTTTTAGCCCAAATTCTCCAGAATCGACCCCCTAGCCTTGATCTATGCATCGGTATCAAAAAAATAAGTGGCCGGAACTTGGCCGGATTCCGGTGACGGCGACGGAATATTTTCCGGTGGTGGTGGTGAGTATATTAAAGAGAAAACCTAATTTTGGGTTTATATACCCCCTTGAGGGGCTAAACATGGACAAGAGAAAGATCAAGGGGCGGTGGTGTAAATTTATTTAAAGGGGCAGTTTTGAAACTTTAATAATATTTTATAAATAACTCTTGTGGGCCCCATTTGACATAGTAAACAACTGTTTAAAAAATACGGGACTTGCGCCATTGCGTCCGAAATAATTTTTCTGATAAAAATGAGTATTCATATGTATAGTTTTCTCGAATTTAAATTAATTAATAAATCAAATTAATATAAGAGTTTAAAGTCGCGCAGGCTCATTTATTTCGTAGTTTTCGCGTTTCACGAGATATGCTCTCGTTTTTAAGCTCAATTAGGATTGGGAAAGTTCGAAAGCAATGCCTTGAGAATAATGAATATAATTTATTATTAACCTCAGTCTGGAAAATTTTGGTTTGTTGTTTGAATGGAAATAATTCCATAACAAGAAATGTATATACGAAATTCGTATAAAACGAGTTGGATTGTGTATCGTTGCATAAAATGCGACACAATGAGAGTAGAAAAGAGTGGGTAGTAAAAACGTGAACTTTCTCGAAGTTTTTGGTATTTTATTTACGTTTTAAGACGTAAATTGGAATATTTCAGTTACACGTTGGAAACGGTTAACGTGTAAAATATGTTTTCGAGTGTGTTTTTATAAAAGAAATATAAAAACATCAATGTTGGTTAAAAAAATGTGTTTATTAGACTAATACCATACTTTCTATTGGTCGGTTCATGCGCGAGCTCGTGTTTTTAATAAAGTGAGATAACTTCTCGAAACAATGGATTAAGCTTATGTATACTTAAATTTTTTTAACTTGGACAATAATAAACAGATACTTGATGGACAAGTATTGTGCGTGCGGCGTCTTATTTTTAAAGAAACGAGGTGACCTCTCGTTTTTAAATTTTTGACATCGGCATCTGTTAGAAAATAATCGATTTAAATTTTCTAATGTGATAAATATTATTATAATAATCCGAAATTTTTACGAGTTGTTATAGTATGGATCTAAAAGATCTTTGAAATCTCATATGAGATTCCAAATACCACAAGACTGAGATCTATATTGTTCTTTTAGTCATAGAGTTTTGTGGAAGTGGTGGTGATTTAGAGTAAGAGAAAAAGATGTTGTGATATGTTATAGCAGATTTGAGGTGTTGATGGTTTTGCCTTGAGTCATAGTTAGGACATGTCGTGGCCATGGCTTCATGTTAACATCGGTCTCCTTGTGATGTGATAAACTGAAGTCCAAGGTAGTATTGGTGTAATGGTGTTGTGGTTGAGTCTTATCTGAGTCTTCCTCTTCATTTCTTCTACTTATGCGTAAAGATGGTTACGCGTAAGCAATTTCTTATGCGTAAAACAGTCTTGGTCTAAAACCTTACGCGTAGCCATGGTGTTATGCATAAACACGGTCTTACGCATAAAACTTATGCGTAAGCATAGGCTTATGCGTAAAAACCTTACGCGTAACTGTTCTTCTTACGCATAACTTCACAGTTATGCGTAAATATCACTGAAGATGGCTCCTTATGCGTAAAAATAGGGTTTTGACCCTTTGTTGACTTTTTCCGGCGAGTTTTCCGACCAAAGAATCAGACCAGCTTCATAAACCCAGAAAAAAATTGCATAAGATGCTTCAAAATATACCCATTTGACCATGAGTAATTTGACCACTTGACCATGATGACTTGACCAGAAACTACAAAGTTCCACAGGATGGTACAATAAGTCCTGAAAATTGCTGTTTGGACAAAAATGACACAAAGCAGTAGTATTTCAAGCATTTGACAGTATTGACCAAAGGATACAATATAACTTGTAAAAATCTGATAAACACAAACAATAAGTAAAAAGTTAACAACTTTTTAAAACAGATTAAACAAGATAGGCTTTTGACAAGAAAAACATCACCAAAAATCAACCATAAATAACAAACCGACCGGGTTCTTGATACCAATGTTAGGATCGTATGTATGGAAGATTTGGTGATTCAGGAGGTCTTGGAAGATGGAAGAAAGCCATCTTCAAGTTAGAGAGAGAAGCTAGAGAGAGAAGGGAAAACTAGTGTGTGTTTTATTTATGAAGATGAAAGGATTACACTAAGTCTCACCCCTCCATGGAAGTATGGAGGGGTATTTATACCCAAACACTTACATCTATCACTAAATGACATAACAAGCCCTTGTGTTTAAGGTAACAAAGATAGAAAATGTAATCCCATCAATGTCGTTCCATTTACGAGTTAGGAACGATTCCAACAAATTTCTTACTAAAATAACACTTAAATTCATATATATGGTGTTAACTTACAAATTCATCCAACCCAAATTGATTGTCATACATTTTTACTGCATTAACAATTAAGATTAACACAAATAACGTTTGAATTAAATAAAAAAAAGTAAATATTCTTAACCGGTATGTGTGTTGATTGATTTTGCACGCCTGCTAAGTTCTGATGGTTTGTGGGTGTGTGATTTGATCGGTTGAAGGAAGATAGAATGTGTTTGTGTGTGTGATTTGATTAGGTTACACGCGACTAACTTTGTTTGCGAAAAATGTCCACATCGATTATCGTGCCAGGGGTGGTAGCAGGTGGTTGTTAAAGACGGGAATAGTGAATTAACGAATTACCCTGACGTGCAACGCACGTGGGGACTAACTAACGGGATTTAGTAACGATCGTTAGCCAAAATCCTGAATTTGCAACTACAGTAATGGATCAAGGGCAAAACTCGCAAAAAATAAACGATGGGAGCATTTCTGGCAAAAAAAAATTTCTAAGAATATTTTTGGCAAAAAAACAAAAAATTGCAGTTTACTCAAAAAAAATTCTCACATAAAAAAAATCACCGCTGCAGTGCAACTCTAAAATAGGGAATTAAAAAGTAAAGAGTCGAATTTCTCACTTGAATTCTCCTTGTCAATAACAGCAGCAGGTAATATTAATATTCTGTAAAAAAACTTATTTGTATTCGTTTAGGACTAATTAATTGAGTGATTGTTTAATGTTTTTACTGATATAAATTGGACATCATTTACACTATATTTTTTAGGCAAATTTGTTTCAGTATTTTTTTGCTACATTTCTCAGAAAATTTAACTAATTTTGATTAATACCGTGTTCTTAACATTTTTTATTAAAGAAATGTAAAGTAAACACTTTCTTCTCAAAATTGGGAAGAAACACTTTACTTTAATAATCAACAAAATAACACCAGTGTCATTCCATTTCATTTTCTTTGGCACGGAGCGGTGTGGAGCTTTTTGGAGCGGTGAGCATTTTGGTTTTTAGTATTCGTTTGGCAAAGTAGCGGTGAGCTTTGCTATTTTTTGAGGAATGCTCATTTTTCCAATGTTTTTTTAAGAAGCTATGAGCGGCGAGCTGCGGCTATTGCTCACAGCTCACTGCTACTGTGCTCACTGCTACTTGTAACAAACACACCCTAAAAAAGCATTAAAAGTTAGTTAACTTCAAATAATAAAGTTGGTTACTACGGGTAAAACGGTAAACATATGAGGTTTTCCTATGTTTAGGTTCACAAGGGATGGCCTAACAGAGGTATCTCGTGACCGTTTCCAACCCTTTCCCACCCTACCCCAAATGTGTACCTAGTGAGGTTTGAACGGTGGACCTCTCTTCATAAGGTTAGGACCTTATGTGTCTTATTACTAGCCGATTTGCTGGTGGTTTAGATTACAGTAAAACATAAACTTGCAGAAATTTTTTAGAGTTGGTTAATTTTCTATTCCAGTACTCTCTTATGTTTGTACATATACTTTCTTAAACGGCCAACAAATTATCCAAATCACAAGTATTGTAGATTATTATGTTTATGTATACGTGTTTCTAATTGCAATGTATTATTTCTAGCAAAAATGGAGTCCCAACTACCTTGTGTGTTAGTACTAAGCGGAAAATCAGCAAGCGAGAAGGAAATAGTCAAGTCTTTAAAGGAAAAAGCATCCCTAAAATTTGCCGACGATATAAAAATGTTGACTTTTTTGCAATCTGAGATGGAAAGGCAAGATGAATTTGATACTGACGCTTACATGAGTTCTCTAATGACTATGTGTTTTGGAAGACTTCTTCTTTGGTCTCCAAGATTGCCTTCGACTCAGGACTTCGTCTCTCTGTAAGTGCAAGAAGCTTTTGAGGTTCATATTGTTTGCAAGGTATTGAAAGTTTTTGGTTTTATGCAGCAACTTTAGTGAGATTCCAATAGGTTCAGTGTGCATTGCTGATTTTCAGTTTAAAGGACGAGGTAAGTAACATAGATATTGATCTGTATGTAAAGGCTATAGGCTAATAGAATGAGTTATAAATGTTACAGGGCGTTCACAAAATGTATGGGAATCTCCAGAGGGTGCCCTTCTCTTTTCATTTACAATACAAATGGAAGATGGTCGTGTGGTGCCTCTTGTGCAGTATGTTGTTTGTCTTGCTGTGACAGAAGCAATTAAGGACCTTTCTCTACGAAATGTAAGCTTTTTATTTCTTAACTTTGATGTTTGATATGCATACTTCTTTATTGCTAGATATGTCACAAGGCTTTAGATTGACGAGGACTAACATAAATGCTTATAAATACCTAAATAGTTTCAATGGCAACAAATTATATTATTATGATTACTACTATCATAATATAATGTTTGCAATCATGTTTGGTACATTAATTATTCATGAAGTTCATTGTAAAGAACAAACTTTTTTAGGGGGTCGACAATAACTGACAAACGTTTTTGAATTCATTGCTTCAAAGTGTTACCCAACCCTGTAGTTCTTTGATATCTAATATCTTCTATTTCGAGTATAGAAAACGTTATCCCTTAAGTCATATATGTAGGATCCTGTGCAACTTTAACTTGGTTTCTGCATGTCATATTGTCTTGTCATACAAGTATGCTGTAGCTTATGCTCAAATTAATTTTATGAATCTACGGAGTATTTCTTAGCCAACATTAGGTGCAAGCCAGACAAACATGTAAACAAGCAGCTGCTCGACCAGTCATCGTATTAATAGTCCTATTGTTAAGAGTACCCTGCTTTTATGGTTAAAATTTTAAAACTTAATGGCGGAGTATATTGGAAAGGCTGCTAATGAAACAGGATAGATTCATGTGGTGAAGGCAAATCATGGACCAACTAAAAACAGGTAATCTAATATCTGTTGCTAGCATACTTAGTGGTGCAAATGATTGTCTGATCAAATTGCGGTTTGCACAACCATTACTATGTTAAAGAAAGCATGACGAAACATGGTGTTATTGCAGGTTAGCATATTATATATTTGTATGTTTTTGTTGAACTTCAATATATTGGTGGCTTAAGTCATATATTAAGTTCAACGGGTGTTCCCATTTCTATACTAAGGTGACTACCCAAATGTGTGAAAACGGGTAGAGCAGGATATGCGATGATACGAGTAGAGGTTTTCTGGTAATTTAATCTGCATGATCATATGAAAATTGATTATCGTATTGTGTTTTGTCATGCCGAGAAAATGTGTAGTCTTTGCCTCTTTGGCAAAAACACAAGAGGAACAGCTGGTTCACGATGTAACAAAGGCCTAGGTAATAAGTAGGTATACTTGGATTATCGAGGATAACAACTTATTAAGGGTTTTAGTCATGTAATTACTAGAAGGCGATGAATTAGGATAATGTCATCGCCTGTTGACACTAGTATGCCAAGCTGGAATCCCGGACACTAGGGGGTGGCCATGTGTTTGGGAGGAAGCCTTACCAATCGTGGTAGGGGGTTTAATATTGCTGGTGCATTTAGGTAGAATTGTAATTGTGTTGCACATGGTGGGCATACATGAAATTAGGGCAAAACGGCCTGCTAGTGTCAAGTGGCAAAATAAAACTGATGGTAAAATGGCAAGGCTTACTAACAGTGTTGAATCAAGTAAACGGTATATCCGTTTTATGAAATTAGAGAGTAGTGTGCAACAACTTTAATGAACCTATATCCTATATTATACTAGAAAATTCATGCAAAAAGGCCTGAGCAATGCTAATAGACGTGTTATATTGGAAGACGAGGACACATGGAAGTAGAGAAGGATTAAAAATTACATAAGAGAGGTTAATAGTTTTATCTTCAAACATACGCATCTACGAAGGTAGTAAGGAATGCCTTGTCCAACGATCACATGTATATAGACCAACGTGCTACTGATTTTTTCAATAAAGATTTTATCCATCACTGTGCTACTATTCATAACATCTCATCCGAATCACTATTCACCTATGATCCCACATCGACCAAGTATGGGATTGGTTGGTGGTTTACAAGTCTAAGTGTACCCTCCTCTTACAAGCTAGCTTTGTGAGTGAGTTCTACACTTTAACTTATGAGCCGATACAAGCCTAGTATGGGATAGCTTCGTATCCGTTGGTATCAGAGCTAGCCCTGCCTTTCGAGGTTCCAACACTCGGAGTGGTGGCTTGGACCCAAAAGAAGGGTGCCAACTGTGACCAACGAGATCTGAGTGGTGGCCTATGGAGTAGTTGCTTAGGACTAAAGAGGGGTGCAACCGCAGCCAACGAGGACGTTGGTTCTTCAAAGCGCGGGGTATTGTTATGATCCCACATCGACGAAGTATGTGAGTATGTGATTGGTTGGTGGTTTATAAGTCTAAGTGTCCCTCCTCTTACAAGCTAGCTTTTTGAGTGAGTTCTACACTTGAACTTATGAACCACTACCCAGGGTGGGATAGGTTCGTATAAAAAACACTACTCATCAAACCATAGTTACTGCTCATAAAAAAGGTTGAATCTTCTTTTGAATTCGCGTATCAATGGCGGGCTATAATGGAAGAGCATCGAGCAAGTATGCACGCTCACAAAGAAGTCCATAAGGAGACGGTGAGATCTGAACTAAGGATGGCAATTGTGCAACAGAGTATGGAGGGATATATGGTTGATCAAAGAAAAACTTGCTGAGAGATGGGAATTAATGAAGTTGATTGTGCAGCAGAGTACGGAGGGATATATGGGAGATCAAAGAAAAACTTGCTGAGAGACGGGAATTAAGGAAGTTGATTGTGCAGAGTACGGAGGGATATATGGGAATTACAACTGCACAACAGAAATTCAGTTTGTTAAGGATTCCACCAAACCTGTGACAACCGAAAAAAAGAAGTGAAGATGGTGGTAATTTGGACGAGCTTATGGTTACGTCAGCTGTGGAGAAAGCCGATTTAACGTGGCCAATTTTGGCAGCGAAAGAAGATTTAGGGCAGAAGTTAATCGATGACTTGGATGAGCCTCTTATTGTGCTTGAATCAGATCACAAGATTAACAAGATCGGGTTCTCTATTGCACCTATCGAGCAAAGTTCGGCTGGAAAGAAAATCATAGAATTAAAGTTGGGATGTGAGATATGTCTCGGACTGATGTTCGGTTGAAACAAGAATCGGTTCATGCCCAAAGAAGAACCTGGGATCCCGGAATTACTCGATGTGTTTTGAAGCAACACCTTAAGGACAAGGTGTTTTTGGGGCGGCAGTATTGATACGACCCCTTATCATAAGTATTTTTTTATTATTATTTTAAGTTAGTTCCTTCTATTGTATTTCTTGGTGAGAAAGCTACATTAGGGTAACTCTAGGATATCGTTTATTATAAATAGGGCATTAAGATTGTAAGTCTGATTATGTTGAATGGATATGAAGTATAGATTTATTAATCAATTGGGGGTTGGTTTATCTCATTAATATAAACCAGTGGCGGGCCGATCTATCCCAATATATAAACTACTTATCTTGTTTGTTATCGAATTTGATGCCAATTGAAACGAACCAGATTCGATAACAAACAAGATAAGTGGTTTATATTAATGAGATGAACCGACCCCCAATTGATATAAATCAATACTTCATATTCATTCAACATAATTTGAATTACAATCCTAATGCCCTATTTATAATAAACGATATCTTAGAGTTACCCTAAGGCCCTAGCTTTCTCACCAAGAAATACAATAGCTTTCTCATCAAGAAATACAATCAAAGAAAACTAACTAAATTAATAGTAATAAAAAAATACTTAGGATAAGGGGTCATATCACATGCATTTATCAACCTGACTGGTGATAGTGGTTTTAGTTTTTTCGTGGGAGATGCATAGTTCAATGAATCATATACTTTTGTGTATATTTCTTCAAGTATGGGAATTGGAGATGGATGTCAAATACTGTGAAGTGCATATAAATAGCCAACTGGGTTGGGATTAGAATTTAGTTGATATGGAAATAATAGACCAAGCTAATCATGTAGTGGTAAGCGTTGTGGGTCATATAAATAGCCATGGAGGGTTTATTGGTCTTCCATTTATGCAAAAATATGTAGTACCAGATAAAGGAAGTTGTTACTGAAGCTTTGAAAATGCATAGAGAATCGAGTTCTGTGAGACTGTGACGTAGTCTTGAATCCAAGGGATAAGTTAGGAGTTTTTTGAATAAAAGATAGAACAATTTTAATGTATAAGACGAAGACATTGAAACATGAATAAACGTCAATGTCTTGAACACACTCACCAAAATCATATATGACCGTTGTAATCATTGAGAACATGCTAAGGTATTTCATTGGATCCGGATCTACGTTAAAGCCAAGTACACATGATTGATTTCATATTAACCTTCTGTAAATTTTTTAAGCTTCCCGCAACAACCTTTTTTCTTTAACACTAAGTTTGTCCATAAATGAAAGAATACTAGTCACCCTTATTTGCCATTAATATGATCCAAAATGCAACCCACCACCCAACCGGCTATTTTGTAATATTTGAGACACATCTCGAATATATCAAACACCTCATCACATATTCGGATAAGTTTCAGGGATTTCATAAAGACCCGTAATGTTCCATGATACTATGCTAAACATGAGAAGTTTAGGCTGTTTTGGTACTTGTTCCTCCATGCATCTAGGTTCCTGTACTTTTAAGATCACTCTCATCCACATCAGTCTTCATAGAAGTAGCAGTACCATCGTTTTCTTCATCTCAAAGGTCAAAGGTCAAAGGTTAATATGACATTAGTCTATGCAACCTATGTCTTACTTTGTCCATCTATTTTATCTATTTGCTAGGATGTGTAAACAATCAGCCTTTTCAATTTGATTTCTTGCAGTAGATCATATGTATTGCATTGATCATACACAAAGTTATTTCATATGAATTTATGCTCTGACTTTGATTAGCTTGAGCGTAACCTTTGATCTGCTACCTTAACTTTTCTTTTGACCTATAATTTCCCAATGTCTTTATTCATAGAAGTTGGGTTTTAGACAACTGAACGCAACTCATTACTTTCACAACATGAGTGTACCCTTTACTTGCTACCCTTCTCTATAAACACCACCTATTTCATCAAATTTTATTGTTGGCAAGATACATGTCGTGGACTCAGACATTGTCACATTGCCATTGGGATGAATAATCAGATTTCAGCAGCTGCTGCAAAGAGGCCGTGCAGAATGCAGATTGAGGTATAAGTTTGCTTTTGACTTAATACAGAAGCAGTTGGTGTAATATTTTGTAGTTAGTTAACCCTAAATAGCATAGCTAGTTTATTGCCATTTTATTCATCCAGGCCTGTCCTCAGTTGTCCGTTTGTTTTTATGGCTGTGAGCTATTGCCTTCAAGTCTTGTAAATAACTATATTATAGTTGGATCTGTTAACTTATTTTCGTTGATTCTATCCTTCAGCAAAATACAAGGAGTATGAGTTGAATTTATGACATGTTAATTTTGAAAGATCAAGCCATGATACAACCACTGTTGATATGTCATACCCTTTGGTTACTTCATTGGACTTATGTTTATATTGCAACCATGACTCTGCTACATTCGTTGCTCACATGATAGATATCAAGGAAGCTACTCATTCATTGGTGATTGTTTATGCTTGCTGCTGATCTATTGACATTTGTTTTGTAATATCAATTTCAGGGCATCCCTCCTTTGGATTTAAGAATAAAGTGGCCAAATGATATTTATTTAGATGGCCTTAAAGTGGGAGGAATTTTGTGTACATCAACATATAGATCTAAGAAGTTTAATATTAGTGCCGGTAAACATCTCACTCAACCAAAATATCTTTCTCTTCTATGTAAGAAACTGCTTCAGAGAAATGCACTATATTATATGTGGATGGATTATGGTTAAATAGTTGTGATCTTTATCTCTTATTCCAATTGCAGGAGTAGGATTGAATGTTGATAATGATAAGCCAACCACATCCTTGAATGCTGCGCTCCGGATTTTGACTTGTGATTTCCAACTACGGAGAGAAGACATTACATCAGTCTTTTTTAACAAATTCGAGTATCTCTTCTGTATTTTGATGAATCAAGGTGAGTAGTAATTTTGATAATGTTAGAAGCACTTTAAAGTGTCAAATTATGCCTTCCCTTGTTGTATCCGCATAGTGTACTGGGTGTGAGTGCTACATGAGTGTGCATGATATAAAATCAACTCTCTCTAATCTGTTTAAAATAAATACTTTAAGTATGACTTGGATTTGGTTATTCAGTTTGTGTGTCACTTGGCTCGGTTGCGGTCTTAAGTCATTCAATGTATGCTTTCTAATAAAATCTTATTCTTGCTCCCTAAATACATACTTTTCATTTCTACATATTTTGTTTTCCTTTTTTAAGTTTTAATTATGAAATTGATACAAATTGGCTAATACTCGGTTTAATATAAAAACTCCTGCAATTTGAGAAGCAGGTTTTCTTTCTAGTCGATTGAATCCAAATAACTCTCTAACCCTAAATTGATAATCTGCGTGAATATAAATACCCACCAGACTTCATTACAAAGGATTCCTAATCCTAATAAAACTCTAATACGTGTATAATAAACAAAAGATAACTTCTGTTACTTCCAGAATTCAAATTTACCCCAAAGGTCCTTCAACTTATTTCTTTTTGCGCCGCTGGAACACTTGACCCCACTTTTGACTCGTATTCATATCAGAAATCAGTCATGTTATGTCAAGAAAGTTCTTAGGACTTTGTTGATATTCAGTTACTGAGTTCTTATTATGGTTTAAACTTTACACACTTCTCCATTTGCTTTGCGAAGAATTAGTTATCAACTAACCATTGGTAATTATTGGAAGTCTTGCTCCAAAAAGTTAGCAATTATTATCGCATATTGAAACTATGCTTCCTAGTCTTTTAGCATGGAAAGTTCAACATGTGAGTTACCGCGTTACCAAATCAAAGCACATCATTGGCGTGTCCAGGTCATGTCACCTTTATGATATCTTACGGGATTCAGTTAATCTAGTGGATTCAGTTTTTTAGGGTGTAAAGTCGGGTACATTCTGCATTTAACATAAAGTAGAAAATGTAATTCAAGGTTTCTCTTACTTGAAATGCAGGCTTTCGACCACTTGAGGACCTGTATTACAAGACATGGCTCCATAGGTAAGATTGCAGATGTAGTACAAAATGGGCGACTTTGTTACATTTTGGCAACATAAGACATCAAAACAGTTTGTTTCTATAGGGTTCTAAGAACCATTTTTCTAAAACTTGGGATTTTTATCTATCCTGTCCTACGCATTATGGTCAGCTAAATGTCAGAAGTTCTGAAACGTGAACATTTTAATATTTATTAGATCTGCCTGTATGCCCATCAGATATAGTACAGTTGGGGAAGAAAGAAGAAAAGAAATACCCGTTTTATAACTTCTTGCCGAAGTTTGTTCCCTAATAGAATTTATGACCTCGATCTATTAGTGTACACCATTACCAATTTATTTGGATTTCATGATTAGTCTTAATATGTGCAGTGGGCAGAGGATTGTTGTTCAAGACAAAAGTGTTGGTGAAGATTCTCTGATAGAAAATGTCGTAACCGTTCAAGTGAGCCACATATGTATTTTGTGAATATGCTTGTTGATTAGATAATCAAGAAAAATCTTATTCACTAGCCTTCGATTTTGCATTAACTGGTTACATTTATAATTGTGATCCAGTGGTGCATACAGGATTATTAGTTTAAGCAGAAGCAGTTTTGTGCTATCAAAACTGCTTTTTCTTATCTGCTTATTTTCAGGTTATATAAGCAGATTTTGATGATCGAGAGCTGCTTATTTCAAAGTTTGTTTTTTTGCTACAATGAAAATTAACTTTTTACATCATATCAAACTTAAAAGCAAATAAATTTAATTGAAAATTTTCAACAGATTATTATTTTTTTCGAAATTTCTTGTATTTTTAACACAGTAAGCAACTGTGTAGTTAATGACCAAAATTTCGGTGTTTCGGTCAAGGACCGAGATACGAAATTTTTGGTATTTCGGTGGGATTTCGGTGGTATTTCGGTAATTTTAATATTATGCAATATCTATATCTATATAATAATTAATACTTAGTACTTGATCAAAATACAAAATTCAAGCTTAAAAGTGTCAATATTTGATAGATTAGTGTTAACGAGTGTTGGAAAACCCGCGCGATGCAGCGGGATTGCTTAAAGGACTTACTTTGCAACGACATTTAAACCTCAGGGGTTGTTTTTGCTAAGTTGCGAAAGATTATTAATGCTAAATGACTTACTTGCAACGAACTTTAACCTCAGGGCTGTTATCGCCAAGTTGGCAAAGTTTGCATTTAATGTGTGGTTTTTATTCTATCTTCTATCTCTTTCAGCCTTTTAGTATATATAATAATACTTGCAAAAATTAGTGTTTATTATGTTGTGTTTAAGTTTGGACAAAAAAAAAATTAAGAAAACCTGGAAAACCGGTATACCACCGAAATTTGGACTGAAATTTGGACCAATTTCGGTGAGATTTCGGAAAATTTCACCGAAAATCTCGGGACCGAAATTTGGACCAAAATTCTGGACTGGTATACCACTGGAGGACCGAAAACCGAAATACCACTGGTATACCACCGAAATTGACTACATAGGTTAAGCAAATTCAAACACCATTTCTAGAAGTACTCATATTTAAGCAGCTTATAAGTACCTATTTTAAGCGAAAGCGCAGAAAATTAATTTATCACAGATACTTTCCTAGGAGCATGCATAACATTGCATTGGTGAGATAGTTATATGAAGCATGCTCCAGTTTTAGTCGTATTCTTTAGTTATATGTTGATTCCGTTGGGAGATGCTACACTGAGATGTGACATTTTCACTTCTTAATTATAGGGGTTAACATCTTCTGGATATTTACTGGCCATTGCTGATGACGGTGAGATGTGTGAGCTTCATCCAGATGGTAATAGGTACTATAGTAACCATTCCGTTCCTTGCTATTCAATATTAGGAAATAGCCTATAACAGAAAAGAGTACAAATCATGACTTTGTATTGTCAAATGGTTGCAATTAAGTTAAAAGACAACCTTTCATATCTCTACTTTCAGTTTTTTTTTACCAATTTAAGTGGTGCTTAAGTTTAAACACAACACGGGTGCCTATACTTATTTGATATGCTAGACAGGTCGTTTTATTGACCAATAGCGACAGAAGGATCCGTGAGTA
Organism: Chrysanthemum makinoi; assembly: GCA_910596185.1. NCBI lineage: Eukaryota > Viridiplantae > Streptophyta > Magnoliopsida > Asterales > Asteraceae > Chrysanthemum > Chrysanthemum makinoi. Next base: position 251,672,782 of record OU343219.1, on the reverse strand, counting down.
AATATGTACCAAGTGACCTATACAGCCCTGTGCATGTAATTAGTAGAGAGTAATAACAAAATTGAAAGTAGAGAACCTTTACTCAATTTGACCATTTACAAAGCAAGAAGTAAATAAAATTGAAAAAGAACTTAATGAAGCCATGTCACCTCTGATGCCAAGGCCATTGAGGTGCTATTTTCGCCATCTAAAGCGGGATTTTAAAGCAAATAGACACGTGAGAAAACATAGAATGAATAAAAATAACAAAGTATAACCATATAGTTCTTGTAGAATGATGGTTTCTTTATGTAAAAGATCCAGGATATACATCTAGGTTATTAATTCAAGAAGAATCTGCCTTTGATATGATGCTAGAGAACACAATACTGAACTGGTGAAAACAAACTGATTTAAGAGTTGGTTGACCATGAATTTTTGTAAGAGTTTACCGTGTGATGTCTGAATTTTGAACTAATGAGAATTTTAAACCAATTATTAAGAAAAAATCATGTACAAAAACATCCACTCCAAAGTCCCAACCCTCAAAATCGCGATGAGTTTTGGTGCCTTAGGATTTAGGGACCATATTGTAAAGTTTGCAAAAGTATTGTGATCATTTACCTTGCTTAATCTAATTTATTATACTACATATTGAATTTTATACAGTTTTGATTTTTTCGAAGGACTTGTAAGGAGAAAACTTACCTGAGAGACTTGATCATAAGATTGTTGGAGGTAAGTATGCACCAGCTAATAAATCCATGGGCATGGTGCAGTTGTGTAGATGATTACTTAATTGCTACATTAACCAGTTATGTTTTCTAACATCTAAGTTGTTGAACAGAAGAGCAGCTCAGGTATACGCGTGTGTTGCGGGGAGATCGAGGTCTATGTATCAAAAAGTAGCAGTTTCATGACTTGCATTATAGAAAGATAATCAAATACAAAGCAAATGTTAAACATTGTAAAATTAACCGGTTTGCCATGTATGTGATACTTCATTTGATTTATTTAATTTCGTTCTTTATTGATTGGAAAATTAAATTTACTTTGGAGTATATGTATTTCACATCTGTGGGAGGTTTAGTTTTAACTAACGTGATACTTTTTAAAGTTTGAACTAAGCAACTTGGTGATATGTTATGGTTGAAGTAAATGATGATTTTTATTAGTCTCCCTTAAACCATTTTTGATAAATTTTGGAGCGTATAATATTATTAAACAGTATACATTGGAGACTAGAAAGTACAAATTAGTAGTGATGTATAAGACAAATATTGGGGACTCTTTGATCAGCAAACTAATACTTCTCAAATAACATATTTCATTTTTGGGTGTCTCAAATAATTGTCACCTTCATTTTAGGTAATAAAAAGAGAATTTAGTGGAAGAATATTCTATTTGAGTGGTTGAAATTTGTAGGGGTCCCACTTTTATTAAACTATGTGCTTCTTGTCTGGTGACAATAATTTTGAGACGGAGGGAGTAACAAGTTTAATCTGAGTTAAGCTAGAGTTCTGCTTTCAACATCCCACATAGCTCGAGCATTGACGGGCTCATTTCTTTCTTGGAATACAATGTGACAGGTCTTTAGATGTTGTTGAGGTTTTTTTGATACGCCAACATTTTCGCTCAATCTTATGAATATCTTGCAAAAGGACACGTATAGATTGACATCCATCGTACATCGAAATCACAACATGGCCAATTAATGTAAAGTTTAACAGATTACAATAAGGAGAACAGTTTTCTTATCGATGAATTGTTATTACATAGCCAACCAACAACTATCTAACAAAATAAACATAAATGACATTGAAGTCAAAACTTACATAAAGACTATTTAAGAAACAATCTAATACAATTAAAGATCCATGCAAGTCTTCTGGCTTGTTTGGTTTGGACCATAAAAAATAGAGACCTTGAGGTATGCCAAGTTTTGGTCAAAATGTTGACCCATAGCAAAAAGTGTGTAGACCATGAAAGTCATTTAGAAAGGAAATATGAAAACAATTTGTAAACAATTGCAACTATGACTACAAAGATGATCTGATCGGTTATGGAGATACTTTCATTTTTGTCAACTGCTTCATTTAGATTTGAAGGTGAGCACTTGAGTTCAATGGAGTATGCTCCTTTGTCTTCATGGATATCTGGTTCTATGTTTATCTCCCCCAATGCAGATCTCAACTCTCCATAGCTCCATTCCTTTACTCAATATTATCGAATTTGTTAGGTGTAGCAACTATGTAAATCACTGTGTGTTTAAATTCACATCTTTCTTGATAAAAATCGAGTGTATTAGTTTAGTTTCATTTTACACACATTTTTTAGGCACACTCTGCATTTAAAGAATGTACTAATATGAGCAGCGGCATACAAACTCTTTCTAAATCTTTGGTCATTAAATTTTGAGGAAACCAGCGGCCAAGCCGATCCAAGTTAGATAATGTGCCCCTCAATTAAAGTGGATGAGGGTTCAGATCCTGGTTGGGACAAAGAAATTAACTATAGGTGGTGTTTGTGAGTTTAATTTAGAAAACAAAAAATTTATGGAATTTGCTAGATATCATAAGGTTTCTAATTTAAATAGTCACCAATTTAACTGTTAATTTATTTCCTGTACCTTTCGGTTTCTTTATTTGCATTGTCTCATTTAAGTTACACCTTTACTTGTAACATTTATACACCTGTGTGCGTGGAGTTTTATTATTCTTACAATACCGTAGTGCATGCGTGGATGGTTAGCAATTACCTCAGCTTGTTCTCCCATGGTAAAGACAATGGTGTTAGGGTTGGTGTGGAATGAGTACGCTCCGTCCTCAGACAAGAGACGGAATTCCCCATATTCGGTTGGGATATGAAGGCTGACAGCAAATGCAGCTGAATCCCGTCTTGAAGACCCATCCAATGCACGTGGAGTTTGAGATGAACGTGGCGTGTGTGGTTGAAGAGATGAATTATTATGCTTAAACAGCGTCATTCTTGTTTCATTTTCCTTAATTTTCTTTCGAGGTTGCTTGCCACTATTGCTTCCAATTACCTGAGTCACGTCTTTTGCAATTTTCTCCAGCTTATTCGCAACATTCTCCATATTCTGTCTGCAAATATATGTAACTACAAGTGTAAAATGATACATTTACTAATTTTTGATAAATATGTTTTTGAGCATCTTAACTTAACACACATTTGAACAAAACATTATTGATCATGAGTTGACACATTTGATAACTAGCTAGGATTTTTCTAGTTTACCAGTTTCACGTGTTTCTCCTTATTTTTTTTTTTTTATTTATTTTTTTTTTTCCTCCAACCGCAGAAACTAACAAAACTTTTAGATTGTTTCCTCCAGCACTTGCAGCTATCAATAGAATTATTTCTCAAATGAAAATTTTTTAGACAAATGAAGAAGGTTACAGTAGACAATAGAGATGATTGGAATATCAGTTTGGATACGAAAAATATATTCAATTCCACATACGATAATGGATATAAAGAAAAACAAAGATACCTGAAGATATGAAACTGGTCGGCATTCTTAACATCTCTCCTTCTTTCGGCCATGGTCATAGCAGATCTGGACCACGCAAACTCCTCCCTATCACCATCACGGCTCCACCTCTCGGCCAACAATCCAAAACAAAACTCAGCCTCGCTAAACGCCATTTGCAACTCCTCAGGAGATATCCCATGACCACTAACCCGAAACACACCAAACTTAGTAGCCGAATCCAACATCATATGGATCGTATTCTTATCCTTAGTTTGAATCATCTTATAATCCACGTCAGCAATAAGCGGTCGGTTATTCATCATATGATCATCTGCGGCAGGCATATCATCAAATTCAGGAATGTTCCTCATTTTGTCCACATAATTGTTGAAAGAAGGCCTGGAATTTGGCATTGGGGACGGAGGTTGGGCTGGCGACGATGATAAACGGCTTCTGATACGTGCGAGAGCCATGATTCATAGTTTTTTTGGGATCAAAAAATGGGAATTATAGTAATTGCATGCCGCGTTTTGTGGTGTATGGATGGCACGTTTTCTTTCATTAATCACTTGTACGTTTGGATGCATAAGGTAACTTGTACTTTTGAAACGCACGTCTCTGGGCTATTTCCTATTTAATTTTTATTTCTAAGTAACATATATATATATATAATTTGTAACATATTGATACATGGGCGGAGCCAGGATTTCAAATTAAAGAAGAACCGAACATAAGTGTAAAATGATAACGATATTATCCGAAAAAACATAATAAAACATGATAAATAGGCGAGTACCTTAGTATAAATATAATAAAAGAAATTAGTTGTCTAGAGTTAATACACTAGCCTTAATCAATCTTAGTAAGAATTAGTTGTTATCTTCTTTCTCGTTATGTGATCTAAAATGATACTCATTCTTTTACCGAAAGTTAACAATGATAACCATTGTTTTAAAAGACTCGCAAAGGTCTCGAAAAGACCTCGCAAAAGCTTGAGGTTTGGTCATGCCGCCTTATGCTATGTCTTTTTGTAAACTTGATATATATGAAATATGATATAAATATATAAATATTTTCATGTTTTATGCCGCCTTATGTCACGCCTTATAAATGTAAAAACTTCGCTTTAACCGCAAAAGCGTGAAGCTTAGTCATACCGTCACGCCAGGACTCGCGCTATCTATAACCTTGATGATAACTATGATCTCTTAAGAGAAAAAAATACTTTGATTGCTAAATTACTTCTACCACAAAGTATATATATTATATACAACATGATTTGTAAAACCCTGATAATATATATATTATCTAATGTATTAAATTGAATAAACAAGGATAGGGAAAAAAAACTAGTACAGTAATTAACAGCTAGTTATCTATATTAACTAAAAAGCGGGGAACACATGTGCTCATGCCCGTTAATTTATTGCTAAGTTTACGAACTTGGCAGAATAGCATTTAGGTGTCGCTTTGCAATAAGTCCAAACATTAAATGCAAAGTTTTACAACTTGGCAAATCCCTGAGGTTTAGTATCGTTGCAAAGTAAGTCCGAACATTAAATGCAAAGTTTCACAACTTGGCAAAAACAGCCCCTGAAGTTTAAGTGTCGCTACAAAATAAGTCCTTAGAAGCCAATCCCGCTGCATCGCGCGGGTTTCTACACTCGTATTAACTAAAGCGGACAACTAGTTTAAGAATACAAAACATTTAGAGCTATGTGTAATCATTATTAAAACAATGAATGCATTTGATATCTTAACGAGTTACTCCGTATTTTCTACCTTTCTTTTCCGTATAGTACATTTGGAGGGGCTGACAGCTCAGATTCTCAAAATAGTAGGCTTTAGAGCAATCGGTATGGTAACCCTCACAACCATGTTAACCTTTAACGCCGCAACGTTAAGGGGCGTTAACCACACCGGATCCAGCGTTAAATCCGCATTAACGGTGCCACGTTAACCCCTTAACGCTGTGTTAAACACTTTTTTGTTCTTTATGTAAATGGGTTTTGGTGGGTATTTTGGTTTTTAAAAGTTGCAGAATGTGTGTGTTTTAAAGGTTTCACGTTAAACAATTATGTATTTGTGTGTGTGTGTAAAAGTTGCAGGTTTTTAAGGTGGAAGAAAGAAAGTTTAAGTGTTTAACAGTTTCAGTCCTTGTGGTTTGTTTTTGTTTTTTTTTCTTTTTTTTTCTATTGTTTTTCAAAAGTAAAAAAAATACTAGTTATTGTAAATTTTAGTTTTGTAACTTTAAAGAAAATGTTTTGTTTGTATTTTATAAATGGAAAAGAAAAAAAAGTGGGGCCCAAAATGTGGGGTTAAAGTAAGTTAAGGTTGAGTTATGATAAGGAGTGTTTTTTTGTTGAGTTAAGGTGAAAGGTTAAAGCTGATGTGGCGCTGACGTGGCAGTGTGTTAAGGTTTAACACATGTTACCAAACCCTCCGCTCTTAGAGTGATATTACATTGTATCTAGTGGGCTAGTTGGGAGGGGCCTAGCACCTGCTAGCCAACCCATCCCCTCCGCCTCTGTATAGATACGAAAATAGATACATGTTGAAGGAAGATAACCTAAACCCGCAAATTATTGAAGATAAGTAACTAACTCACAAGAGCCTTTCGCGTCCATCACCATATATATGTTTAAGATGTGTTTTTCAAGCAGCTGGGAATTCAAGTATTGTGATTTGTGAGTAACAAAAGGTGAAAAGTATGTGTCGTTCCAAAATCAGTTAGAATTGAAGATCAATGCAAAACAATCAATCATAAAGCATTTCTAGGACACAAGTTGTTCGCTTCTTAATTGTTCATTCAATTGTGTCAACTTCTCTAATTCGTGCAGACATGCCCTAACCAATACGTATTTCCTCCTACAACACTAAACGAGTACAATCCCAGTGTGTTGCCCAAGTATACCGATATAATAACATATACATATAATATATCTATATGTATATTAATGAACGTGCATTAAGTGTATACTATAACAAACGCAAAATTTTCAGGTCCTTACTCAACGTAAGCTCGAAATAATCTATTTTCTAAGTTTATATGTTCACTCTTTAGGCGTAATTTTAAGTTAGGCAGCACACATCGCATTCCGGCACAATCAAGGTTTTAATAAACGTCAAATATGGTTCTATAACTTTTATGAGATATTAGTCGTGTTTATACCCGTCTTTCATGGAAAAATTATTACGGACGCAACGACGTAACTCTCGTAAGTCGAAACCAACATTTACTAACCTAAATGGGTCCCATACTCTTAATATATAAAAGATTCACAAAATTTCATAAACGGTCCTTGTTTTAAGTTTTGTCCGCCACCCTTCTACTTCCAGTTTTGGTAAAAATGGTCCTTTGGCAAATTTAATACCCTATTAGGGTTTCATTTTCTCATTTTTATCTCCGACCTCTCTTTATCACTAACCGGCCGCCAACTTACTCCGGCCAAATGGCCACCTGTGCCGCCACGCCACAAACTGTCGCCGCCACTCTGATGTACTCCGCCGGCGCCGCTCCAAGACGTAAGTTAGATCGGGTTTAGATCGTGAGATTAGGGTTACACTTAGTGTACTTTGGTTCGAGTGTTCACGTATTCGTCATCACCACCATCATCTCTCTCTTCTTTTTCTTGTTTGGTAAGTTCCTAACACCACACCACCACTCGTATCTTTACAACCGAATATTAAGTATCTTCGTGGTCTAAAAGATTTGTGATAACGTTTTTTTAATAAACTCGTGTGGTTAAAACCGGCTTTTAAAAGTATGTTTGTGTTGGAAATGCTCCTAAACAATATTAGTGTTAGGTCACCATAAGTTAACACAAGAATCAATATGTAAGAAATAAGATGAAAGAGAGATTGATTGAACACACAAAACACACACACGTATGAATAGAGAATGTTTATGCGTAGAGAATGTATTAAGATGAACAACCAACCTTCAAGAGAAGGTTTACATTAGTATTTATAGGGGAAGGGATCTAGGGCAACATGTCTAGTCCCTTCTTTTATTATTGGGCTTGGGCCAAGGCTCATGGACTTTCTACATAAGCCTTACCATTAATACAAACATAAAAGCCTAGTTTAAGCAACCTATTACAAATTAATTACTAACACTTGAAATACAAGTTAGGAGTGATTCCAACAATCTCCCCCTAAGTGTTAGTAGTTAAGTGATGACTCCAGCAATCTTGGATAAATTGTTGGTGTTGATGTAATAGCAACTGCCTTGACGTCTTCTGACATTCCTCTTTCTTGTGAGAAGAAGTGCCATGATTCCAACAATCTCCCTAGTGTGAGGATCTTGTTTCTTTTGAAGTTTTCAACTTTGACGTCTTTGTAATCTTTGTTCTTTGTTCTGGTGTGGATATGGTGATGTTATGTTGTTGTTGTCTGCATCAGGTCCGCTTTGTTGGTCAGGTGTCTCCACGTCCTTCTCCAACATGCTCATACGCTCTTTGACGTTGGATTTCAGATTCGATGTAGTTCTCTAGTCTTTAACTTTGTAGATTCTTTGGTTGATGAAGAATCCTTTTGACTTTTGTGTTGCCTTTTGAGAGAATTTCATTTGAGTTATTGTTGGTATGAGCATGAGGAGATTCAGCACGATCATTCCTCCCAGGAGCATCCATAAGAAGAAAACATAAGAATTGGTTAGTGATAAACACCAATCGATCATTGTGATTGTTTCTTAGAGAATTGACCACTATGATTGTTCTTCTGATGAATGTCTTGATTCCATTCACCTTGATCGGGCGAATCAGCCGTCTGAATCCCATAAGGGACAGTTGGCATTACATTGAACAAGTTCAAGTAATGACCCACATCTTCAGGACTCGATTCTTGAAAGGAATCTCCTTAGCGTGATTTCCAGCACTTACAAGTTCGAACTTCGAGGATGTTAACAGCATAGTGTGAAAACACATCTCTAATTCTGGCAAAGGCTGTTCCTGAACTGGAGTCCCTCAAGTAGGATAACACGATGTACCGGAGTACACCTACAGTTCAGGTGAGTCGCTGAGGTACATCGAAGCATCACTCCACGATTGTAGACCGTTTGAGACAACACTAAGCATAACATAGAAGGGGCTACTGAAGCGACCTGCTGTCTGGGCTGTTTGATGTTGACCCTTTCAGGAGTTTCCATTCAATCACTGAGGATCACAGTTGTGAACCCCTCATAAATGTTCTCGACAGATTGCTAAGATCTGTGTAGGACTCTAGAATTGTATCACTTGCGTCCTTAATGTTGAACGACAAGTGATGAAATGTCAAGTGTTCCTAAGAGATCTTTTGATGAATCTCGTGGCTCTAGACTCAATAGTGCGCTTTGGTTTTCCTGAGCGGAGACTAGGGAGAGGGTCTCTTTCTTCAATACCAGCAATCTCTAAGAGAAAGCCGATAGTTTACGTAGGGTTCCCTGTGAGAATGAAACAAGATTATGTTGAGAGAAACTTGAGTGGCTAAGAAGGTTTAGTGCATGCTGTAACACCCTCAGTTTTGAATAGCAGCGGAAGCTAATCGAGGATATTACTTATTAGCACAAAGTACACATTACAGAAAACGACTCTAAATGAGACGTTCCAAAATGCATTATCATTCGAATTTATTCATAATATCAAAGTAGAGGTCCCATAATGTACATAATAAGTTTAAAAGTTTTTCGAATGATAATATGCATAGTCTTCAAAATGCCTATTCCGTGTGCCTTCATTCGTGTGCCAGACATATCTTACGGACCTGAGATAAAACATACTGAAAAGTCAACACAATGGTTGAGTGAATTCATAGTTTTGAAAACAGTAGTGGACAATAGTTTGTAGTATAATTGCAACGTGTACAATTATCTTCTTGATAGTTATTATTGCTCTAAGCTCATGGAACTCACGACTAACTGTTGTATATATATCACCGGACTATATATATATATATATATATATATATATATATATATATATATATATATATATATATATATATATATATATATATAGAATCATCGATTGAAAGGTTTTATTTTGAGAAGATTGAGAAGGTTTTCAAAAACGATAGATTTTTAACTTTGATTCATGTTTTCAAGTAACTCATTTTAATGTGATTAAAATTCAAATGTGTAAAAAAACTATCAATGTTAAAAATCTCATATATATGTAGAATATATCATCGCACAATTTAATGAATCATCATCATAACTCGATTTTAACAATGATTTGTGAATCAATTTTGTGATTTATAGATTCGATTCACCATAAAATGATGTTTACTTTGAATCAAAAAAAACATGAATCAATTTGCTCAAACGAAGATTTCAATCTTCTCAAAAAAAACCTTCTCATGGAACCGAGCCTATATATATATATATATATATATATATATATATATATATATATATATATATATATAGTAACTTTCCCCGTGTAGGTATTTTGCCATATACCTAGGTAATTCAAATAAAATGCGTTTGGTTACCGATCCGGCTAACACAAACGGGATTCGTCAATCCCGATAGGCCTATCCACAATATTTGCGCTCACTCCTCGTGATTAGTGGTCCATGATGTTGGGGACTTTTGGCATAAACAACTTAGGCATGCAATAATACAGTCAAGGCATTCAGTTTGCAAGTAATTGTCCATAATAAAACGTTTTAGCATGTATCTCCCCCAAGTAGTTTATAAAACAGTTAAACAAAAGTTAGGGCTATGAACTCACCGTGGTTATCAGTAGTAGTTTATAGAAACAACAATGTATGTCGAGACTGCGATCTTTAGTGATTACCTACGAAAGTATAATAATTATGTTTTAGTATAGTTTTCAATATAAGTGTACAAGTATATGTAATTTGTTGGCTTATGATGTTGTACATGGGTATTAAGTTAAGGTATCCCTTAAGTGTTTGTTTGGCTTATAGCCTTTTTATAAATGACCTCGTACCACCGTTCGGGCTATCAAAATCAAGAGGTCGTGTAGTAATCGTACGAGGAGCCAGGACACTTTAAATCGTAAATCCACAACTCGTCGATACAATACCCCGAAGAGGCCTCTTTATGATAATGAAATTCCCTACTATTGTAGTACTTATCATTTATAAGTAAGTATTTGACGAGACAAATGTTGTATAAAACATGTGTCGTGTTTCGTCAAAGACTATTGTTGAACTTGTGTGATAGTGTTATGAGTTGTGTGTCGTGAAATAGATTAGCGTAACATTTATCATGTGTAAGTGTTATTCACTCAATGAGTGTTGTGATTACGGCATGTCATATTATGATGTTGTGGAATATAAAGGTTTCAAAATTAGTTTTTAGATTAATAAGTTCATGGTTTTAAATAGGAGTTAAGATTTGTGAAAATGGTATTTATATAGTTTTGTCAAAGTCTAGTAAAATTCCATTTAATAAACAAGTTTTTGAAACAATTTTCGGGTTAACAAACCCAAACTAGCCGTGCGGCTAAGTTACGATTAAACAACTTTGAAACAACAATCATGGTCATATCTAGTGGCTATATTTAAGTTAAAATAGCTTGAGACATCAGCCTTGGCTTGGTTTTGGCCTCAAAGAATCAAAATACAATTAAGTTTCCTTAACCATGGTTGTTTTCTAGTCAACAACAGGTCCGTTTAGTTTTTTCCGTTTTTAAGATTTTTCGTTCACTTTCTGCTTATGTGCTCCCGAGTTTTTGTAGAAAAAGTCATTCCGAGCATCTTTTGTGTTTTACACTTTTGCTGATTCGGACCAGAAAAGGGTTAAAATCGCGTTTTAAAATCGTTTCAGAAGACTTTTGACTCAATATCAAGTTTTCATCTAGCCATCTTCTTTTAACCATAAATTTTTATCTATAAGTCCATTTCAAGTGATTCAAAAATTCAAATTATAGTTTTTACTTCCTCTAACAACTTCTTAAACTTAATCAAGTCCAAAGTTTATGATTTTTATGTTAAAACTCATGATAACTCACTAGTTTCTTACTAGTTGTCTTAATGAGTTTCTACACTAGTTTTTACCCATCAATTTTATGTACAACATCAAGCAAGCCTTATTACATGTACTACTTATATCAAATTACATCAAATAATTATAAATATCATTACAACCATATTGAATGACAAGAAATTTAAACAAACTTCTTACAAGACTTAGGTTGAATGGTTACAAGAACAATCAAGCCTAAACCTCTTTCAATCTTCAATCCTTGTCTTCAACCTCTTAACCCAAGCTTACAAACCATTTTACCCTTGAAATAACCTTCTTACTTCAGCCCCTTATGCCTTGAATATCTTCTAATTCACCCTTGTAATCAACAAAACAACCCTAGGATCATGTAGGAATCAACTCTAGCTCCATCTTCTTAGTATATGTTGTTGTATGAATCAAAGTATTAGGTGGTGATGTAGTGGTGAAAGTAGACTGCAAGGAGGAGAGGGGAGAGAGCTGTGTGTGTGTTTTGCATGTAAAGTGGGAAGGGATAAGGTGAAAGGTTTAAGTGGGGGACAAGGTTGAGGTGAGTAAGGTGCATGTATGCTGCATGGAGGCCATGTGGCTTGTGAAGAGCCATCACACGCCACCTCCTTATGAGGTGGTAGTTTGTGTGTGTTATTTTGATAAACTTTAGTTTTTAGGGTATAGTTTGGTCCCAGTAATTACTAATGTTAAGCCCTTAAATCACGAAACTTAAAACCGGGTCACGTAAAAATGTAATACTTCCAAAAATGTTAAAACTTATCAACATACTCCAACTAGGTCTTCTAAAAGCATGATAAGTCTAATAGGGTGTCTCTATGTTGTTAAAACATAATAACGTAGGTTCGGGCACGCGTATTACGTAAAAGGTAAAATGTTTACCTAAAATTGGCAAAGTGGCAATAATTCATATGAATTATGACTAGTGGTGAAACTAAACTATTTTTAATCACATAGACTTTTGCTAGTCTTGTGTTAGTTGTGAGAACAATTCACACTATTTAATTTTTGAGATTACTTATATAAATAATTAAAAGTAATTTATATAACGTAAAATAGTAAAATATAGACCTGAAATATGCGAGGTGCTAGAGCCTTCCCCCGTTACGAAAATCATGTCCTCATGATTTAGTTTGATGTACCCGAGAAGAGATGCGGATATTTCTGTCGCATTTGGTCCTCTCTTTCCCAGGTGTATTCAGGCCCTCGGCGAGAATTCCAACGTACTTTGACGATGGGGATTCGGCTTTGTTTCAACTGTTTGACCTCACGGTCTATTATTTCAATAGGTTCCTCAATAAAATGTAGCTTGTCATTGAGCTTAATCTCGTCTAATGGAATGACAAGGCTTTCATCGGATAGACATTTCTTAAGGTTTGATACGTGGAAAGTGTTATGGATTCCACTTAATTCTTGAGGTAGCTCGAGTTTGTATGCTACCGGACCAACTCTTTATAGGATTCTGAATGGTCCAATATATCGTGGACTTAGTTTCCCACGTTTTCCAAAACGGATTACGTCTTTCCAAGGCGAGACTTTCAGCATAACCCTATCTCCAACTTGAAATTCCAAGGGTTTTCACCTAGTATCAGCGTAACTTTTCTGGCGATCTCTAGCAGCTTGTAATCTGCTTCTGATCTGAATTATCTTTTCAGTTGTGTCCCGTACAATTTCTGGGCCGGTGAGTTGAACATCGCCAATCTCATTCCAGCATACGGGAGATCGACACTTTCGACCATACAATGCTTCGTAAGGTGATGATTTAAGACTGGAATGATAGCTATTGTTGTAAGAGAATTCGACTAATGGTAAATGATAGTCCCAGCTTTTACCAAAATTGATAATACAAGCTCTTAGCATATCTTCCAAGGTTTGTATGGTTCTTTCGCTTTGACCGTTAGTTTGTGGATGATAGGCAGTACTCATGTCCAGTTTAGTTCCAAAAGCTTTCTGAAGTGACTGCCAAAAATTTGAAGTAATTCTGCTATCTCTATCTGAGATAATCGAAATTGGTACACCGTGTCTAGAAACTATTTCTTTGATGTACAGCTTGGTCAGATGATCCATAAATCATAAGTTTCTTTTTAAATCTTCAACTCCTTCTTTCTCCGATTCTCATTTTCTCCTTTTTTATTATCATACCTAAGGACTTCTAAATACTGACTATTGGTGGTGTCCTTGGGTAGATCCCTCCGGCTCTGGCGGATCATAGGACGTTTATTCCTAAACTTAGTCACCTTATAACTCCATGACTATCCTATGTTGCCATAAAACCATTTTCTCGAAAATCTCTCAAAGTGTTTATGAATTAAAACATGTTTGTAACACTTCGAGAGTTTTGCATTTTCAGAAATACTCCCCCTCCACACGTGCTTAAGTATTTTGACAGAAATCTGCACGGTGAGGGAAGAGCTCGCACTTTTTGAATTGATCGACTCAAGATAGACAATTCCCCGCGAGACACGGTTACGTTGTATAGTTAAAGAGTTGCATTGTCAGCTTTTAGGTGACAACTAGCTCTAATAACTACCTTGAAGGTGTGGACAAACCTTGAAAAGGTTGTCAAACCCGTCAAAGTTCATGTCTATCATGAGTTTCTCGAAGAGGTACAATATACTCGGATAGTCTTGGAAGATAAATCTTTTCAATATATGACAGTTCAGATCTCGTCAATTCATGGGTTAAGTCTTAGCTCACGAAGATTCTATCATATTTACAACATATTTGTATCACACAATTTTTCTCCCCCTCAAAAATGGCATATATGTGTTATTTTGATGAAATTTTTGATATCGAATATGACCATTTCGAGTTTTGTGGGAAGATTTCCACGAAGAACGTTTTGTGAACGAAGATTTTTAGCAAATACTCCCCCTCAACAAGTAATATTAACTTTTAAGATTTTGAAAACACAAGGGGAAGTACTTGTTCTTTTGAGCAAAACTTTGAAAAGTGAAAGTTTTGATAAGTTTTACTCAAAGATTAGAAGCTTTCGCTCCTTTATAGGATTGTGGCAGAAGCTACCACAGGTCCTTTCATTACAACGGTTGTACCTGTTATGTGTGCACAGCCATTAACAATATACAAATCATATACTCCAAATGTCAATCAGAAATAGTTTAAGAGTACCGACATTAGTCATTAAGACCGGAGTTCTCTCTTGACGTTGATAACCGAAGATAACTCTCTCCTACCAAAAAGTTCTCTAGTCTCCGCTTCTGATCCCGATGAAACAATCTTTCATCTATCCTCGTGATTATCTTCTTAGCATCCCTTCTTTCCTTAGAATTCCACTGCTTCTTTGACCCAATTCCTTGCTATATGTCCTTCAACCGATACTCTAGCCCATCACGAACCAACTTCACGTGTGATCAAAAATTTTGAACCTCGTTACGCCATGAAGCTTGTGGGTAAGTTCATTGGTAAACAACTCCAACGGTTTCTTCAAAATGGTGTCCTGACGATAGTTGGTTGATGTCGGAAAGTGTAGCAACGGTTTCGTGAGGTTGACTTGTTTTAAGACTCACAACAAGTTGAAGATCTTCAACACGTTCTTGGATCACTGCTTGAATGAATATCAATATGCTGTGATGTCTGGAGCTGAATGTTGGTGGAGATTGTCTCATCCGCCTTGTACCTTAGCAAGGTACATGTCTTCGATGTCGTTGAGCGACAACCTCAAAAAATCAGCTTCAGTAAAGTCATATGTTTGCTCGTCTTGGAGTTTGACTTTTATCTCCTTCAAGAATGAGTATTCCCACTTTGTAGCCAGACTGATATTCATGATAGCAACGATCCTTTTATCACTAAACACCTCCTTGTTTGACTTTAGTACTTGGCAGCTTCTGTAGTAGAGTCTTCTCCTTTCTGGCCAATGGTGAATGCCATACTGAGCATCAATGTCATAATCCACCACGTTGTCAACGAACATTCTAGAGGCTTCTTCTTCGATGGCAGCATTGTTGGAGAAGACTACTGCTGGGATGTTAAAGGTGAGTGATGTAGCGTATTTCTTGCTGATATCGCTATGGTGTTGCATAAATTCTAGGTCGTTGTTGAAGAAGTATTGGTAGGGAATCTTGGGTTGCTCCGGTCGACCAATGGTTGGTTGTGGTTTGGTCCAGTCTGTGTAATATGGAGTCTAATCATTTCTTGTGAAGTCAATGTTCGATTTGGGGTTGAGCCAATCAATGTTGTTAGACATAGCTCGTGCGATGTTGTCGAGATGGTATCCGACTTCAATGGCATTGTCGGAGCTGTCTTTTAGCAGTTGAAATGCATCATTCTTGATCCGGCGTAGCTCCCCTTTCGTCATCTTCTTAACCTTGAGCTTGTCCTGGATAATCTTAACATGCTCTATGGTACGACCATCTACCGGTTCTTGGCCTTCCGGTAATCGAGGTGTAGCATCAACAAGCTTGCTGAACCATTCATATTCATCGGTGTCATCTTCATCTAACTAGGAGACGACAGAGCTGGATCTCTTCTGCTTTGTTTTGGATGATGGTCCTGGTTGTTGCTTAGTTGATGTTGTAGATGAGGGCTATTGTTAGGTGTTGGGAATTTCGTCGTCATCACCACCGGTGTATTCAAAGTGATCACCAGTTTTCTCCAATGGTGGTGGAGACTCAGACTCCCAAGATTTATCAGATGTAGAAGTCTTCTGAGAAGCTTGTGAAGTGGAGGTAGTCTTTGGTGGTGGTGGAGGCATAGATGAGGACTCGCCTGTTTTCTTCTGACGTTTAGCCTTTGGATCCTTGTCCGCATCATCATCGTCTCTTGGTCTTTTCCTGACCAGCTACTTCCTTACAAGTTGTCTTCAGTTGTTATGCAAGCAATGCCTCAAAGAGTTTTGATTCATCGGATTTGAATGTTGGAGATCGAGGAGACATCTGCAATATCAGTTGTGAAATCAAATCAGCTTCAGTGAAATTAGGAGGCTGAACTGGTCGGGTTTGCATAACCACCAATGTTGTTGTAATTGTTTGCCTGACCATTGTCTTCAGATATGGGTAAAGTTGTTTTGCAAACGTTTCTTTAGTTACTCCAGGGACAGTTTTAAGAAGGAACTGATGAGTATAATCCCTAATCTGCTCGTCCATTTCTCCTTTTATGTCTCTGTTGAGGAATAAATTGATCTGTTCTCTTTCCTCCATGAAATTGTTCATCTCATTACCAAGTAAGTTGACCCTGTCAGCAAGCTGATTCAACTTTTTGTCAATTACGTTTCATCTTCTTGCTTGCTTGACAGCCTTTTGGATCTTGGTCTTGGCACGAGATGCCCATCTATCAGTGGGTTTCTTGATCGACCTGGATGATGATCTGGTGGTTGTTTCTTTAGATGGTGGTGGTGAGGAGTGAGATGATGATTCAGTTGTGGATGGGTCTTGAGGTGGCTCTGAAGATTGTTTCGGATTGTGTTCAGGGTTATCTAGAAGATAGCTATCAGCTTCCTCTTTAGCACGTGCCTCTTCCTCAGCCTTTTCCTTAGCCGCTTTCTCCACATATTCATCTATGATATTCTTAGTCTTTTCCTATTCGTCTTCCTCAAAGTCAAATGGAACCTCATACTCTTGCTGCTGCTGCTTAGTAGATTCCTTAGTGGTGGCACCAGTTCCCTTATCGGGTTGATTAACCGCATCAAGAACTGGTGTGATGAGAGCTCCACCACTAGAACCTCCAGGGCCTCTGTTTGCTGAAGGTTGAATTCCTTAGCAGCATGCTCTATCCTCAGCTGCTTAAGAGTTTTGTGGAATTGTTGTTCATCCTTTGGGTCTTTATCTTCATCAGAACTTTCTTCTTCTTCTTCAGCCACTGGTGTCTTCCCTTTGTCTGATTTGGGACTTGGTGGTTTGTCATCTGACCTCGGTGAGGTTGTATCATCTATAGCTGTTTCGAAATAGTAAACCACCTCTTCAGACTTAGTAGCTTCAGAGTCGGCATCCTCTGGAGTCGGTTCTGGTTTAGGAATAGGATGAGCGACCTGAGATGAGATTCTTTTCTTGAAGCTTGGATGCCTTTTTGGATACTTATGAGTGCTCCTAGTGCTTCCAGTACTACCAGTGCTGCCTGATCTTCTAGTCTTATTGGTAGGAACAGCAGAAGTCTTTTCATCCATAAACCCGACTTTACCTGCACTCACTGCTTCTTGATATCGTAGATACGATGGAAGACTCTTGATTGTGTCAGTGAGAAGGCAGTCCAGTAATACTGCACCTTGCTTGCGTGTCGATGAGTCCTTAAATCTGACAACATTCAATGTGGGCTCATATAACACGGAATGATTCTTGGGGTCGTTTATTCTCATGGGGATGTCTCGATTTTGCCCGAGAATGTTCTGAATCAACAACTTTGTATATCTGATAAAAGGAACCTTTGACCTAGGATTTTTTAGATGAGACATCATATCTTCCCATATCAGGCTTGCATAGTCAATGTGTTGTTTGTTGACCATTCCCCAGAAAGTTTGCAGGTGCATGAGTTTAGGATGCTGATGACCGCTGTCTCTTCTAGACACAGACTTAGAGATCATTATGTACAATGTCCTCCAAGGTTGTGGAATGTTCTTCAGATCGACAGTGGAATGCTTGGTGATGACTCCGGCAGCTTCATCATATCCAATGTCGACCATGAATTACATTATGGCCTCTTAATTCAGAGTTGGTACATAGTCAGCAGGCTGAATAGCAGGCAGAAGAAGAATGGTACGAACATCTGCTACCGTGACAGTGACTTGTCGTTGAGAGTCACTTTAACAGCATCTTGTCCATCAACCTTTCCATTATTTCCCAGAATTGATGGATGTAGATTTCAGGAACTGTTGCTGAGTTGGTAAGCATATTACTATAGGGATGAACTTTAAGGATATCCACAGCAACTTTGCATGATGATTCTGAGCAGGTGAAGTTCTCAAAATCAACCCTGAGATTGTTCTTTCCAATTGATTTGCTGAAACTAGTTGGGAAGATATCTTCCATTGTGAGTTCATTTGGTGCGTTGACATTTTCCATGATGACATCCATTTCGTGATCTGAAAGGTATTGATGTGCTATTTCATCCTGCTTTTAATATTTATAAAACTTAGATAACTTAGGATAGACACATACTAACGGGCAGAGTACCCGATCAGATGTAGTAAAGCCTTAGGCAAATCCGAGTATCGTCCCAAGAGAGCTGTGACCTTGAAAGAACTAAGATGATTAGATAATATATGGGTATAACAAAGTTGATATAATCCATAGATATGCTATTATTCTACTTACACAGACACCAGAAATTTAGGAAAAAGAGATAGATAAACGAAGCTTAATAAAGAATACAAATATGAATTGATTCCCGATACCAAGATTCAATACAGTGGTTAATTATCACCAGACTCCTTTGGTCGATTCTTCATGGCCTATGGTTCTTAGATTCCTCACCAAGATGAGCAGGTCACCTGGGATCATTCGGCAACCTAATAGCAGTCATTAACTACCAAATCTACTAGATCTAGATGGTGGGAACCCGACCGTTAGGAACTTAGATTCCCCTTAACCTCTTAAATACCTCCACTTGATAAGTGATCATTTGGTCAGTTCGCACACGAAGAGTGGTCGTACTATGGCCAATTCCTCCCATACTTTGCTATCTATCAGACTGGGGTCAGTTGGTCATATCTCCCAGCCTTTTAGATACTACCAAGCTTATAATACTACCAAGGCTAGCGATCTATGAAAAGACTAGCAAATGTCTATAAAGAATTATAGAGAATAACAATAACATAAATGCAAACTTTAATTAATGATATGAATTCATAATATAAGATGTAGAAAAATATAAAAAGAATCCAAACTCGAATACAAAGGAAATCAGAGACGAGGACTTCGTTATTCAGTGCTCCTAAACCATGCTTCTTCTTCTGTGTTTTGATCTCCCCAAACCCTAGAAGGTTTGGGAAAAGAGAGATATCTAAAACTGATAAAACCATCGACTATTTATAGGCTTCAAACTAGTTACGGCGTAACCTTATTAGGTAGTTACGCCGTAAGTTCCTTCAATCTTCTGTGCTTATCCATTGGTTACGGCATAACCTTAGCTAGGGTTACGTCGTAGCTTCTATAATCTAGTGTATTTCTTCATTACGGCGTAGCCTGAGCTGAGGGCTACGCCGTGGTCTTTGTTAATTTAGTGCATATCAGTAGTTACGACATAACCTGAGATGAGGGTTACGCCGTAGCCTTCGTAATCATTAGTTGCATCGTAACTTCATCACTTGGTTACGCCGTAATTAAGAGACAGTTGAATCAATAGGGCTTGAAAACGTCCAATTGCAGCTTCCTTACTTTGAATGTGTCCTGAAATGAAATAATAAGGAATAAGGATGTTTTCACTAATAATAAACTCAAAATGTGATGATATAGGGGGAAATTAACGCTTAGAAACTCAGGACTATTTGATGCTATCAAATATCCCCCCACTTAAACTTTACTTGCCCTCAAGTAGACCAATTTAGACTGCAAAAGATACATCCTTGAAGAATGCGCAATTTAAATTTCCATCCTAGAATATTAATAAGAGCCGAACACCTCAAGAAATGGGAACGAAAACACTCTCACTCATCCTATTATAAGTGTTAATTTCAGGGTGATCACTCAATTGCACGGACATAGTAAGTATTCTATCATAAGCTTGGCAATTACACACAACTCCACCACTAGAGCTAAGGTCAAGACAAATTTTAGAAAGCAATGTTTGGTTGAGTTTCAAAGGCTTAAGGGGTGGTGTCATTACTAACGTGTCACGGCGAAGTGGACAAAATCAATGATACATGACCAAATCCATGGCCAAGACATCAATGATTGCTCGCTGCATCACCTAGACATGCTTCATGACAAAAAGGGTAAGGATAGGCATGGGATATTTTAATGGGTGAAAAGGAAAAAGAAAACAAATAGTTTTAGCTTAAAACCGAGTTGCCATCGTATCACCAATAATTCAAGGTTCATCTTCATATGGTCAACACATGTCACCGGAATCCACCATTATTTATTCTTGAACTATTCTTCCAACCTTCGAATGTGATCGAGAAGATTATTCTCAATGCCAATTTACTCATGTAGTGCTTATAATTTTCCGCACTGTTAACAATAATACTTCAAGAATTTTTTTTTGCAAATGCAACGATATGCTTTAGATGCAACGATATATTTCCCCCCACTTGAACTGAGCATAAGGTGATAACTTGGGGGTCTTTGACGATCTTTAGCAAGATGTAGATGATGAGGTGCGCCTTTAGGAACTTTATTTTGAACCTCAAACTAGGGTGAACAATGGCTTCAAGGTAAAAAGGTAAAACTACACGGTAGGCTAAGGTGTAAGGGTGTAACGAAAATAAGGGTTAGAAAATGAAATGATAGGCTCAAAAAGGGTGTAACTAGGGGTATCTTGCACTAAAGGTGAGTGCAACAAAAAGGGTTAACACGGGGGTTGAAAAGCCAATGCGACTAATCGATAAACGCACACAAGTGAACACATATGGGCTATTTGGGTTTAATCCTAAAACATTTACTTTTTTCAAATCGCCTTTTCCAAATGCACCAAGCTAACTTGATACACTACTCGTTTATGGTCTCGAAGTGATGTAAAAGCCAAGTTCTAAAGTTTAAAATACTATCGGCACACTCAATTTATGGTAGAATTGGGTAAAATGGGGGAAACGGAAAGGCTAAATCTCACCAATGGCAATAAGGGTTATAGTGTGCTCGGCTTTATTTGATTCTAGATTGGTTAAAAATATGACAATTTTTTTTTTCAAATAAGCTTAAAATTTTGAAACCAACTAGAAAATCAGGGCAAGTAAGCTAAGTAATCATACACTTAATTTCTATTTCTATCCCCCCACTTGAAGTGTACAAAGTCCCATTTGTAAGAAGAAAAAGGAAAAATAAAATAGAAATGAAAAATAATCAAGAAAGAAATAAACTCCCCTCTCGAATGGTTGCCCAAGATGTCTCACTAAAGGTTGAATGTGGGTCATGGGGTGGCTAATGCATATCATTTCAGGGGACGGGTCTTAACTATTAGTGTTGCCTAAAAAATTGCCTACTGCAGTAGGGGGTTACGGTGTAACTGATCCTAAGGTTACGCCGTAACTGAATCACAGAACCAAAACCTGCACAGCATATAAGGAAAATTTTGTACCCCCCAAAAACAATTAATGATAGAACATGCAAATATCCACCTAGTTAAGTTATTACAGACATGAGTTTCAAATTGTTTTAAATTGTTTCATCAAATAGGGAAATCAATCGTCCCTAGGAAGATCATGATCCATGGAGTGGAATTGGGAGGGCTCATATGGAGTGCTCGTGGTGCTTCCAGGAGTGGCGCTGGGCTGCATGAATGCCACTTCTCCTTGGACTCCGATATCAGGGATGTTGGGCTGGTACACGTACTCCGGACCCTTAAATGCATGTGTTGTAGCATCTGGCTAGTCCGATCCGCACTCCAAAGAAAGAAATCCTGCTGGAGCTGCTGCACCTGATCCAATGTACCTGTAAAACCCTCAAACTGGTTAATAAGACCATAAAGACCCACTTCGAGGCTTTCGATCTCCTCGTTGAAATGGGATGACATTCCCTCAAGCCTCTCATCAATGATCTGTAACCTCTCCCCAACATTCACATGCGCCTTTCTTCGTCCCCTGGGCACCTGCTCCTCGGCTTCTTCCTCAGCTTCACCACCTGCACCACTAGCCTCCCCTTCTTCTCTCCTTGGGGCTGTCCCAGCTAGTTCAATCGCACCATAAATATCTTGGACGCAGATCCCTAACTCCACTAGCTTAGGCAGGCCTATCAAATAAGTATCCCTACCACGGGTCAATCGGGCCAAAGCTGCATCGGTCATAAGATCAAAACCCCTAGCCAACCTCCCAATAAAGTGAGCCCCCTGCAAAGGAATCCTAGATGAAAACCCCTTAGCACCCACAGCCATAAACCTCGCCAAATAGAAAGGAACATCAATGTTGTTCCCCCTTCCATTCCTTGCATCAGGTAAAGATCATCCATGGTCATCTTCTCTTTGGTGGAGTGTCTTGCTCGAATAGAGAAAGCAAGCAAGTGGTGCACCAATCGACGGATAGGGTTCCTCACCATCACGTAGGATGGTGGGCTCTTTGGATCATAACCACCCGTGACAGCAATCTGGTCGAAATAAGCAGCAAGGTCTTGGGACTCATCCCTTCTTCTCCAACACGTGTTATAGAACCGTTCAAAAGCCTCAGTTTCCATTTCCTCCTCAGTATACAAACCCATCCTCGTAGTGAACTGCTTAAGAGTCAAACTTCTCCAAACACCCCCAAGCTGGAAAAACATTGACTCCGTGTCATCATCACCAATATCAGTGCGGAATTCCACACTAGCAAGGAATTCACGGACGTACTCCGGAATGACCGGCTCCGTGATCCTGAATAGCCTCAACCATGCACTACACGTGAACTCCCCAGCATTACACGTGAACTTAATTTTACAAAACTTCCTTAATCTCCTGCTAGCTTTCCCGTTTGCCAAAGTACCAAATGCATCAAAATCAAGTGCCTCGGGTTGACTGATATTCTTTCCCCTTAATTTCTCGTATTCTTCCATGCAAAATTGCCTAATACCAGCATCAGGGTGTGCCAAAAACCTAGGCCAATTCGTGGGATTGTTTGCACCTGAAAATAAGACAAGAAATAGTAAGTGCAGACCTTACTGATGTCAAGTTACGGAGTAACCAAAACAAGAGTTACGCCGTAATTAGGAAATTGCAAAGGTTACGGCATAGCTAAATCAAACTGCTAAGTCGTAATTACAGATATAATGGTTACAGCGTAACTAAACTCCCAGTTACGCCGTAACTTCCCGTAAACTCAGCACCTCAGATGTTTCAATTAAGCAATAGATTACGCCAGAACCATCAATTTTTCTCAAGTGGTAAAAAGTTTTGATAAATTATTAACCTATTAGTGCTGAGGGACCGCGCCTAACCCACTAAGTTTGTGTTTGACCCAAAACCCTATTTAAATAAAGCCAAAACACCCAAATCGAACCGCAGTGATAGGACACGAATCAAAATAACATGGGGAAATCATCAAAATTGTCAATAAATCAAACCAATAACAATAATTAATTCAAATAGGAAAGATCCCTAAAATATTAAAAATATAACCCTAATTGAAATAATTGACATAAACAAATCAAAAAGAGTAGTGATAGATCTTACCAGCCATGGAGAATGCTTAGATGAAGTGGTCTTGATGGAAAAATTTTCGGAGAAAAATTTTACTGTTTGTGTGGGCGGTGAAAGTGTATGTGTAAAACCTAGTTTTTATTCCGTAAGGTTTTTATACCGCCAAGATAGTTACGGCGTAATTCGATTAATTAGTTACGCCGTAACTAATGTTTTTAGAATATTAAATGGTTGTGAAAGGGTTACGTCGTAATCCTAATAAGGGTTACACCGTAATTAAATTTTTAATTTTAATCAAAGGCCAGATTTTTATATATCTGATCGCATAGTGGTTACGTCGTAACCTATGAAAGGAGTTATGCCGTAACTAATTAGTCAAAAAGATTTTATAATAATTTTAATAAATTTCAATACGGTTACGTCGTAACCCATGAAAAGAGTTACGCCATAACTAATAGCTTCAGAATATGAATTATGTATAATTGCAATAGGAGAGATTTAGAAACGTACCTTAGAGATTTAGATCTTTCATTAACTGCTCCCCGGCAGCGGCGCCAAAAAGCTGATGTGCTATTTCATCCTGCTTTTAATATTTATAAAACTTAGATAACTTAGGATAGACACATACTAACGGGCAGAGTACCCGATCAGATATAGTAAAGCTTTAGGTAAATCCGAGTATCGTCCCAAGAGAGCTGTGACCTTGAAAGAACTAAGATGATTAGATAATATATGGGTATGACAAAGTTGATATAATCCATAGATATGCTATTATTCTACTTACACAGACACCAGAAATTCAGGGAAAAGAGATAGATAAACGAAGCTTAATAAAGAATACAAATATGAATTGATTCCCGATACCAAGATTCAATACAGTGGTTAATTATCACTAGACTCCTTTGGTCGATTCGTCATGGCCTATGGTTCTTAGATTCCTCACCAAGATGAGCAGGTCACCTGGGATCATTCGGCAACCTAATAGCAGTCATTAAGTACCAAATCTACTAGATCTAGACGGTGGGAACCCGGCAGTTACACTAGAACAAAAAGTGGATTTGGCTACACCGAATATGTGTGACGATATACATATAGTCACACATGATTTTTCGACCGTGTGTGACTAAAGGTCGCGCGACCATAGGTACCCTATGGTCACATGTTTGACTTTTTTTTAGTCTCTATTACAAAACAGTAACCAAAACCTTAACATGTGTGACTAATTAGGTACAAATTTTGTTGGATTAATCTGTATTAGTGACCATAAACACTGTATAGTCACACAAAGCGTGTTTCTTTTGGGTATTTAGTCACATACAATTAAGCATAAAGTGGCCAAAAGTGTTAATAAGTGTGACCATATGGTGTTTAAGGTGAAGAAATATGTCTTTTGTGTGACTATTGATCATCCAATGGCCACTTGATTTTTATGTTTGTGTGGCCTTTTGTAACATTTAGTCACACAAAGCATGTTTGTTTTGTGTATTTAGTCACATACAATTAATCATAAAGTGGCCAAAAGTGTTAATAAGTGTGACCATATGGTGTTAAAGTGAAGAAATGTGTATTTTGTGTGACTATTGATCATCCAATGGCCACATTAAATTTATGTTTGTGTGGCCTTTTCTAACATTTAGTCACACAAAGAATGTTTGTTTTGGGTATTTAGTCACATACAATTAATCATAAAGTGGCTAAAAGTGTTAATAAGTGTGACCATATGCTGTTTAAAGTGAAGAAATGTGTGTTTTGAGTGACTATTGATCATCCAATGGCCACATGAATTTTATGTTTGTGTGGCCTTTTCTAACATTTAGTCACACAAAGCATGTTTGTTTTGGGTCTTTAGTCACATATTATTAACCGTAAAATGGCTAAAAGTGTTAATAAGTGTGACCATATGCTGTTTTAAGTGAAGAAATGTGTGTTTTGTGTGACTATTGATCATCCAATGGCCACTTGAATTTTATGTTTGTGTGGCCTTTTCTAACATTTAGTCACACAATGCATGTTTCTTTTGGGTATTTAGTCACATACAATTAATCATAAAGTGGCCAAAAGTGTTAATAAGTGTGACCATATGGTGTTTACAGTGAAGAAATATGTGTTTTGTATGACTATTGATCATCCAATGGCCACTTGAATTTTATGTTTGTGCGGCCTTTTCTAACATTTAGTCACACAAAGCATGTTTCTTTTGGGTATTTAGTCACATACAATTAAGCATAAAGTGGCCAAAAGTGTTAATAAGTGTGACCATATGATGTTTAAGGTGAAGAAATATGTCTTTTGTGTGACTATTGATCATCCAATAGCCACATGAATTTTATGTTTGTGTGGCCTTTTCTAACATTTAGTCACACAAAGCATGTTTGTTTTGTGTATTTAGTCACATACAATTAAGCATAAAGTGGCCAAATGTGTTAACAAGTGTGACCATATGGTGTTTTAAGTGAAGAAGTGTGTGTTTTGTGTGACTATTGATCATCCAATGGCCAGATTAATTTTATGTTTGTGTGGCCTTTTCTAACATTTAGTCACACAAAGCATGTTTCTTTTGGGTATTTAGTCACATACAATTAAGCATAAAGTGGCCAAAAGTGTTAATAAGTGTGACCATATGGTGTTTTAAGTGAAGAAATGTGTGTTTTGTGTGACTATTGATCATCCAATGGCCAATTGAATTTTATGTTTGTGTGGCCTTTTCTAACATTTAGTCACACAAAGCATGTTTCTTTTGGGTATTTAGTCACATACAATTAATCATAAAGTGTCCAAAAGTGTTAATAAGTGTGACCATATGGTGTTTACAGTGAAGAAATGTGTGTTTTGTGTGACTATTGATCATCCAATGGCCACTTGAATTTTATGTTTGTGTGGCCTTTTCTAACATTTAGTCACACAAAGCATGTTTCTTTTGGGTATTTAGTCACATACAATTAAGCATAAAGTGGCCAAAAGTGTTAATAAGTGTGACCATATGGTGTTTAAGGTGAAGAAATATGTCTTTTGTGTGACTATTGATCATCCAATGGCCACATGGATTTTATGTTTGTGTGGCCTTTTCTAACATTTAGTCACACAAAGCTTGTTTGTTTTGTGTATTTAGTCACATACAATTAAGCATAAAGTGGCCGAAAGTGTTAACAAGAGTGAACATATGGTGTTTTAAGTGAAAAAGTGTGTGTTTTGTGTGACTATTGATCATCCAATGGCCAGATTAATTTTATGTTTGTGTGGCCTTTTCTAACATTTAGTCACACAAAGCATGTTTCTTTTGGGTATTTAGTCACATACAATTAAGCATAAAGTGGCCAAAAGTGTTAATAAGTGTGACCATATGGTGTTTTAAGTGAAGAAATGTGTGTTTTGTGTGACTATTGATCATCCAATGGCCACATTAATTTTATGTTTGTGTGGCCTTTTCTAACGTTTAGTCACACAAAGCATGTTTCTTTTGGGTATTTAGTCACATACAATTAATCATAAAGTGGCCAGAAGTGTTAATAAGTGTAACCATATGGTGTTTTAAGTGAAAAAATGTGTGTTTTGTGTGACCATTGCTCATCCAATAGTCACATTAATTTTATGTTTGTGTGGCATTTTCAAACATTTAGTCACACAAAGCATGTTTCTTTTGGGTATTTAGTCACATACAATTAACCATAAAGTGGCCAAAAGTGTTAATAAGTGCGACCATATGGTGTGTAAAGTGACGAAATGTGTGTTTTGTGTGACTATTGATCATCCAATGGCCACTTGAATTTTATGTTTGTGTGGCATTTTCTAACATTTAGTCACACATCGAATTAAGCAAACTGTGACCAAAAAGTGTTAATAATTGTGACTATATGCATCTTTTAGTCACATATAAGAAATCAATATATATCAAAAAAAAATTCAAATATATATATATATATATATATATATATATATATATATATATATATATATATATATATATATATATATATATATATATATATATATATATATATATATATATATATATATATATATATATATATATATATACAAAATATATTCAAATACAATAAAATTGGAATGTGTATAAAATTGTAATGTCGTACATAATAAAATTCTCAATAATTTAACGACTTCTTACTCTTGATCTTCTTAGCTTCCTTTTGCATGGCATCACTAGAGACATAGCACTTCGTTTGTAATTTAGGTGCAGTTCTGGTCTCACCAATCAGTTTTATGGTACTTGGTGGTGTTACCTGTAGGAAACAAAAGCCGGGTGTATCAAACACTGATTTAAATATGAAGAATGATATATGTAGGTTTATAAAACACATGCATGTATGCACCTTTTCATCGAAAACCACTTGATCCTTTGGCCATGCATAAAAACCACCTACTGCATCCTTAACTGTTTTGAAACCGTTACTTCCTACATCCGGTATGCATGCTGCATCCACTAAAGATTTATCAATAGACACTCTGTAGCAATCCTTTGGGAGTGGTTTGTTATGAAGCATTTGTTTTCCATCAGTTTTGTACACGGTACCCTCCGCAATAATACTTGATTTCTTTAAGTGCCACAGTCTGCACTTAATTACCTAAAAAGATAATTTGTTGCATGTATATATGTATCAGTAATTAATTAAACTAAAGAACATATGAAAATGTTTAAATACATACTTTTGGTGGTACTGTTAATGGAGACTCATGTTCTTGTGATTCGGAAAGTTGACGTGAAGAATCCTTTCATTTTGATCTAGTCGGTTTCTTAGATGCGACAGATTTAACAGTTTCCTATATATATAATACACGGTAAATAATACATGTATGTAGAATTCAAAATCCTGTGGGGATGATTTATTAATTACACTTATTTCCATTTCCTTTTCCAAAGTTGCAAGTCCATTAGACTTCTCAATGCTCGCAATTTTCTCACGTCCAGCAACACGTGTTCCGGCATCCTCATCAGCACTGCTATTTATAAGATTAATGTTCACCGGAGACACCTGAAATATAAATTGTTTAAGAAGACTGCAGCAGTATTTAAAAGGGTAAAAAAAAGATGGAATGTTACTTTCTTATGTCTTACTTCCGTTTGTGTCAATGGAGTTGAAGTTGACTGCAACTGCCCCCTTTGTGCAGCCAATTGTTTCATCAAATCCTGTATTACCGCCTCTTTTTCTTGCCATTGGCACATCTCATTATCAAGTTCACTTTGAAGTAACACCACTCTTTCATCAGATGCTTGTCTGATTCGAGGCAGATCAAAATACCTCTTGTAGGTTACTCCACCTCCCACTCCTCTCGCATATCCTCCCTTTTCCTTACCTAATACAACCGTCATGGCATCAGTGCCATGATCAAGCTTCAAGATTCCTTGTTTGATCTTGTCGTCCGTTTATTTCTGCACACACAATATGGGAAATAGTTTATTTAATTCTGCCAGTATTAACTTGTAACTAACAGTATTAACTAAAACACTACCTGTATTAACTTATAACTAACAGTTTTAACTAATACAGTAGCTGATAACTTATAACTAAACAAACATAATAATAAAATTTGTAGTCAAACTTACAAAATTTTCTCCCAGTGATCTGATATCATCATCGTGATATTCTCCGTCTTTTTTCACCCTTCCTTTCAACCACAGCCGTACCACTGCGGTGGTTCTTCATATGGTTCAATTTCTTTACTCTCGATCTTATAAACATCAAATACATACAAATGTAAGATAAACAAATATAAATGAAAGTATGATGCTATTAAATGCAAATGTGCAAATGTTTACTGTTACCATTTTTTCTATCACACGGGCGTATCCACCTCTTCCCATTGTATGATCATAAACAGACTTGGAACGCGACACTTTAACTTTTTCTGATCTCACCTTGCAACACAAAATCATACGGCGTTTAGATGTAGTAATGCTGATAGTATACAACTAATATATATGGAAACATATGAAAAGGTGAAAGATATTTGAACTTGAATAAAAATGACTAATTAACACCTTGTATTCCTCGCTGGCTGTGTAGTTTACAAAATTAACCCAATCTTCGGCTTTTATAATTGCACTATACTTCGCCGGGACTTCATTTAGTTTTGAAAGGGTATTTTGGTTGGGCAATATGTAGTTTTGTGTCAATTTCATTCTGAAATTCCTTAGAAGTTGACCAAGACGATTCATTATCAACTTTCTGACTATCAAGTCAACATCAAAATATCGCTGCAAAGATTAACAAATTGTTGTTAATTAGTTGCACATAATGTAAATGCAGAGATAAACTTATTAACACCTTGTACCTACGACAACCAAGCCACTACTAGTTAAAAAAAAGTATATGTGTACCGTGATTTCGTCCCACATTTATCTCTTGCTTCTAAATCAACCTTCCTCCAGGATAGAACCCTGACACCTATATGTTCACGAACCAAATCACCCAAAAAACTCGAAAACAATGCTCGTTTTTCGATAACCTATCCAGCATCGAAGGTTACACTGACCTTTATTATGTCTGTTTTTCCATATTCCCTGCGAAACTTAGCTAACCTACTTATGCCCCTCTTAACAACATTCGCATTTGAATGGTTGTTTTCAGCATCCTCACCCTCATCTGAATACGTCTCTGATTCATATCCTAAAGGGTTTTCATTTTCACGATCAGAATAAACCAAATCATCCGGATAATTGGTTTGCGTTGCCATGATTCGTCAAAAGTAATGTGTTAAAGAAAATTAGTAAACTTAATTGGTAAATAATGGTGTAAAAATTGAAGTTCTGGTTGTTTTGCTTGAAGCCTGATTTATTGGAGTAAAATTAGGGCTAATGATGGGATAGTTTTTCAATTAAGGAAACCATCATTTCCAAAGTAATTTTAAAAATTTTGGCTAAAATTTGGCTCCAAATTTGATAATTTTAAAATGTGGCTCCAAATTGATAATATAGCATTTAAATATTTAATTTTTGGCTGCAATTTAAATATGAATTAGAAAATCTAATTTTTGAAAAATCAAACAATTTTTTAAACCAAAAACACCCTTGACAGAAATGGTGCTTACCCACAGTCCCAAACACCCATATGACTTCAAACCAGATGTGTCAAAGACACATATAACTGCAGATACACTAAAATCACTACATGGCGCATACAAATGAACAAACAAAAGCTAAAAATGGACTTAAAGCAACTAATTAGGCAACTATAACTAATAAGCAGTTCCAGATAAACAATTAAGCACAAAAATAGGCAAATCAAACCAAGAACTGCTGATACAACAAACAGCCCTCAGACCTTACTTTAAGCCTATAAATAAGCTATTTATAAGCACTTAAATAAGCTCTAACATCCTCAAGCATCAAAAAATTCAAGAAATTATGTAAATGCAATTAACTTAAAGAAAAAACAACAACAAAAACACCCTAAATCTAGTGGTTCAATCAAAAATAATTGTCATGAACAAACGCTCCACTTCTAAACTTCATAATCAGTCATACAAAAATTGACAACAATCTAAAAATTGAACATCCTAATCCTACAATAATACATTCTACCAGTGCGAATATGAAATTAAACACCACAACCAATTCCTAAATTCAAAACAACATTAAAAAAAAGATAAAACAAACAAGCGAACACATTACTTATATTAACAAACATATTTAGCATTTGTATGGATAAACCATCAAAAGATCCATACATATTCCATTGTTAACATATCTACATACCATCCCATCAAATCAAGACGTTAGACATTAGACATTAAACATAAACAGATGACACTAGAGCAAAAGAAAACATCCCATTCCATAGCGAGAAACCCTTCAACCATTCATCGCCTGAATTTGTTCTTCCTTGGTATCGATTTCCTCTTAAGATTGAGTAATGAGATCATTCAACCCCTGCAGCTTAGACCTCGTAGCCTCCCTATTATCCCTAAGATCCATCAAAGTGTAAAGACCTAATGTTTAAAAACGGCAAACTAAGTCCTCATTCTTTTAAACTATGACTATAAATTAGGGGTGTTGATCCGTTCGGTTATCGGGTTTTGTTTCGTTAAATCGGTTATATTTTTATTTTGGTCAACACGAAAACCGAAACGAACCTAACTATAATTAAACCAAAGCGAACTGAAAACCGAATATGAATTAAGTTCGCTTCTTGGGTTGACCCGAATATGAATTAAGCTCGATTCTTGGGTTGACACATATGGTTTTAAACCGAAAATGGATTAAGTTCGCTTCTTGGGTTGACACAAAATTATTTACCATTTAAGCCATGACTTCCATAATTAGCAACCTACAAACATAATGTTTGAGTAAATCGGACGAAAACGTGCAAAACAGCTGAAAACGGACGAAAATGTACAAAAACTTATACAAACGGAGTAAAAGATGAAAAACCAATGAAAACGCGTAAACACGGACGAAAACCAAACAAAAACGGAAACGTATAAAACCGATTAAAAGGACAAACCGTATGAAAATGGTCGAAAACGTATTAAAACAAACGAAAACATGTATAAACGTACGAATGTGTGTAAAAGTGTAAGAAAACCTATGAAAACGGTTGAAAAATTCTTAAAAACATAAGAAAATGGGTAAAAATGGAGTAAATCAGACGAAAACGTGCAAAACGCAATGGAGACGGACGAAGCATACAAACGTAAAAATGAAAAACTAGCGAAAACGTGCAAACACGACGAAAACCTGTAAACAAAACGCGAAAAGGACAAAGCTATGAAAACGGGAATGGAAAAACATATGAATGTGTGTAAAAGTGTAAGAGAAGATATGAAAACGGTTGAAAAATTGTTAAAAACATAAGAAAAGGTAAAACGGATGAAAATGGAGTAATCGGACGAAAACTGCAAACGCTGGAAACGGACGAAATACAAGCGGACTAAAAGATGAAAAACCCGGTGGAAATGGGAAACGATAAAAAAAAGCAGATTAAAAGGGACAAAGACGTATGAAAGTGACCAAAACATATTAAAACGTCGAAAACGTGAAAACGTCGCGTGTGTAAAAGTGTAAGAAATATGGTTGAAAAATTCTTAAACATAAGAATGGAATGGGTAAAACGGAGTAAATCGGACGAAAACGTGCAAAACAGGAACGGACGAAAACGGACAAACGGACCTGAAACGGATGGAAAACATGCAAACCGACGAAAACCTGTAAACAAAAATGGAAAGGTATAAAAAGCAGATTAAAAGGGACAAGAGCGTATGAAAACGGACCAAAACATATTAAAACAGACGAAAACGTGTATAAACGTACGAATATGTGTAAAAGTGTAAGCGTGTAAACGGGCGAAAAATTCTTATAAACATATGAAAATGGGTTATAACGGATGAAAACGGAGTAAATCGTATTCAAACGGACGAAAACATATGTAAAACATATAAAAATGTATGAAGCGTTTGAAAATGTACGTTAATATGTAAAACAGATGAGAACGTATCCTGTAAACAAAAACGGAAACATATAAAAACTGATTAAAAGAGACAAAGACGTACGAAAACGGACGAAAACATATTAAAACAGACGAAAACGTGTATAAACGTACGAATGTGTGTAAAAGTTTAAGAAAACGTATGAAAACGGGTGATAAAAGTCTTGAAAAAGGTAAACAACCCCTAACTCATATAGTATGGCTAAACATATGTGTCAGCATCCTATTGGGGATAGCAGGAGGACCCACTTCTTCACATCTATACTACATATAAAGACATCATAATCCAAAATATAAAATAATTAAACACACTAATTAATATTATCTTAAAACACCCTAAAATGAAAAGTACATGTTATTATACATATTATACAAATTGATAAAACACACAAAGCTTCATACAAGCTAACAAGTTGATAGTATATATAATTTTGAAAACCGGACCGGACCAACAGATTCAACCTAAAAAGTAAAAAGTGACACGGTTTAATTTGACCCGCTTTGCGATCTAACCCATTGGGTTGACGCGGTTTAAATCAATCCATTTTTTGACCGGAACGGTTCAACCGGTTGAACCACCCGGGTCGAACCGGGTTTCAAAACATTATGTTTAATCCCCAAATCTTCAAAAACCCTTTTTTATCTCTAAACAATTTCTCAATATAAAATCCCGTTGCTATGCACGGGTACTCGTCTAGTATATATATGTATTCGTTTTGCTTATTTTTTTTCTCGAGAAGTTGGAGGGAATGACGTTTTCATTTTTACTACCATTTTTCATAATTGTCAAATGTCCAAGGTTGGTTATGTTATATTGCCAAATTCATGTATACATTTTGTAAATTGTTTTATCAATACTCGAAGTGTTTTATGTTTTACTACAAAGCTTCTATTCTCCAAGAAGTATTTGTTATTTTTTCTTGGGAAAACAAAAAAATGTGAATTAATAGTCTAATTAACATTTGCAATGATGAAACCTTCTGGGTTCCTTAGCAGTTTAGTTAGAGTGTGGTTTAATTACATTTATTTACAATATATACTTCATTCTTATCTCTTAAATCCAATTAATATCAACCGTCAAACTTTCACCCACCACCAATAATTACAATGGTGAACACTCCATTCATCAACGAGTTGAAAGACATGTCCGGATCAGAAAAACTACATCAAAGTTTCAAGTTCCTTTTCATTCAAGATCACACAGAAGATGAAGCGTTTCTGAGGTTTCTTGGGGAGCGATGCAATGAGTTGCAGAGGAAGATACTAGTGCAGACTGAAAGGATGGCTGAGGTGTGGTCTCTTAACCATGATGATGAAGAAGCTGGTGGGGATGTCTATGAGTGCTTGAGGTTGCAGATGATCAGGATGCGCAGGAGGCTGGAGGTTTTGAGGGGCTTGTTGGTTGAAGTCCGTGCAGGTTTGCATGAGAAGGAGGAGCATATGGACATCATGGATTTTTATGATTAGGTCATATGTTTATGTATGTGTTTTGTGTTTTGTCATCTTGGTGATCTGTGTATGGTTGTCTTTTTGGGGTAGACGGTGCATATGGTTTAGGATGGTACAATGATGCTTATTATATAAAGATAATAGTTTAGCATATGTTAATATGCTTTTATTTATGCAATTTTTCCTTTTATAGTTTAAACTATATCATGATATTTAGTTTTCTCACACACACACATGGGTCAAACACACAATCCTGAAAACTTGCAAAAACAAAATATGCTTTCCAGGTGAAATTAGTGGTTTCTAATATACAACATATTTATCAAATTAAAACATATATTTAAGACATCTTGTGTTTGTGTATTCAAATTGATGATTCAATTTTGATGAAATGATCATATATAGTTGATCATCGTATGGTTGTATTGGGGTTGAAAGCGATGAATACATGTTCATCAAAGAATTATAAAGGTATATATATCTGATTTTTATGTTTCATTTTGATAAATTGATAATTGTTTGAGCAATATTTGATGTTTTAATGACGACCTACTTGTCAAAATATAAGCTTGTTGCAATTTGGGAATTGGGTTCTTGATTATGATGAATGAATGACCCAGTTAGGAAATGTGTTATATGATGATTTTATCATGATTTGGTGAAGGTTATGTGATTAGATGGACAATTAGTTTGCACATCTTGACTTTGGTTCAGTTTTAATGTTAAAATTGATTATTTCCTTTTTGCTTTAAGCGCGGTGTAAGCTTACCAACAAAATCAAGGCTATGATGAATTCTGACGGGTATTTTACAAAATGATAATGCCCATATATTGGCTTGGCAGCATATTAAGGTTGCAGCCATGGTGGGCAATCCAATTTTTTCAAACTGCTACCCTATCTGAGCCTGTATTTTGTGACTAATGGATTATTTGTATGTTAAGCTTACCATGACCATCAACGCTTTGATCAATTATGACGGGTAGTTTTAAACTTGAGATTTCCCATATCTTGACATGGTTTATAGCAATGTATAGACGATTATGTCACATGTTTGTGACCGTTTTATTTTATATGCATAATATTATCACAACCTTGTACTTTAATGAAGTTGGTAAATTTCTTCAAGTCAATCATGTTTCATTGTGGCTGGCGTCCGTTGGCGTCACGTGTATATATAGTTTCTATTAGAAGCTATATATA
This sequence comes from Chrysanthemum makinoi, assembly GCA_910596185.1. NCBI lineage: Eukaryota > Viridiplantae > Streptophyta > Magnoliopsida > Asterales > Asteraceae > Chrysanthemum > Chrysanthemum makinoi. The sequence continues at coordinate 251,637,044 of OU343219.1, read as the reverse complement.
ATCATTGGTCCCTATCATACACCCGTCCCAATGAATCATGATTGGCTCAAAGATGTTAAGCATTTGTGTATATAGTCGTAGTAGAATGGGCTGGAATTTGACATCGAATAATAATACTTTGATTGAAAGTGCCACAAAGTTGCAATTATTTTATGCTTGGTCCAATCAGATATTGCACCTAAACAGGCATTGTAAGTGCAATGGTCTGCAGCACACATTTTGCTAGACAGATGAACAAATAGTGTTTGTTACTTTGAAAATTTAGATTCGTATATGGAAATTTTACTCATCCGCTTTAATTGCAGCAACAGTAACACGTGAACTCCATAAACGGAGGCATTTCAACGATTAATCTGAACCGTGATGAGGATGTTGTTTTGACCGATCATGGAATGCAAACGCAAAGATAAAAAGGTAAGCATCGTAATATTAGTTAACACAAACACTGGCTTTTATTTGATAAAATATCTTACAACCACCTGCCAAAGGCTAAAACCAAACATTACAACAACATTCAAAATAAAATTCAAGACAAGTACATAATAACGTAAATGCAAAGACTAGCATAAACAAGACATCATGACCAACAACAGCTTCCCCCAGCTATGCAAACACACTTACCAATCCATTAAGCCCTTAAGTTTTTGAATGAACACATCATGATTGCGAAAATTTAGCTCCAATCCAGCTGCCAAAATGCGCATTTGCATGAGCTTTTCTTCATCTCTTGCCAGAATTTCTCTTAGATATTCTGCAGTTTTCTGGGCATAAATGTTCCCAACTGTTTTTAACTCTTGAATAAAAGTAAGCCTCTCACGAGTAACACTCACCAAGCAAGCGCATATGACATTCATTTGTTGTGACATTTGAATGTCCGACTCAAGCAGCTTGGCGACAGTACAACACTAGCATCTCGACCGCTTATTCGAATTGGCTTCTCGCTCTAAGTGATCACACTTAGGCGTCTAGACATTGTATTTTCTTCCTTCTTTATTACAAGTTATGAAAAGTAAGGCTATATGTTTTGCATAGTGATAGACCCTCTTAAATAGGAAAAGTAAGGCTATATGTTTTGCATAGTGATAGGCACATGTATAACATATAATTACACATTGAATACCATTTGCATGAAAACAAAATACACGTAATCACTACTGTTTTCTGCAGATTTCATATTAATTCGCTTGGAAGGTATCTAACACAAATAACATGCAAGTAAAAGCCAAATTTATTACTATTTGCATACGTCCTTTTAGTTCACTCCAAACACTGCACTCTGTTTCCATGTATCTTTACATATATTCATTTTTTGTTTCTTACTACTTGCAAGAACTCAAACGTCATACTTGTGTCGTTATGGGCTTTTTCTACTTTGTTGGTTGAACATGTAATGTACTAAGATGGAAATTCAATCCTCAGGATATTTTCGTTTATGCACATGTTTTATTTGATGTTTGATTTTCATGAAAAAGAAGTGAACTAAATTTTTGGAGGATTGTTGGAAATTTTAGTGCACTTGTAGGATTAGTTCACACCTGGTAATGGGTCAGGAGGTACGGAGTGTACACCCATAAGGTCCCTGAACATCCCGACTCTTAGTGGAGAGATTCAGAAGTTAGTACGGGTAGTGCTAAGTTAGTATTGGTAGTGCTAAGTTAATACAGGCAGTGGTAAGGTAATACTGGTAGTGCTAAGTTAGTACTAGTATGTGTGTGTGTTTAAAGTGAATTATTTGTTGGTTATGATTTGATAAACACTAATTGTATATGACTTATAAGCCATTTGATTTGATAAACACTAATTGTACTCCCCCAAAAAAAACATATGATGTTATTAAATAGTATGTTTCTTATTTAAAAAGTACCTACAATTATATACTTTATTACAATGTTTAACTTTTTTTGTTACTTGGATTCCACAGGTTTTTTACCATCACAGTGAACGTGACATTCAAGGACGGGAAACATCGTATAAAAACATTGCAAAAGTTGATGCACCAAGTGATTCAATAGCTACATTGTATATTCGATTAACCAATATTGTATTCGACATATGTATTTATTAGCGGAATACTAGTTACGGCCACACAATAATGTATTAGGTTTTTGTCTTTAAAGTGTTGATTACGCTTTGATTTATTAAATGGGTAACTTGTATATTTATACGTGTCTTAAAATTTATATTTATATTCGGGATTGTTTAAAGGAGATACATTGTTATGTCAATATTACGTTGTTATTCAAATTACCTGTTACGACATCGCGTATGGTTGTGATTTAGGTTACACATTGATACAAGTTACGACATCGCGTATGTTAATGTAATATTATTTATTTGTATGTTAAGGTACTTAATTTTTAAGGTGATTCTACCAAATATTTTGTATGTATATAATCAAGGGTTTAGGTCATAAAATAGTTGCTTACTTTTTCAAATGTACCATTTTGGTGCGTAATTGTTCCACTAAAACTTACATATTTGCATATATACCCAAAACATGCTTAAGTTGCATTGTACATCATGCATTAAAACTTGTATTATGGGGAAATATGCAACTTTTTGAGTTTTAGTGGGTATATATGCAATTCTCCCATAATACAAGCTACAAAAATAAAACAAAAAATCCTTCTCTTAATTAATAGTAATCATTGCAGTTTTGAGAACCGTGATATATTACGGCTACACTTAATCACATAGTCAAAGCAAAATATTCAAGTCTATCTTCTTCAACACAACAACCGCATCATCAGGTAATGTTACACATTGGTATTTTTTTATTTTTATTTTTTATTATTTTTTTTTGTTTTTTTAACCATGACCTGCAAATGTAAAGTGATTGATATGCATGTTTCTGTTATGTTGATGGATACAAATTCATGTTTGGTATTTTTTTTGCAATGTTTAACATATCCTAAAGAATATAGTATCCTTTGATCATAATGTAACAACCATTTTATTAGAACTATATGCGATTTGATTCTTTAGAATATTGTGTGACATGTAAATATAGGATGATTTGAATAAAAAGAATCATGGATATATGTGGATTGTGGAATACGTAGCAGCTATTTGTTAAATAGCTAATTTGACAACTTGTAAACATATGTTTAATCTAGGTTAGTATAGCTTTTATATGATTTGGTTAAGCACTACACCTTATGTAATTAATTATCTGAGCTTAGGTTTAAACATTGGATGAAGCAATGGCGTATGGTATGTTGGTTAGATTATGGATTTCTTACTAGATTTTAACAAACGTATGGGGTAAGATGATTAAACGTAAAAAAATACAGATTTTTACGCTAAAAGGACTATATGATTATTGATTTTTGAAACATAGTTAAATATGTAGTAATACATCTTCAATCATTTTTTGTTTGACACCTTAATGATAAAGATGTATTGATCATCTAAGACTTGTATTAGTTGGTGGAACTGTTATACATATGTGATAACCTTATTGACCATTAAGACGATTGTGGTTTTAAAATAGAATGAGCATCCAATTGTTGGTGGAGGCAAACCGCACAAACATTAGGACATTGCAGGTAAGTTGTACTTAAAATACTTACTTAAGGTTATAAATTTATCAATGTAACCATCAAATTGATACACGTGCTTACTTTTTAAATTTATGATGCTTCCTGCTTTGTTTCATGAAACACTGTACCCCAAGAAGCGCTGGATATACCTAATCCACAATAAGGGAACCAAACATAAGGTTTACTGGAAATTGGTTCGTGGTTGCATTACTTTGCATGGGTCCGAGTGGCGAGCTTTATTGATCACGCCAATACATCAATGTGGCCACATTCCATTTAATTCATCAGAAGAAGACTGTTATTATGTAACATGGTACGACGATGCAAGCACAGATGCCCCGGATACGATCCTGCTCTTTCTAGGCCGCATAAATGGGGCCTCGGTTACGCTGGATGAATATCCCACAACCTCCGGTAAGAAAAAAGTGTTAATCAATACATTGTATAAGTTTGTTGAAAATGGGGATTATTTTAATTGTTTGACCCGCTAATGTTTTCTTTAAACTAAACTGCTATTGTAGGTCATTCCTTGCAATTTCCGACAATAATCGACAATAACCAATTTGACGTTCTTGTTAGTCGGGCGTGTCTGTAGCGCTATCACTCACCGTCAAATTGAAATAATCGGAGGAAAACGTATTGCGTATGAGTTTGGTGGGCACGGATGGAATGTATTGGTTCACGATGAAAACCTGTTTGTTGGCACAAGAGTTGTTTTCACAAATCTCCTAAACAATACTCTTTCCCTCGCCATTTGTCGAAAATGGATTGATGATGCTCGAACTTGTGCAACGTATGTAGCTCAATCGACAAGACCGCTCATGAGAAACCCCGTATATGAAGGTATGTTAATCAAAGTGTAGACATAATCTATGATTTTATTTTAAAAATAAACCTTTCCATATAATAGCTTTTAAATTATTTACCATTTTTATTAAATTCCAATTTGTGATGAGCTGATGAAACACATATGCTTGGAACTAATGTACGAGCATGAAAGAGAAAGTGGTTTTACGCCCATCCTTGCATATGTCATGGACAGGAGTGGTTTGGTAAGTAATGATACAAATCGGACCATTTCGGCCATTATCGCTTTCGAAAAACTAAGATATGCTTCAACACATGGACATACTTTTGTTGAGCATACTACATTGTTCTTTTTAATGCAGAACATACCACATAAGTTTACTGCGAAATCACATGTGGAAGTACCATAACGCATCACAGAGATAACGGAAGACATGGAGTTTTATGTGAACGTGAATCGAACACCACAAATGATAGGCCTAGAAGCAAGAACCATACCATAAACGCCGATGGAGAGAGATTGTTAAGGAGTGTCGGGAACGAAACAAAATGGTCGATTCAATCTTGTTGACTTTGTCAACGAATTAAGTTTCTGTCTCCGCACTCTTATAATTCCAGATTTAGCATGTGTTAAAACCACCGTAAAGCGTATCGTTGTTATTGGTAGACATGTTTATAAACATTCTGGATTGTGTAGGATTTGGTTGGCTTCATTTAGGGTGTGTGTTCCCATTCATGAGATGGAATGTAAACTACTTGGTATAGCCCCTATCTAGAAGTGTATGGTTCCTAGTGGTGCATTAAAAGGTGTTCTTTGTGATGGTTTTGTGATGGTTGTCATCTGTCCATGGTTGTATGATATGGGCGTTTGTTTTTTATCAAACTTATAAGAACAAGCTATAATGATATTGAATAGAGTTGCCTTGTATGCAACTTGATATGGGACTTGTCCATATCAAGTTGTTGCTTTTTTCATTTTACAAAGTTTCCTTGATTAATACAAGTTCATCTTTGCACAAAAAAAAATATATATTTTGTGTTGTGGCTACTTATAAAACAAAACTTTAGCAAAAGTCAGTATAAAGTTAAGTCCGGTAGGTTAGTTTTAGGGTTAAGGTCACAAGCAAGTTAAGTCTACGCACTAAGTTAAGTCTGCTTAGTATTCGTAGTTAGTTCGTTTATGAAAAAACATAATAGTTTTTGACTATTGATAACCAATGGCCACACAAATTTATTTTGTGTGGCCATTTCTAACATTTAGTCACAGAAAGCATGTTTTTTTTGGGTATTTAGTCACATACAATCAAGCATAAAGTGGCCAAAAGTGTTAATAAGTGTGACCATATGGTGTTTAAGGTGAAGAATTATGTCTTTTTTGTGACTATTGATCATCCAATGGCCACTTGAATTTTTTGTTTGTGTGGCCTTTTGTAACATTTTAGTCACACAAAGCATGTTTGTATTGTGTATTTAGTCACATACAATTAATCATAAAGTGGCCAAAAGTGTTAATAAGTGACCATATGGTGTTTCAAGTGAAGAAATGTGTATTTTGTGTGACTATTGATCATCCAATGGCCACATTAAATTTATGTTTGTGTGGCCTTTCTAACATTTAGTCACACAAAGAATGTTTGTTTTGGGTATTTAGTCACATACAATTAATCATAAAGTGGCTAAAAGTGTTAATAAGTGTGACACTATGGTGTTTCAAGTGAAGAAACGTGTATTTTGTGTGACTATTGATCATCCAATGGCCATGAATTTTATGTTCATGTGCCTTTTCTAACATTTAGTCACACAAAGCATGTTTGTTTTGGGTATTTAGTCACATACATTAATCATAAAGTGGCTAAAAGTGTTAATAAGTGTGACCATATGGTGTTTAAAGTGAAGAAACGTGTATTTTAGTGACTATTGATCATCCAATGGCCACATATTAAGTTACGTGACCATATGTAATGGATTTTGGCTACACTTAAATAATATGTGTGACAAAACGTTTAGTGTGACCATATATGGCATTTGGTCACGTGTTAGTAGTAAATGTGACTTTATAGATTAGCTTTTGGCAAGCTAATACAAACTAAACTTTAAACACACATATTAACTTACGTGAACATATGTACTGGATTTTGGCTACACTTAACTAATGTGTGACAAAACATTTAGTGTGACCATATATGGCTTTTGGTCACAAGTTCAAGTGTGACATATATTTGTCACTGCTTATATGTATATCGACTAATGCTTCAACCCACTTTTCATTTGTCACCGCTCCAATTTCGATGTATAAAGAGTTAAAACATATCGGGTCAATTAAATAATGTGTGACAAAACTTGACTCTATGATTTAGACACAAAAAAAAATATTTTATGTGACTAACGATTTGTTACTTGTATTTGTCACACGTTCCAAATTCATATGTGGCTAAATGATCTGAAACAAAATCACCAGATACCTTTAGCCACATAATGTTCAATTGTGTGGCAATACAGTTCTAATGGTCACACAATCAAAATTTTCATGTGTGACTAATTAGTAAATGTTGTCAATTTTCGTACCTTCACCCACACAAATATGCGAATGTGTGGCCGTTCCATTTCGACCATGTGTGACCAAATCCCGTTTTTGTACTAGTGTTAGGAACTTAGATTTCCCCTAACCTCTTAAATACCTCCACTTGATAAGTGATCATTTGATCAGTTCGCACACGGTCGAATATATTAATCTTCCTATACTTCGCTTATTCATCGACTGGTCACATCATATCTCCCACTTTAGATTACTACCAAGCTTATACTACCAAGGTTAGCGATCTATGTGGAATCACCCAAACCATAATCAGTGTTAGTATGCGCTTATTATTATGGCCTTATGTTTATATTAGCCTGCTTATGTAGGGCCCATGAGCTTAGGCCAAGCTCATGAAAGTAGAGTGTTGCCCCAGCTCCTGCCTATAAATATTATGTAATAACTCACTGAGGGTTGGTTGTTCGCTATTCCTTTCACATATGCTCACGATAACCCACGGTTTATATCGTGCGGTGTTTTGGTTTCTTGTTCAATCGCCTCTCTATCTTTCTTATAAGCTTGTGTGGTAAACCTTGTGACCTAACAAAGGTCAATGAGACAAATAGTTGGGTGAAACGTTTGTTTTTGAAGTTTTTTCGGTCTTTACTTGCAGTAAAATGGGTGAATTTGTTCGCTTAAAAACGTATTTTTACACTTTTGAATCCAAGATTTTGTACTTTCAACGCTTTAAGGTGTTAAAATACTTGTTTGGAAAGTTTCAATCTTTACGCTGATCTAAGATTTTAAGCTAGTTTTTTTACGGGTGGTGTTTAACGATAACTGCTTTTAGAAGTTTTGTTCATCAAGTTTCACACTTTTGTGTCTTTTGGTGTTATTGAAGCTATTTCACACACAAAAATCGGTTTAGAAACCTATTTGGGCAAATCATTTTATTTAGAGTAAGTCTACGCGTATAAAACCCTAATCTTACGCGTAACTTTATCCTTGGTTGATCATTTTCGGTTTACCCGTGTTTTCTTGCTTGGATAAGCCTGAAAATACGTCGACTTTGGATATCTTTTGCACCGTGAAGTGTAAAAGATCACTTGGGATAAAACCCTAAAATTACGCGATAAGCATAAGCTACGCAGAAATCCTACGCTAAGATTTATCTTTACCAAGCCTCTTTTACGATAAGATAATCCTACTAACTTTCTACGCCTAACTTTGTGTCACGCATAACTTTAGAGTCTTTTTCATACTTACGTAAGCTAAATCTACGCGTAACTCTTGATTGTTACGCGTAACTTTGGTGTTTTTAAGCATAAGTATTACTTGGCTATTGTGATTTCTTACCTAAGGATACTTCTTCAACAAAGGTTCATTCGACTACAAAGATCCATTTTTACCAACACAAGTTTTTCAACATGTCACAACCACCATACTCTAACTATTTCCCTTACACTTATTCTCAACGCCAACAACAACTAACTCCACAACATCAACAATGGAATCAACAACAAGCAATTTATCAACAACAATTTAATCAACAACATACTCCACAACTTGTCGCAATTCCACAACCTCAAATGGTTCAACCACCACCAAGTCTTCAAGTTCAACCGCATAACAAATGACTTCAATTAACATCCATCAAGGAACACTATGAAGGAACCCACTTGGTTTGCAAAGATGTTTGAAGCTTTAAGCAACCAACAATCAATTCATGAGGTCGATCACTTGATAGACCTCCAATGCTCATTCCCAGAAACTACGATCAATGGGTGATAAGGTTCTTTAGGTTTGTGATCTAAAGAAGCCACATGGAAAGTTCTTAAAGAAGGTTATCTTGAAAGGTCCATTTGAGATGCCTACATCACATTGTACCCGGAGATCCAAATGCCATTCCACCAAGAGATGAACAAACGAACATTGCTATCAAGGTGACTTGAATCCTCAAAAAATTCTACACTATGAAGCAGATGAGCTTGCAATGGAATATATCCTCTTAGGATTACCAAACCCAATTCTTCAGAGTGTTGATGCTCAAAAGACTGCAAAAAAGAAATGTGGATCATATTCGCTCTTCTTATGGAAGGATCTCACTCAATCAGAAGATTTGGAATCCAAAATTTACTTGGCTTATGAACACTTCATGATTGAACCCGGAGAGACACTCGAGTCCTATCATCACCGATTTTCAGACATCATCAATGATTTGGATAAACACAACATCATCATGCCAAGAATTGCAGTGAATACTAAGTTCCTAAGTAGTCTTGGTCCCGAATGGGAGAAGTATGTCATTTTTCTCCCGAAAAACATGCATCAATCTACATATGGATTGTTGTACGATTACTTGAAGCCTCATGAAAAGGAAGTTGATAGGAAAGGATTCTCCGTGCTCAAATTGCTCCACCGACACATCCGAAAAATCAACAACTTGCCTTATATGCTCAAACCAGTTATTCTCCTCAACCAAAGAACTCAACCAATCGCTACAATCACACCAATGATCCTTCACAGCCTCAATCTCAACAAACTCAATTGGTTCCATACAACAACAACAATGCTCAAGCCCTGTCGTTGAAGCTAATGAAGAATCCGATCCGCTTCAGCATTGCAACAAGGAATTGCTATGATTGCTAATGCCTTTAGCCGTTATACCAACAAATCCAACAACCGTATTCGCTCTTCATCTAATACAAGGAATCGTTTGTGAACAATGGACGAGTTGAAGTTCGAATCGTGGTTATGGTCGCCGATGGGGTGGTCAAGGGTTTAATGTTTGTGGGTAGGAATAACAATCGAGCTCCGTGGTGGAACAGGAAATGCTCGAATGGGTTGAATGGTCGATGCTACAACCGCAATGAGAAGGGACACTGCTAATGCATGCCCAAAGCCAAGGACTAGGCAAGGCTTATTTCAAAGAGGCTCTTCTTTTGGCTCTTAAGGATGAAGTTGGTGGAACTCTCACAAACAAAGAACAGAGCTTTATGGCAAATGCCGACTGATGATGATATGGAGGACTCGTGCCAATGCACCGTTATGTTGATGGCTAATATGCATGAGTTACACATGAGTGACACAGCCCAAGTATGACACCGGATGGCTCCAAAATTCAACAAACCATATTTATCTCTCGATCTCATATCTCCGCCAACATCTCAATCCCAGAGGCTCGAATGTTCAAAATGAGTCATCCACATCTCATTCGACGATTCAACTAGACTCGAGTTATTTTGACGATCAAGATGACCAAACGGCTCTTGATAATCAAATTGACTCGTGGTTATACTTGAGGATCTCAAGAATGATCATGTTGAGACTCACTGAACACGCCAACTTTTGCCTCATCCATATTTTGCTCGCTTAATACAAGACCAACAGCACCATAGGAAAAATGTCATGCCATTAATCAGGACTTGAAATGCAAAATGCACTGTTAACCAAGGATTTTGAATGTTTACAAAAGCAACTCAACTTTTTCAAAACTCAAGAAAACGTGAAACGGTTTTTGCGCCTTTGCCAAATCTTATCAAAACGAAAATATTTAGAAAGACGTGATGCTGATCTAGCCGCCAAGAATGCTTTGTTGTATTAAATAGAACAACTGAAACATGAACATAAAAAGCAAATTAACGCTCTCACCTTGGAAAATCAAAAGCTAAGGCCGAAGTTGTTAACTTGTCAAAAACAGCTCGTGATACAAAAAGCATTCATAGAAACGAATAGATGATCATCTTGAAGAAATCATCGGCTTGCAAAACAAACTTAAAGAGTTTAAAACTGTTGTTTACAAACATGGCGAGTGGGTCACAGCCATTGAAAAGTTTACTTTAAAACCAAATCCAAATGGATATGGACCGAATCTTGCCGATTACAAACCTAAGCTTTCAACCAAAGCATTCAAACCAAACTCGAAGTTTCCAAATAATATAAAATTGATAATTCTTTATGAGTGTTGTTGAATATCATCGCCAAGAGGAATTAGATGCGTAAGACGAGTCGATCAAAATTAGAAAAAGTTGTTTACAACAAACCTTTTAACTATTCAAAGCGGTCACTTTCGTCACACCAACGGATTCTTCTAACACACCAAGGATTATCATAAAACACCGAGTCTTCTAATGTTAATCCCCAACCAGATTATGCACAAACTTATGGTCCTTTACCTTCCATCGGTGAAGTAAACTCAAAACCCTAAAATCGAAAAATTCTTAGATATTTTGACATTTTCATGGCCGACCTCAAAATTTTACAACATGAGATAGAATATCATTCTGAAATCAAAGTTCAACACTTTCAATCGCCTCTAGCCCGAGAACAAAGAGACATTTTTCAGAAAAATCTTTACCAAATGTTAAAAATTTGAAAAGTTGTGCATTGTCTTGGGAAAAGGATTTTCATAAGGAACTTGGATTGATGAAGGTCGTTTTGAGAAAATGTAAACATCTATTTCTAATACTAAACGTAAAAGAAAATGTTGAGAAAAGATGTTGATCGACTCTTGGAAGATGTCATCTGGTACGATGTCCATAATGTTGTGTTATTGAATTCTTTGTCATATGCATTTGATCATATCTCTATTGATATCGTTGATTCGTGGTAAATGTTGAGAACACCGATAATGTGCTCGATCGAGTCCTTAACTGTAGAAAACAAACGATTGTCAAACGAACTTTCAAATGCAATACGTCGTCTTAATTGGTGTCAAAAAGATATTCACGATCAACAACTTGCTTTTCAACACAAAATCGCCCGCTATGCAAAATCTTCTCGATCCTAAAATTGAGCAACCGATGATCAAACGCGTGTCTTTTAAGTGTAAAATCTCAAAATATGAACAAGAACTTGTAAAAGTTAAAAAGGAATATGGTGTCATATTTGATTTACTCAAAAGACTCGTGATGAAGCATCAAATGAACTTGATCATTATCTTGCACACACTAAAGAAGTTATGCATTTTGTTGGAAATGTTCTACGAAAATCAAGATCCGATTCACACTATCTTCAAGTTAAGAGAAATGTTAGGAAAGTATGAACAACTTCAGCCAACCATCATTAAGAGATTAGCCCCAGTAACACTTAGTACTCATGAACCTAGAATCCCTACTGCCAAATCACAAGTTGCTAACGGCCTCCCTTCTAAACAAAGAATAGTTGCTCTTTTCCAAACGCCCCACTTCACGACCTAGAGCACTACATCGAAGAATAGGAAGTTGCGACCTAAGAAAAGATCAATCAGAAATGCTAAAGTAGAAGAACACCCTAGGACTATGAATAAGACTCACGTTGCCTCCACTATAGATATAAGTCCCGCAAATGTAATAGAAATAGTGATGTAACGAATGCTAAACCGTTAAGTACTTTTGATATTCAGTCCGATGCACCTTGTGTTATTTGTCGTAAAAGTATGAATTCCGATTGTCATGATAAATGTGTTGCTAAAGCTATCATCTCTCGTTTAAGGAATCCTAAGAACCGAATACCTCTAGGCCCACTAATCTTTCTAAGTCTGTGCTTGGTAGACCGCTTTCTTTAGATTCTAAGAAACGCTGTCCTTCCTCAGAGCTCCGCACCTCCTAGGAATGTAATAACACCTAGTGCATTCACTAAGACTAAAGCAAATACTAGTTGGAGATGGCGGAAATGGATATATAACACACTAGGATTTAAGTGGATACCTAAAGCTATTGATGTGTGTATATCTACTATAACTCGCTACGGAACCTCTAACATTTCGGTTCCACATCTACTTCTATTCCATCCAGGTCGCCTTGTAATGCAGTGATAATGATCATTCTCTCGATTGTTGATAGCGGATGTTCCCTACACATGACAGCAATCTTAAACCGTTATCAAACTTTATTGCAAAGTTCATTGGCACTGTCGGGTTCGAATGATCACTTCGCAGCCTATCATGGGCTACGAGACTATGTCAATGGGAACATCGAAATAAGTGGTTTACTATGTGGAAGGCCTCTACACAACTGCTTTCAAGAGGTCGGTTTGTGATGGAGATTTGGAGGTTGCTTTGTGGAGAAAACTTGTTTCATCTACAAGGAAATGACCTTATGTCCGCTCACGTAATTCAAGTCTTTACACTATCTCTATGCAAGACATGGTTGCTTCTTCTCCCATCTCTTACTTTCAAAGGCAACATCAACAAAATCCCTGCTATGGCACCGCTGCCTCACATCTAAACTTTAAAACCATCACCAACCTTGCTCGACACAAACTAGTTGAAGGACTCCCACGGTTTCGTTATTCTAAAGATCACCTTTGCTCAGCCTGTGAACAAGGCAAAAGCACTCGTGCTCATTTTCCTTCAAAGGTGGAACACAGCTCAAGATGTGCTTCATCTTCTTCACATGGATTTGTGTGGCCCGACGCGCATGCAAACGATCAATGGCAAACGCTACATCTTAGTAATTGTTGATGACTATTCACGCCGAACTTGGGTCTACTTTCTTTGAAGTAAAGATCAAGCTCCACAGATAATCATCACCTTTCTCACAAAATACAAGTTCGCCTACTAAACACCGCTCAACTAATCGTAATCGATAAAGGCACTGAATTTGTTAATCAAACTCTTCGTGAATTTTATGAGAAAGTGGGAATTCAAAGACGCAAACATCTATTGCACGCATAACGTAACAAAACGGAGTTGTTGAAAGATCTAAACCAACGCTAGTGGAAGCCGCAAGAACAATGTTAATCAATGCTAAACTTCCGATTACTTATGGGCGTAAGTCAGATTCATCGCGATGCTATACTCAAAACCGTTCTATGATTACAAAACGCCACAACAAAACACCTTTGAGCTTGTCCACAACAGAAAACCGAATCTAAAACACTTTCATGTATTTGGATCTCTTTGCTATCCTAATAATGATCGTGATGACTTTGGAAAGCTCAAAGCCAAAGTACATTGGAGTCTTTATCTGATACCGTGATAATTCAAAAGGTTTCGAACTGGAATCGCGTACAAAAGGTGATGGAAACGATTCATGCTCATTTTGATGAACTTACGGAAATGGCTTCGAGTATAATACCGAACCCTCACAACCGCTTAAACTTCCCCAAACCCCATCATCACCGAACAAAGCCCCCCTTACTCCAACAAATGGAAAGGTTATTTGCTCCACTGCTCGATCGATATTGATGAACGGTTCGTGTGTATCCAAGTCACTTGCTCAACCCGATAATACTCTTATACACCGACATAACTCGCTACAACAACTACCGCAGGGCACCACCAGCACTCCAACACATTGAACAAACCGCTTCCAACAATGATGAACTACCGATGATGTTCTCAATGAAGTACCCCACCCGCAGATTTTGATCAAAATCGCTTCTTCAACCCGCTTGCTAATGAGATCGCCGCACTGCATGTCGCAATCTTCAACAAACCATTTGAATCCTCAGAATCGCACAATGTATACCAACATCAACCCTCCACACATAGATGGACAAAAGACCATCCTCTCGAAAATATTATTGGCAACCCGAATCAACCGGTCGTTACAGACAACGCTCTTCACTCGACGGTGAACATTGCATTTATGCACTCACCGTCACATCAACCTAAAACATCAAAGACGCAATGACAAAAGACAACCGGATTGAATCCATGCAAGAAGAACTCAACCAATTCAAACGTCTTGAAGTATGGGAACCGTTGAAAGACCAACGGAGTCTACGCCATTGGTCTCAAATGGATTTGGAAACAAATTGATGTCAAGGAAATGTTATCGAAATAAGTCACCGGTGGCTAAGGGTTATCGCCGTGAAGAGGGATTAGACTTTGAAGAATCTTTTGCCTCGGCCGCCGTCTTGAGGTCGCTCGATATTTCGCTCGCGCTCATATGAATATGACGGCTCATCGATGGATGTCAAACCTGCTTCTCAATGGACAACTTAAAGAAACGGTTTATGTCACCAACCGGATGGATTCGTTGATCCCGAAGTTCAATCACGTCTACAAACCGAACAAAGCTCAGATGGTCTCAAACAAGCTCCTCGGCATGGTACGATAAGCTATCATCTTTCCTCATTGCTAATAATTTCACCAAAGGTTCGTTTGACCCAACTCTTTTTATACAATATCACGGGGCACATATCTTAATTGTTCAAATTTACGTGGATGACATCATTTTGGGTCTACACATAAAAAGTTTTCAATCGCTTTTGCAAAACTAATGAAGAAAAATTTTGAAATGTCCATGATGGGTGAACTCACGCTTTTCTGACTACAAGTTCATCAATCACCCCGGTATTTTTCAGTCACCCAAATATGCCCTTGAATTGTTAAACAAATTTGGAATGAAAACCTCAGGACACCTATGCCACACCAATGGCTCATACCAAGAACAGCGATTTACATGGAAATTGGTGGACCCTACAAAATACCGTAGTATTATTGGGTCTCTCATGTATCTAACAGCCTAGCACTGATATTGTCTTTGCCGAGATATCTTTGCTCTCCTATCGCCGCGACCAACCAAACCCACCTCTCGAGGCTAAAAGAATCCTCCGATACATAAAGGGAACCATTAACTTGGGGATCCGTATCCAAGGATTCTCGTTTTGAACTAATCGCCGACCACGCAGATGCTTAGACTCACCGGAAAAGTACTTCAGAGCTTTACAATTTCTTGGTGATAAACCGGTGTCATGGCAATCGGAAGCAGGATTGTACATCAGCCTCAACAAGGTAATATGTAGCCATGTCCGCATTTGTGCTCAAGTCATTTGGATGAGAACACAACTCAAAGACTATGGTTACGTATTTGACAATCCCGATGTATCGCGACAATCGGAGTGCCATTGCATCTCGCAACTCCGCCAAGACTCAAATCAAAGCACATCGATCTTCGATATCATTTCATCAAGGATCACGGAATGTGGTATCGTTGAATTATATTTTATGGGTACGTAATACCACTTGCATCTTCTCACCAAAGCCTTGCCCCCGCTAGGTTTAATGAGTTGGTCCATCGGATTGGTATGAGGTGTTTGACTCAAGAGGAATTAGATGACCTCCTAAAACAGTCTTAAAACCCACAAACACCAAAATTCTTTTGTAAATAATTTTTCAAAAACAAAATACAAAAATATAAAACTTGATAAAAACAACAAAAATATTCTTCTATCTATTTTCTTTCAACATGGCAAGTACATTTTTTCCGTCAACACTCTAATCTTTCAAAATTCAAGATTTTTTCCGATCAAGTTGAGGGGAGAAAATAAATACTTAACCGCTTCAAAACATCCGTACTTGCATGTTATCATATCCCGGTTGTTTCTTTTATCAATGGTGGTAATTTTCTCGGTTAAATGACACTCCTGACTAAAATTTATAACCTTTCATTATTTATTAAGTCAGGGGAGTGTCGCCAAGTTTCTTTCTTAAAAATCGTTTGGTAACCAAAATGGAAGTTAAATGGTTTGATGAAAAGGAAAAGGTGAGGGACCAAAATGCCAAAATGTTAAAGTTATTTTAATAAAAACACTCTCCACCTAACAATCTCTTCACATTTAATACCTTAACCTAAATAATCCTAATAATAAAAATCGCTCAAGAACCGCGCTTTTGATCATCATCTTGTAAGTGTTTTCATGATCTTAACGATAATACAAGCTAAGGTTTTGAATTTCAAGCAAATCCAACGGCTAAAACGTTATTATGCTGCGTGATTATGTTCTACGATATATGCATGAACACACAATCATGCGAGTGTGTTTGTGGTTGAAAAGAAAGTGTCAAAACGTGTTTTTAACAACAAGAATACTATTTTTAACATCAAAATCCACCCGAAACATGAATTGATGATTTTTGAAAATTAGGTTTATGTCGATTTGGGTGTTTCAAATGTGAAGTGTTTTGGTCAAAAGATTGTTGTTATGTTCATATCATGTTGAATTGATGATTTCCGTGCCTCTATAACAACCTAGAAACACTAAATAATCAATTAGGAATTAGGTTTAATGTTCTAAGTTTGTATTTTGATTCACCATGAATTGATGTTATAACTTGGTTTATAGACTCTCACAACACTTTAGAACTACCAAAATTTTTTGGTGCAAATCCATGGTTAGAAATTTTATGCGTAATTCATAACCCTTAGGGTTTTGACCTACGCTACATGACTTTCACGATAAATGTTTAACGGTTTTCATGCCATGATTGTTGTAAATGAATATTGTGTTAAGATTGATGATTTGATGAATTTTTCGTGCTTGCTACGCTTTAAAATTCAATCAAGGTCATTTGAATCTCGCGATAAGGATCACCCACGCTAGTAAAGTTATGCAGAAATTCCCACGCGCAACTACGCTGAAGGTTCTATTAATGGGACTACGCGTATCCCGCGGAAGGATATGCGTAAACAAGGATCTCTACGCGATAAGGTCTACTCTCTACGGTAGTAAAGCCCACGCCGTAAGGTTATATATCGCCCACGCAAGCTCTACATAAGGTCCCCTTTCCCACGCTTTAGTTAGATCCTACGCATAAGTTTCGCCACGATATACAACTCCTCACGCATTTAACTTCTATCATTTCACGCCAAGCCCGGATTGACCTTCATAATGAATTGTTACGCACAAACTTGTTAATAAATAATCATATCGTCACTGAATCCAATAATGTCACTAATAAACTTAAACGATTGATATGTTGTGAACAATAAGTGATAACATAAACTTTAAAACTTAAAGTTAACTAACTCAAGAAACATTTCACGACATCATTGGACTATTGAATATACAAGTGACTTAAGACTCGTAACAATCATTGACACTGCACATTCAATAACTAGACAATAAGACCTTCTATTGACTAACACTATGTCTTTCGATATGTTGGTTCTTTTGGCTAATGTTATTTCGCATCACCACATGGTCAACAAATGAATGGATGCATCGAAGTTCTCACCATTGTTATATCTTCCCAAATGCCTATTCGAGAAAGATTGGAAAGAACAACCTTAGGGTTGACTTTGACACCCTCACATGCTCAAAATCTTCTTGTCTCATTGCATGGATATTCTCAGAATCATCCTACCGTATCATGCTCACACTCGCCACAGCCTCCGAGGTCTACATTCAACAATTTCCGATTCTATGCGAGGATCACCGGGTCAAGTGTCAGGATAACGGACACTTAATCACAAACAAGTCACTATCACTCCCCGCAGACTTA